>JAHNEJ010003013.1:0-130703 GCA_022559845.1 Amorphophallus konjac | reverse complement strand
AGCCTGCATTCCCTTTCCCGCGAGTTTTGTAGGCCGTGGTGAGCCGAGCGGGCTAATCGGGGCGTTTTGGAAAAAATCCATGTTTTTGGGGTTGAGTCGATCCGCCGATTCATCGCATTTTTGGCCGATCCGAGGTCATAGATGCATGCTAGGGGCTATTTGGGGGCTTCCCCCTTGTTTTCCCCCTCTCCCATGGAGGTATGGGGGCGTGGGATGATTTTCGGGTCGTTTCCCGTCGTAGGGTTCTCGGGACGGTGTGACGGTCCTTCCTGTGACCGTCACAGTCTGTAACCCCCCAGGGTGGGTGCGTTACGTGCTGTGACGCGCCAAGGAGGGTGCGTCACAGGGTCCTATTTTGTCGGTAGGGCGTCGGTCGCTCTGACGGTCCCACGATAAACCGCCAGAGGGTGTGACGCGCCTGGGTTCGACCGCTACATCCATTTTCATGTTTTCGGACCGTTGGGGGTCACGAGTCTCTGACGCACCAGGGGTGGACCGTCAGAGCACTATGACGCCCCTGTATGGGAGCGTCAGAGCTGACGCAGCCCATTCTTCTGATGCGCCTAGGTAGGACCGTCAGAGGCTGTGACGCCCCGAGGGGTGTGTGTCACAACCTATTTCATTGTCTTCTAACGCACCAGGCTTGGTCCGTTAGAGACTATGACGCCCCAGGGTGGGTGCGTCACAGTCGGTGTTGCCCCTCTTGCGTAACGCTCCTGTGTTAGACCGTTAGAGTGCTGTGACGGTCTAGCCTTGGACCGTTATAGCTGTGAGGGCCCAAAGGTAGACCGCCAGGCTCTGTGTTGCGCCGAAGTGGTTCTTCATGCTTGCCGCGATTGTTTCACGTTGTGTAGGTCCCTAGTCGACCCGGTTGAGACCCAACGGTCGACTTGCGGTCTTGTGAATGCCCCAGACACCCGTGAGATTCTGTGTCTGTGTTTTGAGGGTGTCGGGAGGACCGTGCTACCTCATTTAGTGTGCCCGTGGGTTGAGAGTCCGGGTGACTCCTCGTGTGCCGGGCTTTTGTTTTACGCTTGACCGAGTCACCGTGTATCGGTGTGTGTGCGGTGGGGTCTCCCCTGCATGCCGTGAGTTTTCCTGGAAGATGATTCCCGAGTGGGCCATGTGTTTGGCCTTGGACTGCGAGTCCAATTTTTGACGTGGCAACTTGTACGTTGCCTTGGGAATCGTGCTTTTGTGCTTTCCATGTGGGCCTTGTGTGTGACCTTGGATTGCGAGTCCAGTTGCCCAGCCTGGGGCTAGAGGGTTCCCGCTTTTCCCTGAGAGTGGGATTTGGTTTGGCGGCCTGTGAGCTACCTTGGGAACCATGCTTTTTTCGTTAATGCGTGGCCGAGTGCGTGGCCCGTGGACTGTGAGTTCTGTTTCTTCTCCGACCGTGGTCACCGTGCGACGGTGCTTGTACGTGGGACGGTCCTTGTACTTCGTCTGGTTTGGACGTTGTTTTTCGTTGACTTGAGAGTCTACTCTCTGAACGACCCTCCACTAGTCATAGCCTGCTTACATGTTTAGTGGTCCCACCTGGGAGTAGGTGAAGAGGCTTACCCTGAGCACGGTTTTTGGACCGGTTTTCGTCGGGCCCCGCGTCTACCAGCCAGAGTCCGGCTGAGGGGAAAACCGGTCAGAGGGCTTGACCAGGGACGCACGATCTATGTGTGCACACGTGGTTGGGGGCGGTTGGACCCACGTCGGCCGACGTGACCCCAGCTAGTCACTTGTTTTGTGGTTACTTGTACGGTGTCTCAGTTCCCGCTGGGCCGGAGGGAGACACCTGAGGCGCGGACTAAGACGTCAGTGGACGCATCCGATCTTGCTTCTAGTGAGAGGTACTCCTGTTCTGGACAGAGAGTGACAGACTGTCAGTTTCCGTGACTTCGACCTTCGGGTTTTCGGTCGTGTTGACCGTTGAGTTTTGGTTGTCTCACCGTGGCACGTGTGTCGGTTTTAATGCCGTGAGACTGGTGCTAGTAGTTTTACCGAGGTTGCGTCTTGTTGGTGCGGTGTCCGTGACCGGGTGGTCGGGATCGCACCTTGGACAGCGTGTCCAGGTTGGCCGTGTCTTGGGAGATAGGCCTCTACGGCGTGGTTGCCGTAGATTTTTACTTTGGTAAGTGGTACTAGTGTGGTTCGTAGCCCCCGACCGTGAGATCGGGACGTGTTTCTGGTACAGTAGGAGTAGCTGTAGTGCCGAGTTTTGACCGTCCACCGGTTCGCTGTTCCTACTGTCGTTGTAGCTTTCCTTTCCGCTACCGCTATTGTTTCCGGTTGGGGTTCCGCGGGATCCCTGCTGAGAATCTGTTTTAGAGACTCATTCCCTACTTTTTAGGTGTGGCGGTTCTTCCTTGAGGTTCGAGGGTGCGGTACGGAGGTTCTCAGTTGCCAGCTCGCCGGACCAAGTGTTCACTCGACATGTGGTATGTTTTTACTGCTTTAGAATGTACTTTCGGTTGGACTGGACTCTGTTGTAGCAGTAGTTATTTATTTATTTCTGTTAATTATTGAATTGTCCTATTTTATTTCCTATTTCTTTGTGCCTCCACACTCCTTTTAGCCCTTCCGAGCCCTCCCGGCTCGTGGGCGGCGGTTCGAGTCTCGGGTTATCGGATCTTTCCCGGTAATCGGATTCTCGAGTCGTTACAACAGTCGGCCGGGTAGACATTATGGAGGCGCTCGGATTTGTGGACTCGCGCCAGCACATTAGTGAGAGCGGAGCAGAGTTCCTAGCGCGGCTAGAGGGAGCAGCTTGGGGAGCTTTTAGCCAGGACGCGGGCGACCGAGAGCGGGCGGACCTAGACCTCCGGAGGTTCCTCTTCTTCCTACTGGGCCGCCTTCTGCTGGGGACGAAGGGTGATGACATCCACTATCCTTTCCTTGGGATCCTGGCAGACTTGGACCAAGTGGGGCACTACGCGTGGGGAGAAGCCCTGCTCGCCCACTTGATTGCTGATCTTTCTCAGGGGGCAGAGAAGGAGACGACAGTCGACAGCTTCGCGCCTTTCCTCCAGGTAAACATTTCATTTATGTATTTTACAGTGATTCCTAGTTTACAGTCATGCAATTATTTGTACTAATGATGTATGATGGATGCATGTATGAAGTTATTACTACTTCCAGATGGGGAGAGCTAAGTAATGGAACCGGACAGTCGTACCCTAGCGCGACGGTGGAGGCCGGTCACGACCGTGGCGCCGCGCAGCTACCGGCTGACGTCACTTCGACGTGAGTTGACCGAGTACCCCGAGGCCATGGTATGATGTATATGATTTTTTTGTGCATTTACTTTGTTTACTAAGGTGGGAACTGATATGATGCATGTATGGTGATGTAGGTGGTATGGAGGCCCCACCTGGGCATGGCCGATGCTGGCCAGCCTTGGGTTGTAGTGGGCCGACCTCGTTTTGGGCAGGACCTGTGGGTCCACTGCCTGAACGAGATCGAGCCACTGCGACTCAGGCTAGTCATGAGGACCCTGGGGCTTGCCTAGGAGTGGTTGGAGGTAGACGAGCCGAGCCACGTCGGGCGGAAGACCCGGGGCAAGGCGAAGCTAACAGACTGGCGTACGCGCTTTCCTACACAGTACCAGGACTGGCAGTAGGGTGGCGTTCCGGTGGTGTTCCATGTGTAGGACAGTGCCGACTACTTGCGACGATACCAGGACACGTACGTAGGACGCCTCTACCTAGGGAGGCATGCAGGGGTAAGTATGAAATGAGGATTTTTCCTTTTTGGTGCAAATGCATGTGACATTAATCTATATGCTCATGAATACAGGATGCTCGTGACACCATCATCACTGACCTGCGGGCCCAGCTGGCAGACGCCAGGCAGCATCTGGCAGTCACTCGTCAGGAGCTGGACATCCTGGTGAGTCCATGCAATGCATAATCATTTTTGTTTGTGTCACCTGGATTCCTGATGCTTAGCCTCTTATTGTCATTTTTTTTTGTGTTTCAGCGTGCCCATCAAGAGGCGGCGGCCGAGATGACTGGTGGGGCGGCCTCCAGCTCCCGGGCCCCTCCTTCAGAGGTCTCTTCTCTCTAGGAGCAGTTGGCGGGCACGGTGGCCCGTGCTGAGGAGGCCAAGCGTGACCAGGCGACTCGGGTGAGTGTTTGCGTGACCCGAGTTCCCTTTCCGCGTATTCCCTTTCCTTTATTGACTTCAAGGGGAATATGGGCTTTGACAGGTGGCGGAGATTCGAGATGCACTGGCTCGTGCGGTCTGTGCCAAGGAGGAGCGCGATGCCTGGGTGGCGGAGCGTGATGCTCGGATAGTGGAGCTAGAGGAGGACCGACGATGACGGGAGGCTGAAGAGCTTCCTCGCGATGTGCTAGCGTTGCGGATTGCCCTCGAGGTGTCGAGGAGAGAGGTAGAGAGAGAGAGAGTGGAGAGGGAGAAGGAGAGGGCAAAAAGGAGGGCTTTAGAGGCCCAGGTGACGGAGCTCCGAGTGAGCCTCGGTACGACAGAGGGGAGGCTACGAGAAAGTGAGGAGCGGTACCAGAGAGCGAAGGAGCGCGGGGCGCGACTTCGACTGTCTGGTTCTTTCTCTGTAGGTAGCTTCCTAGTTTCTTCGGCCGAGGAGCGGCGCCGCTCCTTCGAGGCCGGTTAGGCACCACAGGGCGAGGCGAGCACTGCCTCACAAAGTTCACGGAGGCCTCCTAGGGATCCTTGATATAGGAGAGAGGAGAGAGATGATCAGAGGGACGACCAGGAGGGTGGTGGTGAGAGTTAGAGAGTTGCTTGTACACCCACCATCCTCACTTATGATGTACGACAAACAGTTGTTATATGGAATGGAGTAGTTTCTTTTCTGTCATTTGACTGTTTTCTGTGCACATACCTTCCTCCACACTTCTTCTCTTTCACTTGCTCCTTCATGACACGCTTCCCAAGATCTTACCCCAAAAATGGGGAATCATGCCGTGCGGAAGGCATGCCCTCTTCTTTTCATCATCTTCTTCTTTTTTGGGATGTCTAGGCGCGAAGACATGTTCTGACCTTTTGAATTCAAATTTAAATCACCGAGAATCGCAGGGCGGCCTTTCTCCTTCCTCACTTCGCCCACAAACAACTCCTCCTCTCGTCGAGATTTGCTTGCCTAGCTTCATCTTCTTCCACCCTTGATCTATGGAATACGGTGGGCCAAATCGTGGTGAAGGGAGAGGGGGGCGAGGAACCCCTCGCCCGAGGAGGGTCGTGCAAGAGCACGGAGAGACGGCCACGGAAGAGGAAGGGCCTCTTCTGGCATTTGAGGGGCCCGAGGGGCCCGAAGACATGGAGGGAGGCGAGCATGGCCCGATAAGCTCCTTGATCTCCACCTCTTTAATTTCTTTTAGTTTTGTAGCTAGCAAGTAGAGAGGGAGAAGAGGGTTCGGTGAGTGTTGCCCTTGAATGATGAACGCGTCTTTGACATGAGACGTGCTTTTTTTTTGGTTAATGATGTGGCCCTTCCTTTTTGATGCACAGGGTATGACAAGGATCCCGGGCTTGGCCGATGAGTGGGCGAGTGCGGATGAGCCGAGCCGCATCTGGGGAGAGAGTCGCGGTAAGGCAAAACTTGAAGACTGGCGCATACGTCTCCTTGTTTGGTTCCAGGATGGGCAGCAAGGTGGTACGCCTGTGTAGGAGAGTGCCGACTACTTGCAACAGTGCAGGGAGAGCCATGTGGGGCCTCTTCAGCTTGGGAGACGGACAGAGGTGAAAGAAAGGCCCCATTTTATTATTATTCCCCCTTTTTTTGGCTTAGCCGGTGGCTGTTGTTTGTCTGTTCCAGTGTGCCCAGTAGGCAATGATGGCAGGGATGGCCGGCGGACCATCTTCCAGCTCTCATGCTCTTTGTCTGGAGATCGCCTCCCTCCGGGAGCAACTTGCCAGTGCAGTGGCCCGCGCGACCCGGGCTGAAGAGGAGCATGATGCCTGGGAAGCAACCATGGCAGAGCTGCGGCGTCATGATGAGGAGAGGCCGCCTCCAGACATCCTAGAGTTAAGGGTCTTCCTCCATGTGGCAAGGAGCGAGGCAGAGAGGGAGAGAGCGGAGGGGGAGAAGGAGAGGGAGGAAAGAAAGGCAGTGCGATAGCAGGATCGAGATGAGAGGAAGGCCTTGGAGGCCCAGTTGAGGGAGCTCCAGCTAGGCCTTCGAGTTATGGGACAGAGGCTAGGAGTCATGGAGATGCGTGACGAGAGAGCACGAGAGTTCGGGACGCGACTCCGCCAGTATGGCCACCTTTCTGTAGGTGGCTTTTTCGCCACGCTAAGGGAGCAGCAGCGAGTCACTGTTGCTGAGCAGGCATTGCGGGCGAGGTGAGCGCTGCTTCACGGAGCTCCAGAAGGCCCCTGAGGGACCCTCAGCTTAGGGGAGAGGAGAGGGACGCCCGGAGGAACGAGTGTGAAGGTGATGGCGAGAGTTAGTGAGCTAGCAGGCCCGACTCCTCTCTTGCGATGTTCATGACTGTGATGTTTATGACAGTTTATGTAGACATATGAATGGAGTGATTCGGCTTTTTGATGTTCATTTGTTCTCTTGCGCGTTCCTTCTCCCCTACGCTTCTTCTTCTTTACACTGTTCCCATGTGATACGCTCGACAAGACCCGGCCGTGAAACGGAGAATCGCATCTCATCGCGACCGTTTCCATGAGAATCTACTATCAAAGTCAATAATGATGGCTCTAGCCCCTTCTCCCGGATGATCTTACAACATTCTCGGACGACCTCTATAACATGACAGCGTAGGGAGCGTGTAATGCCCCGGGTTTTTCGGATCTGGATCCGTGGATTTCGGATTGTGTCCGATCGAGCTTCGGACTATTTTTACCGGATTGTCGGACCCACTGGTGGTGTGCCCGTGAGTTTCCTTGAGTTCGTGGTGTTGTGAGGAGCACGCCGATAATTTTCTGTAATTTTCGGAGCACCTTTGTGGGTCCCGGGTTGCGTTTTGAGTTTTACGCGTGTTTCCGTCTGTCAGACCTTCGGAACCCCATATAGGGTAAACCGTTGCGTTCTCCGATGCCGGGACGTTACCACGGCGATCAGCGTGTTCCGAGGATCGCGGGGGTGTATTTTTCTATTTTTTGATATTTTTTGAAATTTCTGGATTTTCTATATAAACCCCCCTCCCTTTTTCTCTCTCTCCCCTCTCATTTCTCTCTTCTCTCCCTCTCTCTTCTCACACTCTCTCCTCTCTCCCTCTCTCTCCGGCGGCCGACGGGGTGGAGCGCGGGCGAGGTGGGGATGGCGCGGGCGAGGCACGGGTGAGGATGGATGAGGATCGAGGTGGTGGAGGTGTGGTGAAGCTCGGCCATGGGTTCGTGGAACGGCGAGGCTTCAACGGTGTTTCTTCGCTGATCGGCAAGCTCGGGGCACGAAATCTTCGATGGAGGTAGGGAGATGGACCCCCAGCTCATGCTCTTCCTTTCTCGCGAGTTTTGTAGGCCATGGTGAGCCGAGCAGCTTTATTTCTACATTTTGGGGAAAATCCATGCTTTTCGGGAGTGAGCCGGATCTCTCGTTTTACGGCATTTTTGGCCGATCCAGGGGTTTAGATGCATGCCTAGGGGCTTGGGGATGGATTCTCCTTTGTTTCCCCATCACCTAGGGGTGATTGGGGCGTGGATCAGATTTTTGGGTCGTTTCCTGTCGTTTCACTCTCGGACGGGTGTGACGGTCCTTCCAGTGACCATTACATGCTGTGACACCCTAGGGTGGGTGCGTCACAGGGTCCTGTAGTGTCGGCAGACATCGGTCGCTCTGTCAGTCTTACGATAAATCGCCAGAGGGTGTGACGCGCCTGGGCTCGACCGCTACATCCATTTTCATGTTTTCGGACCGTTGGGATCACGAGTCCCTGACGCTCCTAGGTAGGACCGTCAGAGCCTTGTGACGCCCCTTCATGGGACCGTCAGAGTTGACACAGCCCATTTTCTGACGCGCCTGGGTGGGACCGTCAGAGACTGTGACGCCCCTAGAGGTGTGCGTCACAGCCTATTTTCTCCCGTCTTCTAATGAACTTGGTTGGGTGCATTAGAGACGTTGACGCACCAGGGCTGGCGTGTCACAGACTGTGACGCACCAGGACTAGCGCATCACTGTTGGTTTACACCGAGCGTCTGACGGCCCTTTGTTGGTGCGTCAGAGTGGTTGTGACGGTCGAGGCTTGGACCGTTACAGACTGTGACGGCCCAAGGTTAGACCGTCATGCTCTGTGTTACGTCGAGGTGAGTTGCGTGTTCTCCGCGATCGTTTCGCGTTGAGTCGATCCCTAGTCGACCCAGTCGTGACCCAGTGGTCGACTTGCGGTCTTGTGAATGCCCCAGACACCCTTGGGATTCTGTGTCCGTGTTTTGAGGGTGTCGGGAGGACCATGTTACCTCATTTAGCGTGCCCGAAGGTTTGAGAGTCCGGGTGACTTCTCGCGTGTCAGATTTTCATGTTACGCTAGACCGAGTCACCGTGTATCGGTGGGGGTGCGGTGGGGTCTCCCTCGCATGCCGTGAGTTTTCGTGGAAGATGATTCCCGAGTGGGCCATGTGTTTGGCCTTGGACTGTGAGTCCAGTCATCGGCGTGGTAGCTCGTTCGTTGCCCTGGGAATCATGCTTCTATGCTTTCCGCGTGGGCCATGCGTGTGGCCTTGGACTGCGAGTCCAGTTGCCAGCCTGGGGCTGGAGAGTTCCCGCCTTTCCCCTGAGAGTGGGATTTGGTTTGATGGCCTGTGAGCTTCTTTGGGAACCGTGTTTCTACATTTCTGCGTGGCCGAGTTGTTGAGTCTTTACATGTTTTGAGGATGACAACACTATGAGCCTTAGTGGAGAACAAAAAATATTTTTCTGTGGAAAACAAACTTTCGAGTCACTTCAGTTATTTTCAGGGGTTGTCTTCGTGTCGTTACTTGTTCCATCGCGTGCTGAACACTGCAGCACCTCGTGCTGCTTTCTGTGCCACCTCGTGTCGCTCCATCTGTGTCACCCCTATGTCTTCGAGTCTTATGTTCTGTCCAAGTCTATACAGCCTCATCTTTACCTTCGTTCCAAGCCAAAGTCTACACATTCATTTCCTTGGGCAAAGTCTATACATCCTGTTGAACGCAAAGTCTACACATCGCCTCACATCATATGAAGGCTGTACGTTGCAAGTGTCTTTCTTGCTTTGTGACCACACTTCGTGTCGGTTTTGTTTTCGTCTTCGAGTTGGTTTCAGTCCATGTTGTTTTCGTGTCGTCCTCGTCTTCGAGTCATTCGTTAGTTCGAGCAATCTTGTATTCGAGTCGTGTTTTATGTCTTCGTGTTATCCTTTGTGTTTATGTCTTCGTGTTATCTTTCGTGTTTTATGTCTTCGTGTTATCTTTTGTGTTTTATGTCTTCGTGTTATCCTTTGTGTTTATGTCTTCGTGTTATCTTTTGTGTTTTATGTCTTCGTGTTATCCTTTGTGTTTATGTCTTTGTGTTATCTTTTGTGTTTTATGTCTTCGTGTTATCTTTTGTGTTTGTGTCTTCGTGTTATCTTCTGTGTTTGTGTCTTAATGTTATTTTTATGTCTTCGTGTTGCTTCTTTCTATCTTCGTCCAGGTTTCCTCTGATCGCGTGTCTTACTACCATTTTACTCCGTGTTATTTCCTTCTCACCTCGTGCTGTTCTCATCTGACCTCGTGTCGTTCCCTTTGTAGTGTTAGCTTTATTATTGTGTATCTTGTGTCGTTCTCTTTTTACCTCGTGCTGTTCTCATCTGACCTCGTGTCGTTCCCTTTGTAGTGTTAGCTTTATTATTGTGTATCTCGTGTCGTTCTCTTTTTACCTCGTGCTGTTTTCATCTGACCTCGTGTCATTCTCCCTTTATTTCGTACTGTAATAATCCTGTGTATCTCGTGTCGTTCTCAGTATAGTGCATCTCGTATTGCTATCACATACCTCATGCAGTTTTAGTTTTTGTGGCCCTGAGTTTTAATGGTTTTAATTTCTTTGCAGGAGAAGAAGAAGGTGGTCCGAGGAAGAATATTCCCCAGTGACTGAGCTGCACGTGATCCAATGCTAAAGGAACCAATGATATAAAGGCACATGGCAAGAAGGTTCTGGATCAAGTGTGGGAGGCACACGCATTCTGCACCTTATCCACCTGCTGCTGCTATATATTGAAGCCTTCGTCCATAGATGAAGACTGATCAAAAGGGAAAAAGAAAAAGCAGAAGTGCAGAGAGTTCGATCCAGCAAAAGAAGAGAAGAAAATAGAGGGCAGAAACTGAAGAAGAGGAAGAAGAGAGAATAGCAGAGAGAGTGAGAGAGAGAGAGCTCGAAGCTGAGAGTTCAGAAAGAAGAAGAAGAAGAAGGTTTCTGGTTTCAGGATCAAATCCGAACCAGTTTGCTCTATTGTGAGCTATATTCCGTGTTTCATCGTTCCAGCATTCAGTCTGCTGTATCTTTTTTAGTTTCTTGTTTTTGATCTTTCTTTACTGTTCTAGTTTTGTCTCCGAGTCTTAGGTTGAGATCGGTGGTCCTCCTGTTCTGTTGGTTCGGGAGAAGGGAGATGCTGTCTCCAGTTGCAAGTGGCCGTGTGCTGCTTGTGAGTTCCCTCTGGGCTTCAGAGGAAGAGAGACCTTGGTCTCTGGGTCTAGTGACTGCAGATCACTAGTGTTCCCTCCGGTTGGAGGAAGAAGAACTTGTTACCTAGTTTCTAGGGACTTGGAGTCCTTAGGGTTCCCTCCTGGTGTGGAGGAAGAGGGGAGGGTGTTCCCCTGGTCAAGCTGTGAATCAGCCGTTGTCGCAGACTGAGTCTGCTTGGCTAGCTGGTGCTAGTGGAAGCCTCACTTCGGTTTGAAGTGAGGGGTGGACGTAGGCAGACTGGAGGTCTGACCGAACCACCTTAAAAATCCCTGGCGTAGTGTGTTTGGTTTCTATTCTGGCTTTGGATTTTTTCGGTAGATGCTTGTCTAGGCCGATCCATCTTTATCTTCCTAGCTGATCGTTCTGCGCGATTAGTGTTTGACCGTTAAGATGTTTTTCGAAAACTCCTAATTGAGAACTTAATTTTTAATCCTCAATGGTTTACTGGTAAAGGTCCATTCACCCCCCTCTGGACCTATCAATTGGTATCAGAGCGGTCTCTGGTTCAGAATCCAACGATTCTCAGATGATCATCTACGTGTCTCCTGTGTGCATTGTTTTGCTTGTGAGTTAGTGTTTGATATCTGTTCGTTTGAACTAATGGCAATGGCTAATCCACCGATCTTTAAGGGATATGATTTTGACATTTGGTTCAGTGTTTTTCGCATGTTTGTTAAACAAGCTGATAAGGACTTGTGGAAGTTGATTTCACAAGGCCCGTATGAACTGTCCAAGAAAAGGTCCAAGTGGACGGACAGTGAGAATCAGATGTTCCGAGAGAATCAAAAGGCCTTAAACCTAATGTTAACAGCGACTGATAAAGCCTTGCATTCTTGTTTCCATGATTGCAGATCCGCCAAGGATATTATGGACCAGCTGAAGCTAGCCCACAGGAGAAATGAAAGCACATGCATGATGGTTAGCAGAAGTGACCACAGTACCAGCCAAGAGGTGGAGGGGAATGAAGAAGAGGTAAACCTCTTCGAGAACTTTTCTATAGAAGATTGGGAAAATGCTTACAGCGATTTATCTGAGTCATATGAAAAATTGTAAAAATGATATAAAAATTGAAAAGGAATAAGGGATTAGATAATTCAAGGTCTGACTGTAAAAATTGTGCTGCACTGAAGAGTTCTCATGATGCCTGTGTGTCTAATCTACAAATGTTGAAAAAATAAAATGATGTGCTAATCAATGGAAATAAGAATCATGTGAGTGAGATTGATTCCCTGAGAAAATTCTCAGCTGAAAGCAAGGAAAGTTTAGAGAAGCTCAGGATTGAAAATAAAGTACTTGCTGAAAAATCTGAAGCCATTAAGTCTGTCAACTTTGAATTACAGAAAAACATTGAGAAACTGCAAAAAGACTTGAAAACTTTTAAGGATGGAAGAAAATCTGAAACTCACTCTGATGATCAGATTTTGATAAACGAATTAATTCAGAATGACAGACTAAAGGAAGAAATTGAGAAACTAAAACAGTTGAACACCATCATGTCAGAGAGATTGCTGACATTTGAAAAGGGTAAACATGTGGTGTCCAATAATTCAGAAGAAATTGATGAGTTGAGAAAGGAAGTTGAGAAATACATAATTGCCAACAAAGTCTTGAATGAGGCTGTCAATTGCAGTGAACAAGAGACTGCAAGTTATGAGTTACACATTGCCTCTTTAGAAGAAGAAATCCAAGACTTAAGGAAATCTTTGTCTAAATTTGTTGATGGGCAAGAAAATCTGAACAAACTGCTGAGAGTAAAAGTCAATTTTCAGAAGGAGGGGTTAGGTTATAACCCTGTGAATAAAAAGACCTTTGAAAATAAAATTCAGACATATTCTGTTTCTAGCTCTACTTTTAAGAAAAAGGGACTGGGCTACAGTCCAGTCATGAGTAAGGTCTATGGATCAAATTTGGAAACTGTTTTTGTTAAATCATCTGAACAGGAAAAACCTTCTACTTCCTCTCTACCTCACTATAAGGCTAAGAAAACACAAAAACAGGATAAAAAATAGAAAATGTATAAAAAGGGCTCATCTGTGCATGTTGATCACAGTCCGCACACACACTCATCTAAAAGGAAAATGTCATGCCACTACTGTCATAGACTTGGACATTTAATGCATGAGTGTAAATTGATGGAGAAAGATGATATGAGGGCCGGGATAATGAATGCTAAGAAACCTGATGATAAAAACTCTTCATTCCAGAAAAAGAAAATTGAATGTCTGCACTGTGGCAAACTAGGACACAGCATCGCACAATGCTGGTTTGCAAATGATAAGAAAATATATTCTTCACATCATGCTAAATTTCCTGCAAACCATAATGATGTTGATAGGAATAAAGTTACTGCAAATAGAAAATACTCTGCTTGTGTCAACTGTGGAAAGACTGGCCACAGGGCCATTGAATGCTGGCATGGTCAGGATAGAAAAGAGAATTTTAAGAGAAAGAACTCTTCTCATTGTTTTGACTGTGGAAAGCCAGGTCACAGGGCTGCAACCTGTTGGCTGGCAGAATACCAAAGCAATGCTGATTTTGGTAAACAGAATTTCAATTCTGTTAACAAAAATTTTCATACATATGTGCATAAAAATCATGTTTATAAGAATGTGCATAAATCCAATCTGAAACCTGCTGCTAGGAGATTGGTTAGAAAACCTGCTAAGAATGTCACTGCTAACTCAGGACCCAAGACTTCTTAGGTGCCTATTCGTGCAAAATAGTTTGCTAACCTGCAGGTGTGCCTTGGAAGCTGAAGAATAAAGAGGAGTAATAAGCCAAGGCACTTGAAAAGAAAAGAAAAAAAAAGAACTAGGATCTTAATATTCAGGTCAGTTCCCAATACCTGCTTTAATTCTGTTTTGGTGTGATTTAAATTTGGTTATGTGATGTAGTCTGTGTGCATCTAAGTATTCCATGATCATGAGTTTCCTCCTCTGACTGCATTGCTAAAATCTCTCTTGGATGGATGTTTGCGACCTTTTCTTTCTTTCGCGTGTCGATCGACCAACTGACTTAACTGGTAGTCAAGTGATCAATTAACGGCGCGGGCGTGCCAGTCACATGAGTGACGATTTTATTGTGCGCTCACTCTGACCCATGTCGGGCGAATGTGAGGTTCGGTCGGGACCAGCAGTCCGCCATACCATGAAGACTATGGCGTTAATTACATCCCTCACGAGGAGGGAACACCTTTGATTAATTGCCGAGATAGCGGGCTGTCGAAGCCGTCGTAAAGAGAACTACGTGATGATTATAGCAATGACAGGCAGGATGCAGCATTAATCATGCAAAAGATGTGTAGTTTAATGGGAAAATGGATCCTCGGTACGTGGCGGAGGAAGCAGGTCCGAGGACCACCATCACACTAGCGAAAGCATGAATGCTAACAGATACGATAATGATGACGATGTAACAGTGTAAATCCGATAGTATGCCCTCTTCCTTCGGATTATACCGAAGAAAGGAAGATAGGACATCCGTCCATGGAGAGCCGGAATGGAGACCCAAAAGAAGATCAGGCACAGGCCTGGGTCCAAAGAGGATTCAAATATGACGGAACCATCTGCGCCGTTCGTTAATATTCCCCTAAAGGGACCATCGGAGGACATGCAACGGCAGAACTCCGAGGGTCAGCGGGGTAGCCGAAGAAATGTTGGGTTTGGCATAATGTAGGGGTGGAACCCCCCCTCATTCATATATCTCCGGGCCCTGGGTGAATGATGATAATTCCCTCGCAAGATGCTGAAGGCTGGCTTAAAGGGTTGATGGGAATAGGACCTCTGGGTTTGGGACGACTATTCTGGGGTTTAATGAGATTTGTTGAGATGTCAAGATTTGAAGAAGAGCACCCACTAGTGAGGTGAAATGACACAGATACTAGTCGGCGCTGGAGATCCCGGCACGAAGGGCAGACGGCGCGAGGGGAGGGGGTTTAAAAAGGCATCGGCCCAGTCTGGTCTCGGCGCGACGGGAAACGGCGCGATGGAGGGGCTCAGGGGGAGGTCTCGGCCTGGCCTGGTCCCGGCGCGCCCTGGATCTCGGCATGGCCTGGTCCCGGCGCGCCAACCACCCGGCGCGGGTTTGGCGCCGAGAGGCAATGGCGCCGGGGGAAGGGCGTTTTCTAAGGTTTGAAGGGGGGCTGCTGTGAGGGTTTTTTTTTATTTGATGAGAGCTGCAGGGTGATGAATGGACGAAGACGGAGGATGAGGGTGATTACACTTGCCCAGAGGTCCGAGGAGATCATCACCTATTCCCTGTGATGGCAAGAGGCCATGAGATGACGTAGCTCAGGCTGTTGCCGTGTCGAGGGATTAAGTACTCAATTTCGATGAAGCATAGTGCATAGCAGAATAAAGTTCTGGGGAAATTTTGACAGCATCTCCCCTTAATTTGGGAGTGTGCCCAGAAATTATTATGGGATATCTACTCACGAGTGCCGGAGTAGAAACCAGAATAGGTGCCGGGCGTAGCCCGTAATCTGAGGAGGGTCGGACCATACGAGATCTCACCCTCTTCTGTTGTAATATCCCCAACGCAGTCGATCGGAGGTCATGCAGAGGCAGAGCTCCTTGACTTGATGGGTTGTAGAATATTAGGGGCTCTCACCCTCTTTGCTATAACTCCCGTGACAACAGAGGGGGAGAAGCGGTGCCTACCCACGATCAGAACGTGATGGGCAGAGGCTATATGACTCACCCGGATGAGCACTAAGGCATCAAAGTGGCCAGAAGATGCACAGTCATCGATGGGGAAAAAGGGGGGGTAGCTCTCGGCACAGAAACTGAGCGGTCTCGGCGCGATGGGGAGATGCAACCGGCGCGGCCAGCACTCGGCGCAAAACCCACGCCGGGAGGTACTGGCGCCGGGAGATTGCCTACAGAGGGTTTTTCTTTGGAAAGGCTCTTACGGCATGGTTTCAGGAGATTACACACAAAGTAGGGGGTTTAAACTCAGCTGTATTAAACGGCCAGAGGGGGGAAAAAGACTCTAGGGGGAACACCCCTCCTTAGGGAGCCTCACTGGGAGCAAAACACAAACGGCAAACCTTCGAAGGTATCCCTTTCATTCCACATTCGAGGAGCCATGAGATAGACTGTCTCAGGCCCTCGAAATGTGGCAGAGGAAGGGGATGGAGTAATGGGGAAGAACCCTCAACCGGATGGGGGCAACAAAACATAAAACATTCATTCAAGGCTGGCGGTGGCAATGCACGGACTAGAACCTCGGATGCAACAGAAGAAAAAAAGGAAGGGGAATGATCAGAAATAGCAGAGATCAGCCCGTTCTTTCATTGATAATTCCAGCCAAATGGCTTACACGCTATTTAGAAGAAGAAATCCGACTCAATCGGAAAGAAAAATACATGCTTAGTCCCTGCAAAGCAGAGTTACATTCGCATCCGATGCTATAGAAGCAAAGGTGCCAGGGATCGGAAAATACAGAGGGGAAGATCGAGATAGATAGGGAAGAGAAGCGGAGGAGACTGCAGCCGCCCGACGATTCCCACCTGGATCCTTCTTCGAGCCTCCGACTCTCTCCTTTTTTTTCTTTCTCTCCTCAGCTTCTTTCAAGGGCTCTCGAACTCCCTCTTTCTCTTCGGTGGCTAAGCGCTCTGCTTCTCCTCCCCTCTTTCCTTTTTTTCTTTTCTTTCCTCTATCCTCCTCTCTCTTTTTTTTGTTCGAAGGGCAGGCCTCTTATAGGGGCGAGGCTCTTCATGCATTCGGCATGAGCTTCCCGGCGCGCCGGAACCGCTCCTCCCGGCGTGACAGCCATCGGCGCGTCCGGTCTCTTGTTTGGGCTTGGCCCATCTTCTTGTCATTCGGCCCATCCGTCCAGGATCCACTTAGCGAGCTCCTCTCGACAGTGGGGTTCTTGACCCATACATATTGCGACTCCACCGAGCCCATTTACACCTTGGATTCACACATGCATACGGGGCACTGTGCGTCTTGGCCCAGGAGTATCAGAGATGTCTGAACATCTATTTCAGCAGGCAGATGATTGCCTGAATGTTGGTGTAGTTTAATCAGCCTGACTATCTTGAAAGATAGTAGCACTGGACAGCGACCTAGCCAGAGATGGCTTTAGTCGAACAGAATGATAGGGATAGTGGGTTTCTTCTATTCAGACTCTCAGATCTCCCGGGGTAACATGTGAACTGTGCCCTCTACTGATCTTCAAAGCTGTGAATATGCTGTAGTTTCTTCTGGTATATTTTGGGTGTCAACAAATGCCCCCCACCCGTAGGTGGCGTGAGTGAAGCATGAGTGACACGGCACATGCGGGTGTACATCACGTCACACACTGTGCTTCGTGGTCTCTTCAGGTCTGCTCCTGTGCATTGGCTATCCTTTTGACTCTGAGTCTTCATTCTGCTTTACGTGACTTCCATGCTTTATAAGCAAATTTGGATGAGCACCAGCATTTTTGGCTTGATCTGGTGATAATATCACCCCTGGTGAGGCAATTGGCTCCACAGACGCTTCCGGCACTACCTTCTCGGCGCGATGGTGGCCTCGGCGCAGGAATTCTCGGCGCGGTACTCCCCTCGGCGCGGTGATCTCCTCGGCGCGGTGGCCATTCGGCGCGCCTTTTGGCGCGTCCGGCCGGTCGGCGCGGCCGCCTTCTCGGCGCGCCTTCTGGCCGGGGCGCTATAAGCGCCGAGAGGGGGAGAGAAGGGCTCATTCGCTCCTGAGCCTTCTCTCTCCTCCTCCCCTTCTCCCTCCATCGCCCGGGAATCGGTCGGCGTGGAAGCCTTCCCTTCGGGGAATTTTGTTTCGGGACTCCGTCCCTGTTTATTTTGGAGTCACCCCCTCTTGGTGGGTGTTCTCCCATTCAACTTCTGGGCATGCTCTCAATAGGGGGAGATGCTGTCGAAATTTTCTGAAAACTTCTTTTCTATATGTATTTTCTTTATATCACCTTCTTATTCTTTCTCCCTTGGTTTCATATTTGCAGCTCGCTGGAGATGGCTTCTTCTTCTAGCCACGTCGCCTCCGGCCGTGCTGATGTTGAATCTTCTCCTCAAGGCAGGGCTTCTGGTCCCGTCGTGACTTGGAGGAATGTTGGACAGCTGGACCGGGGACTTGGGAGGATTGCCATAATTGATGAATCCTCTGGCTCCGAAACAGATACAGTATCCGCCTCTCGCATTGTAACCGTCGAGGGAGGACTGGACTTCAATCGCGATGACGACTACCGTGCGGACTTCCCGAAGGATCGTCACCTCGCGCCTTACATTTGTACCTTCAACGTCTCTGGGAAGAGGGACGTCATGCTGGCTCGGATGGTGGAGCGGGCCATGTTGCTGGACCGGGACAGCTTGAAAGGTTCTGTGTATCGTGGCGATACCATATATCTTCCGGGGGAGCGGCGCAAATGGAACGCCGTTTTAGGGGTGATAGAGCTGGAGGCAGAGCAGAAGATGCTGACACGGGCTCCAGAATTCACACCAGCCAGGTGGGACAACACCATAGGTCGGGTTAACAGGGAGAAACCCGGCTACGGTTTATTCTTGGCGCCCATCAAATGGGGCTACAGAGAGGAACCGTTTGTGCTGAACTGCTTGGCTGTTCAGTTCAAATTTCAATTGGCAGCTGGGTGGTTTGCAGACACGAAGGTGACAGATGCTCACCTCTTTCGTGTGGGGGCGGTGGAATTTACAGAGTATGTTCTGAAAGAATATGCACCGCTGCTGGTCAGGGCCGGGGTGTACCACAGTGTGTATGCATCCCGCTTCAGATATCCCATTTCAAAGGGGCTGTGCTGTGGCATGTTTGAAGTATTTTGCCCGCAGTTCAATACTTTCTATACGGCAGAAGGTGAAACCTCTCTGGATCTATGGAGCCTATCACAGCTATCGGGCCTGCCGATTAACGGAGAGCCCTATGAGGAGGTCTGCATTCATGACTTCATCAAGGACGAAACAGACGGCGAAGGTGAATATTACTTCGGTTATTCGTACCGGTACTTGATGAAGGCATACCGCTCCCTCTGCCTGACGCTGAATAGGGGATCCTCAAAGGGATACCGGCCCCGGGAGAAGAGCAGCAAACTGAGAGTCCGAGCAGGACATTGGATTCAATATTTCTTCGGGGGCCCTTTGAAGTACAGTGAGTTCCCTCATGTAGCTCCTGTTGCGGGCAAGCCTAGTAGGCCGCCCAAGTTTAAGTCGGAGCTGCCTGCTTCTCTTCGGGGGATAATCCGCGGGGGGCCGAATCCGATGGGGGCGGATCCCCTCACCCATTGTGCTGCATACCTCACCTTCTGGCTATGTACTTTCGCTCTCCCGCAGGGGGATGAGACAGTCATTAGGCCGGAGGCAATATACCCGGCTTGTCAGATGGCTTGGGGCATACGGCTTGCAATATGTCCCGCTGCACTGTGCCTGATTTACAAATCCCTTGGGGATATTCATAGGCATCGGATCCCCCGCTCCTTCCGGACGGTGGGGCCGTTTCACTTTTTTAATGCATGGGTGTGCAGTTTATTCCCAGAGCTAGCTCCCCGGACTTTGCAGACAATGACATTGTATCCCAGAATGCTGGAGTTTGCAAGTGCTGAGCCGGGTCCGGTGTCCCAGCAACTTTTCTCCATTCGTGGCCGACTGGCAAGGGTTCCGACGGATTCAGCGGGGACTATCCACTTTTGGAATCTGGCCGCACATTCATCTCCATTGGTGGATCGTCAGCGTGAGTGTAAGCTCGAGGCGGTGGAGACCTTCACACACTTCATTTCGGGCAACACCGTGACCCGACCAATCTTGGAGCCTGAACTCGTTGACTGGGTTTTATCAATCCGCCCCAGTGTTTTAGTATTCAGAAAGGGGGGCGCAGTTTATTTGGAACCCTACTATCCTTTCCGGTTCGGCCGGAATTTCGGCTACGATCAGCACATTTCGCCTTCGGTTGCCCTGTTTCCTTTAGACAGCAGGTCAAAGCATGGCTCGACCGTCGTGGACGAAGGTCGTTCCTGGTGGGACTATTTTCACCGCCGGGACGCCAATACTTTCAGAGTGCCGGTGCCGAACCGAGTCCCCCGAGTCACTCCGGAGTACATAAAATGGTGGAATGCTCGCACGAGCTTCTACCGCAATGCCCGGATGACATGCTGGGATGTGGCCGAGCGTGCCTTTCTGAGCCAGCAGCCTGGGCCCGTCTTTGACATTGACGAAGCTCATCTGAAGAGATTATTTTCTCACCACCCGAAGGAGGCAGAGGCATATATAGCGGGCAGGAAAGCCATCAAGGAGGGAGTAGCCGACCCACTGACACCCGTTCTTGCTGATATAAGTGAAGATGCTTTCACGCAGAATCTAGAACACCTGTGCCAGATTGGTGGTTCCCGCCTGGAGCTTCAGCAGTATCCGTTCCCTATCGAGGAGCCGCTCTCCAAAGCAGTTTCATGGAAGTGCGAGGTGGATCGCTTTTACCCGTGTCGGGCGTTTGTTAATAGAGAGGACAGAACCCCGACATACTATCAGCATACATCCTGGCTGTTTGTCCTGATGAGCATCCACGGACTGACCCTTGAGAGTCCCGCAGCTGGTGTTCTGGACAAGCCTCTATTTGTATCTTTTCATTATGCCGATGTCTGGGGCTTTGACCACCTCGGCTTGTATCATTGTATAGCTTCGCACGGACATGCGGACCTGGCCGATCTAGTTGACAAGTGTAAGAAGATCGGCGACGTCTGCTGGCTTGTTCGGGAGGCTGCATCCCGAAGCAAGGAGGTGGCTTACCAGTATTGGCCACTCTCATCTTTTTACAACGGCCGGGCAGGTAAGCGCTCTTCCGTTGACATGTGGATTAGTTTGTTGCCTTGCTCCTTCATAACGGCGTGCGCTTCACTTGACAGACCGTCCGGATATCAAGCAGCAGGGGCTTTATAGAAAGATCATCTCCCAGGCACAGAAGCCGGAATATTTTGAGGTCCCTGCACCAGCGCCGACTACTACTCCACTGCCGCTTGGCAAAAAGAGAGCGGCCTCTGCAATGAAAGTTGCAATAGGCCGAGCGAGGAAGGCTCGGAAAACTTCTTCCAAGCGGCCTTCGACTGATGCGCCTGAGACTCCCCTGCCCGAGGTGCCATCGTTTGAACAGTTCGCCGCTCGGAGAGAAGCTACTCAGCAAGCAGCTGAAGGTGACATTATTTTCCTTGTGTGGTATAAGGGGATGCTCTTTTCACGGCATTTTCATTTTCATTTTCATTCATTTCATCATTTTTGATGTCTTCTTTGTATGGCTTCACCTCAAGGAGTGGCTGGCACCACATCTGCTGAGGAAACCGCCCTGGAAGCCGGAGAGATAAGGCCCTCCGTCATAGCCCCGGTAGGGGTGACTGAGACAGTTGGAGCTGCAGAGGGGAGTCTCCCCGCTGTTGAGGAGGATGTCAGACTTCCCTCTCCTACGCCTGCCAGTGAGGCCGAGGGTGAGTTGCACAATTGTGGTCCTTTGGGTTGCCCCTTTCATTGAGCTTTACATTCTGCCTTATACACTTGTTTTGTTGTGATGGCAGGGGCGGTCAGCGCGGCGGCTGAGGCGCCTGTCGTGGAAGCTCCTTTACAGCCCGCGGGACATAAGACTGCGCTGAAGAAGGGTGCTATCCCATTGCGGCGTGTGCTTACCCGCTCAGCGTCCCGTCAGGCGACGGAGGAGGCGGGTCAACCTGAGATCGGCATAGATATTTCTTCGAGCAGCTCTACCACCCTTTCTGACGAAGAGACTGCCCATCATTCTTCAGAAGGTGATGAACCGGGGTCTGCAACAGGCAGCGAAGGGGCAGCAGCTCCCTTTATACTACCAAGCGATGCTTTGATTTTCAGTCCTCCGAGGCTGCCGAGGGCATCGTCCGAGGGAGTGGTACAGGAGGAATTTGCTGGATTGGACGTGGAGGCGGAGATAACCCCTCCTTTTGCCGCTTCGTCTGCAGGGTTGGAATCTTCTATTCAGGGGCTAGAAGAGATGGATGCCGCCATCATAGTAAACTCTATTCGCCCCTTTATAGAGCCGCATATCCCCTTCCTTTTTTGTCACCTTGGTGTTTACATGAGTTTTTTTTCATTCCAGGAATCCGAAGCCGCTATTCATTCCCCGGCATCAATTTCTGATACTGCTGTGGTTTCATCAGAGGCCTCGGATCTGCTACCGCTGGCCACCACATCTCCTTCAGCGACAATCACCCTACTCCGCCCCGTGCCGGTGAGGATACATGCGGCTGTTGGGGGCTTACCCTCGGAGCCGAGCCAGTCGGGGGAGAGTCTCGCCCTGGCGTCGACGACCGAGTTAAGGGCTAAGGCTGACCCGCAGAGGGGATCTGGCTTTATATCGGCGGCCATAATGACGATCGCGCCTGGTTCTGTGATTCCATTCGTGTCGGAGACAGAGTTAGAACCTCCGTCTCTCCTAGGCTCTGTTGAAGGAAGCCCTGACAGGAGTCCGACTGAGCAGGAACAGGTTGTCGTGGTATCTGCTTCTTCGGCTTTGACGGCCGTTCCATCCTCTTCTTCCGAGCCTGACACCGGCTTATGGGCCGCCATAGACAAAGAAGTGACCTTCGAGGTGCCTCCGGCGGCTTCCCTGGGCATTACCTCATCGGAGGAATTCGTCTGGCAACATCTAGAGATGTTACGTCGAGTTGTGGAATCTCAGCCAACGCTGTCTTACTTCCAGTTGAAGGAAGCGGCTGCGCGACTGACGATCGGGCTGCAGGCGCTGGGCTGCCCTCTAGATATCTGGACCCAGCGGGTGCTTTTCTTGTTGAAGTTTGTGAATCGCCGAGACTTTCTCGAGAAAACGATGGGCGACCGGCTGGCGGCCCTCAAACTGCAGAGGGTTGACTGTCAGGCGGAGCTGACGTCGCTGATCTCTGATCTTCAGGAGAGCAGGGCCCAAGTTGAAGCTTCTGCAACCCAGGCGCATCTTTTACGTAGCCGACGGGAAGAACTCCGCTCTGAACTAGCTACTGTAGAAGCCGAGATACCGCGACTGGAGGCGGCGGAAGTCCAGGGCATTGAAAGAACTTCCTTGCTGGAGGGCCAAGTCGCGTCCCTAGAGACTGAGGTGACTCGGGTTCAGGAAGAGGAAGCGCAGCTCCATGAACTGGGGGCGACTCCTCGTGTCGGGCTTATTGACTTTGCTGATATCTTCAGACGGCCTTAGCTGGTCCGCCTTTGTAATCTATCCCCTCAAGGGGCTCCTTTTGTATTCACTTCCCCTTTTGCAATGAAGATAGCAGTTTCCTTCACTATATTACATTATTTTTTGTTCACATGGCACATTTGCATTTGTTGTGTCTTGCGGCAATTCTGGCGACCTGCTGGGAAGTCCCTCCATGTCCGTGCAGCAGGAGAGCGTCCACCCTCTCAAGGAAAGGGTGGGGGCCTCGCTCCACCGCGGGACAGGGTTCCAGAAGTTGTCAGGTTGGTGCCGACGTAGGTCTTGCTGACAAGAGGCGTCGAAACCGTGACTGTCGGTTGCTTGTGGTAATTCCATTATTGACCCTGATTGGGGAGATGTTGACCGACCTTGTCGATGGTGACACGGGTCGAAAGGGTAGACGGTCTTGCCGATGGTGACAAAAATCGGGTAGGGATAGCGACCGATCTTGCCGATGGTGACAAGGGTCGAAAGGGTAGACGGTCTTGCCGATGGTGACAAGAACCGGAAGGGGTAGCGACCGATCTTGCCGATGGTGACAAGGGTCGAAAGGGTAGACGGTCTTGCCGATGATGACAAAAACCGGAAGGGGTAGCGACCGATCTTGCCGATGGTGACAAGGGTCGAAAGGATAGATGGTCTTGCCGATGATGACGAGAACCGGATAAGGGTAGCGACCGATCTTGCCGATGGCGACAAGGGTCGAAAGCGTAGACGGTCTTGCCGATGATGACAAGAACCGGAAGGGGTAGCGACCGATCTTGCCGATGGTGACAAGGGTCGAAAAAGGGTAGACGGTATTGCCGATGATGACAAAAACCGGAAGGGTAGCGACCGATCTTGCCGATGGTGACAAGGGTCGAAAGGGATAGACGGTATTGCCGATGATGACAAAAACCAGATGGGTAGCGACCGATCTTGCCGATGGTGACAAGGGTTGAAAGCGTAGACGGTCTTGCCGATGATGACAAGAACCGGAAGGGGTAGCGACCGATCTTGCCGATGGTGACAAGGGTCGAAAAAAAGGGTAGGTGGTATTGCCGATGATGACAAAAACCGGATAGGTAGGCAATAGGTGTATGTAAGTGGGACATCGGATGAAGACTCCGCCTCGTCCTCGGAAATGGCCTTTGGACGACGGATGGTTCATCACTATTCATCATTCATCATTCTTTTTCATTCACATTACTGACCTAAGAGCCCTTTCGGATTTTCGCCGAAGCCAGCCCCCTCTTGCTTTTGCCCGCGCGCCCTTTCGGGTTTTCACGCGACGGGGTACCCGATTTTGCCTACGACGCCCTTTCGGGTTTTCGCCACAGCTGGGTTATGGCCATTTTTGCACTTGACCCGATATAGGAGCAAGTCTGGCGGGGTATCTCTATTTTTAACCCCCCTTTTTTTTCTTTTTTTTTTATTTGGAATGCGATCCGAGAGAGGGTAGCTTGATTAGGGCGAGATGCCGCTAACCAAGGAGAGGTAGCTTGATTAGGGTGGAAAGCCGCCTGATCAAGGAAAAGTAGCTCGATTAGGGCGGAATGCCGCTAACCAAGGAAGAGTAGCTTGATTAGGGCGGAATGCCACTAGCCAAGGAAAGGTAGCACGATTAGGGCGGAGTGCCACTAGACTAAGGAGAAGGTAACTCGGTTAGGGTGGAATGCCACTAACCAAGGAGAAGGTAGCTTGGTTAGGGCGGAACGCCACTAGACCAAGGGAAGGTAGCTTGGTTAAGGCGGAGTGTCACTAGACCAAGGAAAAGTAGCTCGGTTATGGCGGAGTGCCACTAACCAAGAAGAAGGTAGCTCGATTAGGGCGGAATGCCGCTAACCAAGGGGAAGGTAGCTCGGTTAGGGCGGAGTGCCGCTAACCAAGGGGAAGGTAGCTCGGTTAGGGCGGAGTGCCGCTAACCAAGGAGAAGTAGCTCGATTAGGGCGGAATGCCGCTAACCAAGGGAAGGTAGTTCGATTAGGGCGGAATGCCACTAAACAAGGAAAAGTAGCTCGATTAGGGCGGAATGCCGCTAACCATGGGAAGGTAGTTCGATTAGGGCGGAATGCCACTAAACAAGAAAAAGTAGCTCGATTAGGGCGGAATGCCACTGAACCAAGGAAAAGTAGCTCGATTAGGGCGGAATGCCACTGAACCAAGGAAAGGTAGTTCGATTAGGGCGGAATGCCACTAAACAAGGAAAAGTAGCTCGATTAGGGCGGAATGCCGCTAACCAAGGGAAGGTAGCTCGGTTAAGGCGGAGTGCCATTAAACCAAGGAGAAGGTAGCTCGGTTAGGGCGGAGTGCCACTGAACCAAGGAAAAGTAGCTCGGTTAAGGCGGAGTGCCATTAAACCAAGGAAAAGTAGCTCGGTCAGGGCGGAGTGCCGCTAACCAAGGAGAAGTAGCTCGATTAGGGCGGAGTGCCACTAAACCAAGGGAAGGTAGCTCGGTTAGGGCGGAGTGCCACTAACCAAGGAAAGGTAGCTCGGTAAGGGCGGAGTGCCGCTAACCAAGGAGAAGTAGCTCGATTAGGGCGGAGTGCCACTAACCAAGGGAAGGTAGCTCGGTTAGGGCGGAGTGCCACTAAACCAAGGAAAGGGTAGCTCGGTTAGGGCGGAGTGCCACTAAACCAAGAAAAAGGGTATTCCAACCGATCACTCGGGGTGTGTCGGCTGCGCCGCATGATACAGCTTAATGTGTTTTCCGTTGAGGGGAGAGAACTGGATGACTCCTTTGTGATCTACAAGGACGTAGGCACCCCCTTCATATACTCGGCGGACGATATACGGTCCGACCCAGTTTTCGACCAGCTTCCCTTTGGGGTTAGAGGCCATCACTTCTCTTCTTTTGACCATTACCAGGTCTCCTTTCTTGAATTCTCGGCCCTTGACTAGCTTGTCAAAAGCACGGGCCATACGAGCTTGGTAGAGTTGGATGTTTTGTTGCGCCTGGAGGCGTTTTCCTTCGAGCTCAGCGAGCTCTTCCAATCTTCTTTCTGCATTGGTCTGCTCACCACTGACTAATCCGTGCTGGATGGCAACTCGCAATGAAGGAACTTCAAGTTCAATCGGCACTACAGCTTCCGACCCATAGACAAGGGAGAAGGGTGAACAGCCGGTTGGGGTCTTGTAGACAGTACGATAAGCCCAAAGCGCTTCGAACATCCTTTCTTCCCAATCCTTTTTGTTAGACTTGACAATCTTTGCCAGTAACGTGCACAGTGTCTTGTTAAAGGCTTCTGCGAGTCCGTTGGCTTGAGGGTTGTAGGGGGACGATGTCCTCCAGTCAATTTTGTATTTGTCGGCTAGCCGATAAACTTTCTGGTTTCTGAAATGGCTGCCATTGTCAGAGATGATTCGGCTGGGGATCCCGAACCGGAATATTACATTCTGCCGGAAGAATCTTGCAACTAGTTCTCCGGTCACATCTCTTAGTGCTACTGCCTCCGCCCATCTGGAGAAATAGTCTGTAGCTGCTAAGATGTATCTGCATCCTGATGAAGATGCTGGTAACGGTCCTACCACGTCCGTGCCCCATTGAGCAAACGGCCAGCTTGGTAGGGTGGGATGCAGCGGCACTGGAGGTCTCCTCGCCACATTCGCATGCTCTTGACATTTCTGACAAGCTTTGGCAAACTTGCAGCAATCATTAAATATAGCGGGCCAGTAATAACCCAATTTCTTTATCTCTATCTTCATTTTCGGACCGGCCTGGTGTGCCCCAGCTGATCCCGCATGAACTTCTTGCATCACCTGTCCCGCTTCTGCTGAAGACAAGCAACGGAGTAGGACTTTCCTTCGGGCATCTGCCATAATTCGGAACAAGGTCCCGCTTCTCATCTCGTAAGAATCCTTGATCCTCAGGAGCTTCATTCTTTGTTCCTTTTCTTTTGGAAGTTGCTGGTGTTGAAACCAGCGTAGGAGATGCTCTCGCCAGTCGGGCTGCTGAACCCCTTCGATGACTGCTACTTCCATCTCTTCTTCGTCGGCCAGAACCTCTGTTACGCTGGGGACCTGTCGGCGGTTGATCACTGTTATATTCAGGCTTGTGTCTGGCGGGACCGCCAATGAACTGGCCAGCTTAGCGAGGGCGTCTGCCTGAGCATTCCGGCCTCGATTGACGTGCTTGATGCTGATGAAGTAAAATCTTGACATCAGGCGAGTTGCCAACTGGTGATAGGGGAGGAGTTCTTGCTTTCGCACCTCGAACTCTCCCTCCAGCTGTTTTATAACTAGCATGGAGTCTCCGAATGCTTCCAGCATCTGAATTCCCATGGACAGAGCAATCTGCAACCCGATTATCAGGGCTTCATATTCTGCCTCATTGTTTGTGCATTGTTTGTTTATGGAGCAGGATGTATGCACCACTTCTCCTTCTGGGGACTTCAAGACTATGCCTGCCCCTGCTCTGACCCTGGATAACCCGGTGGCAGAGGTGTCAATTCTGGAAGCGCCATCAAAATATAGCTGCCATAATGAAGGCTGTACTTGGGCGGCTTCTAGGGTTTCATCCTCGGGGAGTTCCGGTTCCCACGGGCTTTCCCCGGGCACTGGGTGCTCAGCGAAGAAGTCTGCAATAGCTTGACCTTTGATGGCCTTGCGCGGTACGTAGGAGACATCAAACTCCATAAGGATTACCGCCCATTTGCCTAGGCGGCCTTTGAGTGCCGGCTGGGACATAATATATTTCAGGGGATCCTCCTTGGACACCAAGCTGATTTCATGCGACAACATATAATGCCGGAGCTTTTTGACTGCGAAGACTAGTGCCAGGCAGATCTTCTCAATGTAAGTATATTTTTCTTCGGTTCTGACCAGTCTCCGACTGAGGTAATAGAGGGCTTGCTCTTTCCCTTCTTCATTATTCTGGGCTAGCATTGCCCCCAGAGAATTGTGTGTAGCTGCTATGTACAGTATCAACGGCCGTCCTTTCACCGGTGCGCCCAATACTGGAGGAGTCTTCAGATAGTCTTTTAGCTTGTCAAAGGCTGTCTGGCAATCTTCATCCCAATAAAAGGGAACATCTTTCATCATCAACTTGTGAAAAGGCTGGCATCGCCCTGACAAATTGGAAATGAATCGCCGGATATAGGCCAAGCGGCCCTGTAGTGACCTCAGCTCGGAGATGTTCCTTGGTGGAGGTAACTCCTGTATTGCCTTGATCTTTGCGGGGTCTA
Organism: Amorphophallus konjac; assembly: GCA_022559845.1. Classification (NCBI taxonomy): domain Eukaryota; kingdom Viridiplantae; phylum Streptophyta; class Magnoliopsida; order Alismatales; family Araceae; genus Amorphophallus; species Amorphophallus konjac. The sequence goes on along the minus strand of JAHNEJ010003013.1, from coordinate 102,779 downwards.
TCTCGATCCCCCGATATCGGACGATAAAGCCCAAGAATTTTCCGCTCGACACTCCGAACGCACATTTCATAGGATTCATTTTTAGCTCATGCCGCCTCAGCCTCTGATAAATAATCCGGAGGTCTTGCAGGTGATCTTCTTTTCTTCTGGTCTTGACCACCAGGTCATCTATGTAGCACTCGACCTTGTGGTAGAGCAATTCATCAAAAATTTTGGTCATTGCGCGCTGATAGGTTGCGCCAGCATTCTTCAGTCCGAATGGCATTCTCTTGTAATGATAAATGCCTTTAGGGGTTCGGAAAGCAGTATGGACCCGGTCATGCTCCGCAATCCAAATCTGATTGTAGCCGGAAGATCCATCCATGAATGATAGGGCTTCATGGCCAGTTGTAGCATCGATCATGACCTCGGTTATTGGCACCGGAAAGTCATCTTTAGGGCAGGCTTTATTTAGATCTCAGAAGTCAACACAAATCCGGATCTATCCATTCTTCTTTTTCACGGGGACGATATTCGCCAGCCATGTGGTGTACTGATTTTCTTCAATAAATCTCACATCAATGAGCTTGTCAACTTCGGCACAAATTTGGGTGATGAGCTCTGGCCTCATGCGTCGCGGCGGTTGCTTCACCGGCTCGGCTTCAGGGTTGATTGCCAGCTCATGTTGTGAGACGGCGGGGCTTAGACCCGACATCTCTTTATAAGTCCAGGCGAAGCAATCCTGGTATTCTAGCAGTAGTTGAATGTACAGCTCCCGTTCTTCTGGGGACAGTTGGGCACTGAGGAAGGTAGGCCTAGGGTCCTCCTCATCTCCCAAGTTGACTTCTATTAGTTCATCGACTGTGGCCTGGCCTCCGTCTTCTATCTCCGGAGGTGCCGGTTGGAGGTCGACGAAGTTTGGAATACCATCTTGAGGGTCGAGTACTTCGACTTCCTCGTCAGACACTGCCAGAGCTTCACGGGGTCTCTTGGTCTCCTGTGCTAGCGGCTGTGTGGATGGATCTATTGACATATCCGTTGCCGTTGCAGCTCCCGAGGGTGAGAGAACAGCTTCAGTGCTTGTAGATGAGGTTGCAGCCATGACAGGCCAGTAGTTGTTTGCCGCCGGACTCGGACAGCATATTGGACTTGTAGCAGAAGTTGAGGAAGTTTCATCTTCTGGGACAGTTGTATCTTCCGCAGAAGTGGCTTTTTCTTCTCTGGTAGCTGGCTCCCCTTGATTGGAGTTGACCAAGGCCTCCCTGATTGGCAGAAAGGGTGTTGAAGTTGTTATTAGTAGGACCCCTGTAGAGGGAGAGACTCCTACTTCTTGAATGTCTTCGGCTTCGCTGTTGCTAGCCGTATCAAATTCGGCTTGAAAGGCCGCTTCTTCAGGATGAACTTGCTCCCAGCATCGGCAGGAGATCAAGGTCTCCATTTGTTGATTCCGGGATAGAGCCAATTCGGCATGTTCAGCTTCCGCCGGATATTCATCAAAGGTTGCCCCCAGAGGGCTATCTTCAGTTGGATAGAAGGTGGAGATGGTATCCACCTCATACCGCCCACTGTAATAGTAGTCTTCCAGGGTGAAGCCCAGACCCGGATGTTGAGAGACACGTCTCATTTCTTTATCCAGATTTGCAGGATACCACATCTTCTGGAAAGCTTCCTTGCGTTTTTGAGGTTGATCGGGAGGGATGTGTTGCTTTTGAAACATCCTGGCCGTTCGATCAGTTGTAAATGCCAGGCCCTGAACAGGAACCCGCGGGTTGGCTAGATCCTCAGGGAGGCTGCAGTCTGTGTCCTCCTGAGTGGGATGCTCCTCAGCTGTATAGAACAAGCTACTGGGCCCATCTTCTTGTGTCACCTCCCAAGCTTTGAAAGGTTCGACAGTGGGATCATCGAGGCCGGAGACTGGCTTGGTGAGGCCGGCCGGGACTCCGATGCGGTCGTGCTGTCGATCAACATGCACTTCCTTAGCTTTGGGGTATAATGCTGGGGGTGTCACCCTGCCGACATTTCCAGAAGCCGTGATGTGGGAAACCACCTTCGGCTTGACATATCCGCGCGGCGGTGGTGGATACCAACCGTCACCCGATTTGTTCTTCGATGCCCCTACGGGGGCTCCATCTTCAGAAACCTTCCGGGGAGACCCCGTATATAGGTTGGCGTCCGCCAAGTGACATTCAAACACCTCGAACGGGTGGATATCAGCAAATATCCTCTCCTCCTTCCCCTGGAGGCTGTATTTGATGCATTGGTGGAGCGTGGAGGGCACCACCATATTTTCATGCAGCCATGGGCGGCCGAGCAGTGCTTTGTAGGAGGTGCGAGAGTCAATGACGTGAAACTGCACCGTTGTAGTGAAATCTGCCAGGGTCAGTGTGAACTCTGCCACTCCCATAGATACTTCACATTTTTGGTTGAAGCCAGCGATACGCATATCCCCGACTTTCTCGAGATGCACATTGAAGTGGTACCTCTCGTATATTCTATATGGCAAGATGTTGACTGCTGCACCAGGGTCGACCAGAATCCGGTTCAGTTCTCTTCCGTTCAGGTGCCCTCTCATATATAGCGGCCTGTTGTGACTGGCAGTAGGCAGTAGCATGTCTTCTGGAGAGAAGGTCATACTGGCTTCTGGTATAGCCTCAGCTATGCAAGTTTCAAAATGAGCAGGCGTCTGCAGAGCAGTAATGATCGCCTGTCGAGTTTCTTCACTCAAAGAGAGAATTTCCCAGATCGTAAATCGAGCAGGGAGCTTCTTGAGCAACTTCATTATTCGGCTTCCAGCCCGGACATTGGAGAGCTTCATCTCTTCAGCCCATCTGGGCTTGGGGAGGTTTTGATTTGTGGGTCCAGACGGACCTGCTTCATCTCCCTCGGACTCGGCACCCTCTTGACTGGCACCGGCTGTCGGGTCTTCTTTATTAGCTGCTGTAGGGCAAGCCCCATCTGCATTTGCATTCTCAGTAGATTGCGCTGGCTGCGGGTGAATGACCCCGGGTGTAGGGTTAGCCTCCTGACAAGGCTGCTTCCCCTTTGACATCTTCATGAATTCAAGGAATGAAGGGACTGTCTTGCCCCCAGTCTTGTTGTATAGACCTGACGGAGGAGGGATTTGTACTCCCTTAACTTCCGGCGGAGGCGTCTTATAGGGTTGCTCCCCTCTGAACATGATGTTGTGATTGGGTGGTGGCTGGCGCCCCCATTTCCGGCCTGACCGAGTGGCATGTGCAGCAGTTGCGGCCTCGGCCTTGCCTCCCCCAGCATGGGGTGTGAAGCAAATTTCTTCTTCTTCTTCTCCGGGCAGGTTGAAGAGTGCTGACAGGGTATTGCAGGAGACGACCTGTGTTTTATGGGCCCCAGCGGCCTTTCTTTTCTTTTTCTTTTGCTTTTTCTTCTTTTTGGTTTCTGCAGGTGCTTGCCCCCAGAACAGGTTGCTCTCTTGAGGTGGTGCTGCTTCAGCTTCCTCCCCTTGCTTGAGTGAGAGTTGCTCCAGCTCTTGCCATGGGACGTGGTCCCGTACCAGCAGAGGTTTCAGTTCGGGCTGTACATATTCATCTAGCCCTTCAATTAGGTGTTGCAGTCGAAGGACTCCAGGGTTGGTTTCCTTGATTACTGGCAGCGGAGTTTGTCTCCTCCTGTTGGGTGTATGTATTCTGACAGCTGTAGGTGGAGTGACCCATACGGGTGCTACCACTGGTGGAGCAGGCCGGGGTGTAATGCCACGGATATGTGCCCCCTCTTTTGGGCGGGGTGCCCTCTTCTTCTTGTGCTTCACAGGGATTTGCTGCCACCCCTGCTGTTCTTTCACGGGCTCCAGAAAATGGATTTCGTAGGTGCTCCGTGTGCTTGCTTCAGAGATCTCCTCAGGTAATGCCTGGTAGAGGGAGACCATGTTGACTGCTGCTCTTCTGGGAGGAGCTTCATGTGGCTGAGGAGGGTCTACTTTGTACTCTCCCAGCTCTATTTCATTCTTCTTCACCATTCCTTCAACGACGTCTTTGAAAACATAACAGTCTTCGATTGAATGTCCCAACATCTGGTGATAGGGGCAGAATCTTGGACTGTCTCTTCTTTTGAGGTCTTCTGGTCTTCTCGGCTCAGGCAGAGTGACCATACTGTATTCTGTTACCCAGTCAAACAGGATCCGGGTCTTATCCTTAGGAAAGGAATAAGCCTTCTTCATTTTGTCCCTCAACGAAGGACCTTCTTTGTCATCTGGAGCTTTCGTAGGTTGCGGGGGAGCCGCTTTCTTGCCTTTCTCCTTCTGTTGTTCGAACGCCTTGATATCAAGCGCATTCGCTTCTTTAGGTGTGGGGCGCCGTTCCGCAGCCTTGCCTTTCTGGGCTATGCTGGCAGTTGACGTCGGGACAGGCTTGGCTAGAAAAGCTTCCACCTCAGCCACCACATTATTCAGCCGGTCGAACGACCGTATTTCCATACCAATCATCTTTTCCAGGACCTCCCTCCTAAGATTTTGTTTACATATTTGCACAGCGTCCTCCTGATGCGGGGGCCGCTTGCACCTCATTCCGAGGTTCCTCCACCTCTTGATGTAATCAAGGGCTGTCTCATCTGCCCTTTGTTTTGTTGAATAGAGCTCGGCCACGGTGACCTCCCTCTCTGTGACATGGAATCTTTCCCTGAACTTCCTCTGCATATCTGACCAGTCATTGATTGACCCGGCCGAGAGGCTGGAGTACCATTCAAATGCGAGCCCCGTCAGCGAGGACCCGAAGAATTTCAGCAAATATGACTCGTCGATGGACAGATCACCCATAACGGTCATATAATATGCAATATGCTCTTTTGGGGAACCTTTCCCATTGAATTTGTCAAATTTGGGCGGCTTGTTGACTCCCGGGGGAAGTCGCTTAGCCGCATGGTGTTGCTGGTAGGGCACCCGATAGGCGTCGAATGCGACGTAGTCGCGTTCGCTCTTCTCTGCGAGCTTCACCTCGATCATCCTTTCCACCATCATCCGGTTCACGACCGTGGGGTCGGCTGGCTCCGGATAGAAGTGTGCTAGCTGCAGGTATGGGGTGACCAAGGTGGTCACCTGTGGAGGATGCAGCAGCGGGGGTGTTGGGTGCACCTGAGGAAGCACCGGAGGTAGCGGCGGCTGAGGCTGTGGTGGCCGCTGTTGTGCTGTCGTCACGGTTGGTTCTGACGGCTGTGGTAGTGTATAAAGCGGAGGAGGGTCGTCTCGACGAGCCGCTCCCCGGGATGATTCACCCTGGACTTCGGGTGGTTTGGAGGCCGATGAGTGTTCAGTTTTCTCCATCAGCTGTTTCTTCAGGGAATCTATTTCCCGTTGATATCTTTGCAACAGCATCAAGACTGATGGATCTATAGTGGTGGGGACACCTTCTGTTGTCTCCCCGGACGTACCCTCAGGCAGGATGTCGAGGAGTACGTCGTCTTCTTCTTCCGTCGTCACCACATTAGCGGTCAAGACGGGGGCTTTGTCATCCCAGTGGAGGTAGACCTGGGGCTGTTTCTCTTTCATCATTGTCAGAAGCCCTCTTGCTGCTTCTGTCCTGCGGGTAGCTGGTCCCGGCCGTACGGCCAACTGAGCCAGTTCTTGGGGGTCTTCAGGGAGCTCCCCATATCGGCTGGACACGCCAGCCATGTTGCAAGTGAAAACCTGCATCCTTCTTCTTTGTCGATGGACCCTCCGCCTTGCTTGTTGCGGAAAGGTCAGCCTCTCGAACACAGAAATTCTTCTTCTTTCTTCCCGCTCGGGGAAGGCTTCATCGGCTTCGATCTCAAAGCCGTCATTATATCCATTGTCGTCGACCGACGACACCCTCATTCTGTCTCTTATCTCTTCTTCATCTGCCGTTGATGGGCAGTAGTTTTCTTCAGTGGCGACTGTCTGCATCAGCCGCTGCTATCCGAGTGAGGTGTTGCCCAATCCTCGGAAATAGCTTCTGACCAGGCAGGCCATTTCTTCTCGACCCCGTTCTTGATGTAGCACGGGGGAGAGTGGTCGACCTCCAGCAGGAGGAATGTAGGCCAGTCGAGCTCTGTCGGCTGGCTGTTGGAACCTTCACCCCGTGACAGGGACGTTGGCTTGACTGGCCGCAGCCCGGAAACTTCTGTGACGCGGAGGATCCGCAACCACCTCTTCTTCCTTCATCGAGGACAAGCCCCCTTCTCTTCTCGCTCCCGCCTCGCCGTTCATAGGACGGCGGCGGATGGGTGTCAGATGGTAGGCAGGTCGGGTCCGCTTGGGAACCCACACCTGTTTGAACTTTTTTGGCTTGAGTGCCGAGCTTCCTTGGCCATAGGGGCCGGCTTCTTCTCTTTCTGCCCTCCTTCCAGCGAGAGCTTGATAGGTGTTGTGGACAGGGATGTTGGGGATGACTCGGTCTGGGGTCACCCGTGCCGTGCGCCCGTCGAGGAAGACGCGCATGCCTCCCACCAGCATTGACTTCCCGGACTGAGAGACAGTTCCGGTGATCACAGCAGTGTTCTTGCGGTCCTGGCGACGCTGACGTCCTCCAGAGCGTCTGTTGATGACAGTGGGGTGCGTCCCACGTACAACGTGGTGCACCAGGCAGCTAGCGGCCGGGGCCGGATTCTTGAGCGAACCATCGCAGCAGGGAGCCTTCAGAGGCTCCACTTCCTTCACGGTTTCCTCGACAGGTTCCGTGGCTTCGACTTCCAGCATGTCGACGAAGGCCAGCCCCAAGAAGTTGGGGAAGCCCACAGCAGGAGGAAAGCTACCAAATTCCATGGGCACCGCCAGGTACCCTTGCGCGTGTCTGGCGACGATCGCAGGACTGAAGCCGACGCCGGTTATCCCGTGAGTCGTCATTGTTTGCACTGAAATATCAAACAAAGCAATAATCAGTAGTCCTTGAGAGGGCTTCGAAGCCCGAGTATCTCGGCAAAGAGATGAAAGGTGACACTGGTCCCACCGGGTGTGCCAGACTTGTTTGTGACCTTTTCTTTCTTTCGCGTGTCGATCGACCAACTGACTTAACTGGTAGTCAAGTGATCAATTAACGGCGCGGGCGTGCTAGTCACATGAGTGACGATTTTATTGTGCGCTCACTCTGACCCATGTCGGGCGAATGTGAGGTTCGGTCGGGACCAGCAGTCCGCCATACCATGAAGGCTATGGCGTTAATTACATCCCTCACGAGGAGGGAACACCTTTGATTAATTGCCGAGATAGCGGGCTGTCGAAGCCGTCGTAAAGAGAACTACGTGATGATTATAGCAATGACAGGCAGGATGCAGCATTAATCATGCAAAAGATGTGTAGTTTAATGGGAAAATGGATCCTCAGTACGTGGCGGAGGAAGCAGGTCCGAGGACCACCATCACACTAGCGAAAGCATGAATGCTAACAGATACGATAATGATGACGATGTAACAGTGTAAATCCGATAGTATGCCCTCTTCCTTCGGATTATACCGAAGAAAGGAAGATAGGACATCCGTCCATGGAGAGCCGGAATGGAGACCCAAAAGAAGATCAGGCACAGGCCTGGGTCCAAAGAGGATTCAAATATGACGGAACCATCTGCGCCGTTCGTTAATATTCCCCTAAAGGGACCATCGGAGGACATGCAACGGCAGAACTCCGAGGGTCAGCGGGGTAGCCGAAGAAATGTTGGGTTTGGCATAATGTAGGGGTGGAACCCCCCCTCATTCATATATCTCCGGGCCCTGGGTGAATGATGATAATTCCCTCGCAAGATGCTGAAGGCTGGCTTAAAGGGTTGATGGGAATAGGACCTCTGGGTTTGGGACGACTATTCTGGGGTTTAATGAGATTTGTTGAGATGTCAAGATTTGAAGAAGAGCACCCACTAGTGAGATGAAATGACACAGATACTAGTCGGCGCTGGAGATCCTGGCACGAAGGGCAGACGGCGCGAGGGGAGGGGGTTTAAAAAGGCATCGGCCCAGTCTGGTCTCGGCGCGATGGGAAACGGCGCGATGGAGGGGCTCAGGGGGAGGTCTCGGCCTGTCCTGGTCCCGGCGCGCCCTGGATCTCGGCATGGCCTGGTCCCGGCGCGCCAACCACCCGGCGCGGGTTTGGCGCCGAGAGGCAATGGCGCCGGGGGAAGGGTGTTTTCTAAGGTTTGAAGGGGGGCTGCTGTGAGGGTTTTTTTATTATTTGATGAGAGCTGCAGGGTGATGAATGGACGAAGACGGAGGATGAGGGTGATTACACTTGCCCAGAGGTCCGAGGAGATCATCATCTATTCCCTGTGATGGCAAGAGGCCATGAGATGACGTAGCTCAGGCTGTTGCCGTGTCGAGGGATTAAGTACTCAATTTCGATGAAGCATAGTGCATAGCAGAATAAAGTTCTGGGGAAATTTTGACAGCATCTCCCCTTAATTTGGGAGTGTGCCCAGAAATTATTATGGGATATCTACTCACGAGTGCCAGAGTAGAAACCAGAATAGGTGCCGGGCGTAGCCCGTAATCTGAGGAGGGTCGGACCATACAAGATCTCACCCTCTTCTGTTGTAATATCCCCAACGCAGTCGATCGGAGGTCATGCAGAGGCAGAGCTCCTTGACTTGATGGGTTGTAGAATATTAGGGGCTCTCACCCTCTTTGCTATAACTCCCGTGACAACAGAGGGGGAGAAGCGGTGCCTACCCACGATCAGAACGTGATGGGCAGAGGCTATATGACTCACCCGGATGAGCACTAAGGCATCAAAGTGGCCAGAATATGCACAGTCATCGATGGGGAAAAAGGGGGGGGTAGCTCTCGGCACAGAAACTAAGCGGTCTCGGCGTGATGGGGAGATGCAACCGGCGCGGCCAGCACTCGGCGCAAAACCCACGCCGGGAGGTACTGGCGCCGGGAGATTGCCTACAGAGGGTTTTTCTTTGGAAAGGCTCTTACGGCATGGTTTCAGGAGATTACACACAAAGTAGGGGGTTTAAACTCAGCTGTATTAAATGGCCAGAGGGGGGAAAAAGACTCTAGGGGGAACACCCCTCCTTAGGGAGCCTCACTGGGAGCAAAACACAAACGGCAAACCTTCGAAGGTATCCCTTTCATTCCACATTCGAGGAGCCATGAGATAGACTGTCTCAGGCCCTCGAAATGTGGCAGAGGAAGGGGATGGAGTAATGGGGAGGAACCCTCAACCGGATGGGGGCAACAAAACATAAAACATTCATTCAAGGCTGGCGGTGGCAATGCACGGACTAGAACCTCGGATGCAACAGAAGAAAAAAAGGAAGGGGAATGATCAGAAATAGCAGAGATCAGCCCGTTCTTTCATTGATAATTCCAGCCAAATGGCTTACACGCTATTTAGAAGAAGAAATCCGACTCAATCGGAAAGAAAAATACATGCTTAGTCCCTGCAAAGCAGAGTTACATTCGCATCCGATGCTATAGAAGCAAAGGTGCCAGGGATCGGAAAATACAGAGGGGAAGATCGAGATAGATAGGGAAGAGAAGCGGAGGAGACTGCAGCCGCCCGACGATTCCCACCTGGATCCTTCTTCGAGCCTCCGACTCTCTCCTTTTTTTTTCTTTCTCTCCTCAGCTTCTTTCAAGGGCTCTCGAACTCCCTCTTTCTCTTCGGTGGCTAAGCGCTCTGCTTCTCCTCCCCTCTTTCCTTTTTTTCTTTTCTTTCCTCTATCCTCCTCTTTTCTCCTCTTTTTTTTTGTTCGAAGGGCAGGCCTCTTATAGGGGCGAGGCTCTTCATGCATTCGGCATGAGCTTCCCGGCGCGCCGGAACCGCTCCTCCCGGCGTGACAGCCATCGGCGCGTCCGGTCTCTTGTTTGGGCTTGGCCCATCTTCTTGTCATTCGGCCCATCCGTCCAGGATCCACTTAGCGAGCTCCTCTCGACAGTGGGGTTCTTGACCCATACATATTGCGACTCCACCGAGCCCATTTACACCTTGGATTCACACATGCATACGGGGCACTGTGCGTCTTGGCCCAGGAGTATCAGAGATGTCTGAACATCTATTTCAGCAGGCAGATGATTGCCTGAATGTTGGTGTAGTTTAATCAGCCTGACTATCTTGAAAGATAGTAGCACTGGACAGCGACCTAGCCAGAGATGGCTTTAGTCGAACAGAATGATAGGGATAGTGGGTTTCTTCTATTCAGACTCTCAGATCTCCCGGGGTAACATGTGAACTGTGCCCTCTACTGATCTTCAAAGCTGTGAATATGCTGTAGTTTCTTCTGGTATATTTTGGGTGTCAACAATGGATACTTGGTATCACGCTGTAATTCATGCTCATAGTCAGGGGGAGATGCAATTATTGTGTCAACGTACTGATTCGTGCTCATTGCATCACATTCCATTTATTTGAAAAACCATAAGTTTGCTTCAACGTATTGCATTTCAGCTGATAGCATGTATGTTATTCAGTAAATAATTAATGTTTCCAAGAGTTGTGTGTGAGATGTCCTAGCGTGGGCTGAAAAAGAGCTTGTCAGGTCATCTAGAATCTGAAGAATCTTTGTCTGCCGATGTGGTTAGTTGGTGTTGAGTTCAGTCATCTCATGAGGTTGCAGATTTTTGTCCAAGAGCATTCTCTGGTTACGAGATTGATTTTCCTCAGGAAGATTTAATTTGTGAGCTCCTTGGTCTTTAATTTCTAGAGTAATCTCTCACTTGCTGCTTTGCTGAAAGGAGTGCTTCTCATCTCATCTCATCTCTCTCCATTCTGTTTGTCACCTCCTTATCCTTTTCTTATCCCCTTTGGTTCAGGAATATTCTTGAAGCAAAATTCCTTCTTATAGCTTTGTTACTCTTATCAGATTTGATCAGAATACCTTAAACCACCCAAAATCTATTGTAACAAGTTACACCTGTTAATAAAGAACTTTAATGTATGGGGGTTATATCTTGTCCTTTAATCCTTCTAAGTTATCCTCTCTATTGTTGGTCAACATATTGTAAAACTTTCTATTAAATGGAAAAACCTTGCGGAAGATTTCGTTTTGACTGAAACTTATGTGAAGAGGGCTATGAAAAAAAAAAATTTAAGTAAGGGCTCTGTCTTTTTGTCCAAGATCATGAGAGGTGTTACCAAGGAATACGCCATTCTTTGTGGCAGAGCAATGGCAATTGGATCAAAGAAGACTAGAGTTTCTGTCATGATACAATTAGCTATCTCTGTTTCTTATAGAAAAGTTAAAATACAAAAAGGAAAGAAAAGTCAATAAAAATTCATTGGTTTTCATTGGCATAAAGGTAGCCTGTCTTGAGTAATCAGGGATTCTGGTGTCTTATAAACATGTCTCCTTGTGTAAAAAGGGACAATTCTACCTAAGTGCTCAACAAATTGGTTGACTCTGTATGCCCTCTCTTGTCTTTTAAATGAAGTAATGAATCCTGCTTGACTATCTATTTGTTATTTCTTTGCCTGACAAACATAAGGAGTATTTTAATCGTGACCTTCTGTAGGCCAAGTACCTTTAACAGCTAGTTTTGTGATCTTGTTGATTTAATGTCTTGAGGTAACTGACCAAGGTATTCGGAAGAATATAATAATTCCATATATTGAAGAGCGAACTTTAACGGGCAATGGCTGTGTTACATATTGAATAAGGGTAGTTTGGGTATTTCCTGAAAAGTTCGATAAGAGTGAAAAGTGACCCCCCAAAACCCTTCTTGTTCCTCAAGGTTACATCCAAAAACCCTCGCGTGCCCTTGCCGCTTCCTGTTTCTCCTCGTGTCGATACGTCTCGTATGCTCCTTCAAACCCTTCTCTCCTGCTCATTATTCTTCACGAAAATCTCATCTCCCCCACAGAGTTCTCTTCCGTTCTTGGTCCTAGCTTCATCTCCAGTAGCAACCAGCAAGAAAGGGTTGATACTCTGGGAGTTACGGCAAATGGATCAGCTAGAATCCGTCGCCCCTGTTGAAAGGAAGAGGAAGGGAAAAGAAACAGTTGAGGAGCCTTCGTCCAAGCAGCAAAGATGTGTTGAACCAGAAATAGCGGTGGATATTTCTTCTGCACAAGGTACCAGGCCTTCTCAGTCTATCGTGTTTTTAGAGAGTGGGAAAATTATTCCTCCAAGGATAATAGATTTCGGCGATGAATCCATGGTTTTGAAGTTTCCAGAACTTTTGGAGATTTTTGAGTTTCAGGATTGGAGGAAATTCCTAGAAAATCACCGTGTCTACTACCCTAGCCTGGTAATGGAATTTTATAATAACTTGTCTTTGAGCCGAGATAAGTCTGCTCTGATCTCGTCTGTTAAGGGGATTGAGATAGCAGTAACGTGTGACTCTCTCCATAAAGCTCTCAGTATTCCAGAAAAAGGAGAGGTGGAAAGAGGGTTTAGATATAGTCTGCATGAAGCCTTTTCGGTTATTACTGGTAAACCCAGTAACATTCATGACAAGGGGCAATTGAAGCTGAAAGCTTACCAAACCTTATCATTTCCCCCTCTTCACAAGCTTCTTCAGAACGTCATTGCCTCTATAGTCACCCCACAGACTGGAGCTAGAGGAAGAATCACAGACACTCAGAGATTTCTTTTGTTCTGTCTGATTCAGCGTGTAAAGATATGTCTGCCTGAAATTATTTTTTCTGTCATGAAGGGGTGTATTGGGTCCAAAAGACACCTGCCCTACGCCGCCCATCTGACAGACATCTTCAAGTACTCAAAGATTTGCTTGGATGGAGAGGCCATGTCTGAAGTTAGGAGTCGAAATATATTTAACATGAATTTTGTTTCAGTTTTTTTGGGCTTGGAGGGCTCTTCTCTCATGGGGCAGGTTAAGGCCCAGAAAGTCAAGGAATCACAAGCTCATGGGGAGCTCCTGGAACACCCTCAAGATTCTGCCCAAACAGTTTTAGCATCAGCTTCTGAGGTTGCTCTACAGGAAACACCATCTGAACAACCACAGTCTGCTATGTCTGCTGCACCCACTGAAACATCTCTATCTTTTCAGAGGCTTGTTGAGATTGCATCTGAAGAAGTTAAGATGTCTGAAAACAGCATTCAGCCTGAACTAGATACAAATATTGGTGGTTTGTTTGATTCCTTTGGAAAGACATCAGAAGAAGTGAGGCTGCCCGTGGAACAGCCTGCCCAAGAGCAAGAAAGTAATGAGCAAGACCTTGCTGAGTTTGTTAATTCCATTCTTAGAGAGACTGTGGAGAAAAGCTTGGAAGAGGCTGACAACGTGGTTACAGCTGAAATTATAGAACAGGCACCTGTTGAAAGCTCTGCAGATGATGATCTCATGGAAGATAGAGTGGATGAGTGTCAAGAGAAAGTTACTGACATAGAACAAGAAGCAGAATCATCAAGTGAAGAAGAAGCACATGAGAATGTATTTCCTGAAAAAGAAATCCAAGCTGAAGATGAAGATAGGGTTCCAGCAGGAGACAGCCAAACGCCAGTACAAGAAGAAGCAGATGAGAGAACATCACCTGGCTGTGAATCTTATGGTACACCCCTAGGTCAACCTCGACTTCTATCTGCTCCGACGCCCAACATTGAAGAACTACTAATAAATATGACTCAGCAGATGCAGAGACAGGATAAGAAAATGGATGATCTGCTCAAGTATGTCACTCTAAATATTAATCAAGTTCATTCTAGGCTACTGAAGCTTGAAATTTCTCTCCTGATTGAATGGAAAAAGTTCCTGCTAAACAAGAAAGCTTCAGATGATGCCACCAGGTCCTCGATGGAAATCCTGCAGGTGGTATGTTCGAAGATAGCAACAGCACTTCGTGAATTACAAGATGCTCATATTTCCACTGTTAAGTCATCTGCCAGCATTATAGATCATTGTTTTGAGATCAGGACATCCTTAGAAGTTTTCAAGGGGTCATCTAGTACCCTAGGTGCAGATGTCCAGAAGATCTATGACAGATTGATCGCTTTCTTAACAGAAGTGAGAACTCTGACTGACAGATATGAATCTGTTAATATTCGCCAAGAAGACATCATTTCAGAAGTGGCACATGTCAGAAGCTCCGTGGTGTATTGGCTAGCTGAATTGTCCAATGACTTGAAGGATCTTCACTCTGCCTTGGGTTCAGCCCCTGGTCAGGCATCCTCCAGCAGAGGTCCCACTCAAGAATTCTCCTCTGTTGCTCCTAGGGGTAGACCTCCACACGACAGGCAGCGTGGCCCTTCCAGCAGACATGCCAGATTCTTTTCTCCTTAAAAAATAGTGTTCTATAGTTTTTACCCATTTTGAGGCTCTCTCACACTCTTGGACTTGTTAATTACACCTCATATCATTTGCATTTCTGCCTCCTTTTGGTTCTTTCTTTTTGATGTTGACAAAGGGGGAGAACTCAAGTCTTTGCTACTACTACGATTGTGAATGAATGATTTTTTTGTTGTTAATGATTCTTTAATATTCTTTAATGATGGTGCTGATGATGTTTAGCTGTGAACAGGTTGAAAATTATTACTGCAAAGACTCAAGACTCGTAGTGTTGCCTTCCATCAAAAAGGGGGAGATTGTTGAGTCTTTACATGTTTTGAGGATGACAACACTATGAGCCTTAGTGGAGAACAAAAAATATTGTTCTGTGGAAAACAAACTTTCGAGTCACTTCAGTTATTTTCAGGGGTTGTCTTCGTGTCGTTACTTGTTCCATCGCGTGCTGAACACTGCAGCACCTCGTGCTACTTTCTGTGCCACCTCGTGTTGCTCCATCTGTGTCACCCCTATGTCTTCGAGTCTTTTGTTCTGCCCAAGTCTATACAGCCTCATCTTTACCTTCGTTCCAAGCCAAAGTCTACACATTAGTTTCCTTGGGCAAAGTCTATACATCCTGTTGAACGCAAAGTCTACACATCGCCTTACATCATATGAAGGCTGTACGTTGCAAGTGTCTTTCTTACTTTGTGATCACACTTCGTGTCGGTTTCTATTTTCGTCTTCGAGTTGGTTTCAGTCCATGTTGTTTTCGTGTCGTCCTCGTCTTCGAGTCGTTCGTTAGTTCGAGCAATCTTGTATTCGAGTCGTGTTTTATGTCTTCGTGTTATCCTTTGTGTTTATGTCTTCGTGTTATCTTTCGTGTTTTATGTCTTCGTGTTATCCTTTGTGTTTATGTCTTCGTGTTATCTTTTGTGTTTTATGTCTTCGTGTTATCCTTTGTGTTTATGTCTTCGTGTTATCTTTTGTGTTTTATGTCTTCGTGTTATCTTTTGTGTTTGTGTCTTCGTGTTATCTTTTGTGTTTGTGTCTTAATGTTGTTTTTATGTCTTCGTGTTGCTTCTTTCTATCTTCGTCCAGGTTTCCTCTGATCGCGTGTCTTACTACCGTTTTACTCCGTGTTATTTCCTTCTCACCTCGTGCTGTTCTCATCTGACCTCGTGTCATTCCCTTTGTAGTGTTAGCTTTAATATTGTGTATCTCGTGTCGTTCTCTTTTTACCTCGTGTTGTTCTCATCTGACCTCGTGTCGTTCCCTTTGTAGTGTTAGCTTTATTATTGTGTATCTCGTGTCGTTCTCTTTTTACCTCGTGCTGTTTTCATCTGACCTCGTGTCATTCTCTCTTTATTTCGTACTGTAATAATCCTGTGTATCTCGTGTCGTTCTCAGTATAGTGCATCTCGTATTGCTATCACATACCTCATGCAGTTTTAGTTTTTGTGGCCCTGAGTTTTAATGGTTTTAATTTCTTTGCAGGAGAAGAAGAAGGTGGTCCGAGGAAGAATATTCCTCAGTGACTGAGCTGCACATGATCCAATGCTAAAGGAACCAATGATATAAAGGCACGTGGCAAGAAGGTTCTGGATCAAGTGTGGGAGGCACACGCATTCTGCACCTTATCCACCTGCTGCTGCTATATATTAAAGCCTTCGTCCATAGATGAAGACTGATCAAAAGGGAAAAAGAAAAAGCAGAAGTGCAGAGAGTTCGATCCAGCAAAAGAAGAGAAGAAAATAGAGGGCAGAAACTGAAGAAGAGGAAGAAGAGAGAATAGCAGAGAGAGTGAGAGAGAGAGAGCTCGAAGCTGAGAGTTCAGAAATAAGAAGAAGAAGAAGGTTTCTGGTTTCAGGATCAAATCCGAACCAGTTTGCTCTATTGTGAGCTATATTCCGTGTTTCATCGTTCCAGCATTCAGTCTGCTGTATCTTTTTTAGTTTCTTGTTTTTGATATTTCTTTACTGTTCTAGTTTTGTCTCCGAGTCTCAGGTTGAGATCGGTGGTCCTCCTGTTTTGTTGGTTCGGGAGAAGGGAGACGCTGTCTCCAGTTGCAAGTGGCCGTGTGCTGCTTGTGAGTTCCCTCTGGGCTTCAGAGGAAGAGAGACCTTGGTCTCTGGGTCTAGTGACTGCAAATCACTAGTGTTCCCTCGGTTGGAGGAAGAGGAACTTGTTTCCTAGTTTCTAGGGACTTGGAGTCCTTAGGGTTCCCTCCGGGTGTGGAGGAAGAGGGGAGGGTGTTCCCCTGGTCAAGCTGTGAATCAGCCGTTGTCGCAGACTGAGTCTGCTTGGCTAGCTGGTGCTAGTGGAAGCCTCACTTCGATTTGAAGTGAGGGGTGGACGTAGGCAGACTGGAGGTCTGACCGAACCACCTTAAAAATCCCTGCCGCAGTGTGTTTGGTTTCTATTCTGGCTTTGGATTTTTTCGGTAGATGCTTGTCTAGGCCGATCCATCTTTATCTTCCTAGCTGATCGTTCTGCGCGATTAGTGTTTGACTGTTAAGATGTTTTTCGGAAACTCCTAATTGAAACTTAATTTTTAATCCTCAATGGTTTACTGGTAAAGGTCCATTCACCCCCCTCTGGACCTATCACGAGTGTGCAGCCCGTAGGCTGTGAGTCCCGTTTCTTCTCCGACTGTGATCACCGTGCGATGGTGCTGGTACGTGGGACGGTCCCCGTACTTCGTCAGGTTCAGACGTTGTTTTCCGTTGACTTGAGAGTCTACTCTCTCAGTGACCCTTCACTAGTCGTAGCCTACTTACACGTGTGTGGTCCCACCAGGGAGTGGTGGAGAGGCTACCCTTAGAGACGGTTTGTGGACCGATTTCCGTCGGGCCCCTCATCGGTAGCCAGAGTCCGGCTCCAGGGGAAAAACGGTCAGAGGGCCAGAACAGGGATGCACGGTCTGTGTGTGCACAGATGGTTGGGGCGGTTAGACCCACGCTGACGGGCATGACCCCAGCTAGTCACTTGCTTTGTGGTTACTTGTTCGGTGTCCGTGCCTCTGGTTTGCGCTACCACGTCAGGCAGTTCACCTACGGTGCAGTGTAAGACGTCAGGGGACGATACCGACTGTACTTCTAGTGGGAGGTACTCCTATTCTGGACAGAGAGTGGCAGACTGTCAGTTTCCGTGACTTCGACATTCGGGTTTTTGGTCGTGTTGACCGTTGAGGTTCGGTTGTTTCACCGTGACACGTGTGTCGATTTTCGTGCCATGAGACTGGTGCTAGTAGCTTTACCGAGGTTGCATTTTCTTGTGCGGTACCCGTGACCAGGTAGTCAGGGTTGCACCTTGGACAACGTGTCCAGGTTGGCCGTGTCCTGGGAGACAGGCCTCTATGGCGTGGTTGCCGCGGGATTTTACTTTGGTAAGTAGTACTAGTGCAGTTCGGTAGCCCCCGACCGTGAGTTCGGGGTGTGTTTCTGGTACAGTAGGAGTAGCTGTAGTGCCGAGTTTTGATCGGCCACCGGTTCGCTGTTCCTGCTGTAGTTGTAACTTTCCCTTTCGCTACCGCCGTTGTTTCCGGTTGGGGTTCCGCGGGATCCCTGCTGAGTCTCTATTTTGGAGACTCATTCCCTGCTTTTCAGGTGTGGCGGTTCTTCCTCGAGGTTCGAGGGTGCTGTGCGGAGGTTCTCAGTTACCAGCACGCTGGGCCGAGTGTTCACTTGGCATGTGGTACATTTTTACTACTTTAGATTGTACTTTCTGTTGGACTGGACTCTGTTGTAGATGTAGTTATTTATTTATTTCTATTAATTGTTAAATTATCCTGCTTTATTTTCTATTTCTTTGTGCCTCCACACTCCTTTTAGCCCTTCCGAGCCCTCCTGGCTCGTGGGCGGCGGTTCGAGTCTCGGGATATCGGGCCTTCCCGATAATCGGATTCTCTGGTCGTTACAGAGCGGGTCGTCATATCATACCATCCAATCAATTACCCTGCGCGAGCGGTGAAGTGACACATGGGACCGCAAGGAAGGTGCCTTAGCACGAGGGTTATTGTTAAAGGTGATGGGGACAGTCTCGGCTCGTACTCTTCCCGTTTCTATAAATACCTCGCTCTTTCGTGCCCCAAGGGGCATCGAGAACCAACTCGAAGAGCGCCAGTTTCCACGGAAAAGGAGGAACTAAGGGTTCTAAGGTTGGAATGGAGGGCAAATCTTCCCACTCCTCGAAGAGGAGCAGGTCCAGTGGTAGCAGTTCTAGGAAACTTTCGGACTTCGAAGGGCACTTTAGTGAAAGGACCCAATCGCAACTTGTAAGATTAGCTTTCTCACCCCTTCTCTCGTCTCTCTTCCTTTTTTCTCTTTTGACAAAGGCCCCTTTTCAATTCTTGTGTATGTGCAGAGCGTGATGAAATCACACATTTCATGGGAGTTAGTAGTGGCAGCATACATGGGTCTCCCGGATTTTTAGAAGGTCAGGCTAGACGTGATGGGACTTGGAGCCTTCCTCCGGATCGAGCCAATCAAGCTCGACCTCGCCCTCGTCCAAGCATTGCGTGAAAGGTGGGATCCAATGAGCCGTGCCTTCTTGATGCCTTGGGGGCACATGGTGCCCAACCTGGAAGATGTGGTCCGAATTACGGGCCTCAAAGTGGATGGCGAGGCGCTGACTGGTGTCACATACTCCAACTGCAGAGAGGCTGCTCAGATGTTACTAGGAGTGGACCTGGATGGTCGTAAGAACATGTCTGTAGCCAAGACGCCTATCATGGAGACGTTGGGGCTTACTGACGTTCATCCCCGTGATGATGAGTCCTTGGAAGAGTTCATGGAGAGGACTGAAAGAGGATGTCGCGTCATCTACTGCGTAGATGCGAGCAATTGGGAGAGGGCCAACATGGATTTGAGTACATTCCTCTTCTTCATGTTGGGGAAATTGTTGCTGGGCTCGAAGGGAGATAGCATCCTTTGCCGCTTCTTGGAATTCTTGGTAGACCCTGAGAAAGTGGGCGATATGCCTGGGGAGCAGCCATGCTGGTGCATCTGTTTACGGGTTTGTCTGAAAGAGCAGACCGAGAGGTGACAATGATTGGTTTCACGCCGTTCATCCAGATATCCTCCTTTTTTTGTTATTTTTTTAATTGTGTTAATGACACATGAAGGTGCAGTTGTGGAGCTATTATTACCTCCCAATGGAAAAGGCTTGTCATTGGCGCCCAATGGCGGTGCCGCTGGCGAGGCGGTGGCAGCCCATCGCGAGCCCAGCCCCTCTATCTTACCAGCTGATGGTGTTAAGACGCGAGTTGCAAGAGTTCCACGCAGCGATGGTGGTTATTATTTCATCATCTTTTTCTTCTTTTTTTTTATTTTGTCCTCCCTTTCTTGTGATTAAGAAGATGTGTGTGACCTGACCTAGGTGGTCTGGAGGCCTTATACGAGCATGACCGACGCGGATCAGCCATGGGTCATAACTAGTCATGCTCGGTTTGGACGCGACCTCTGGATCCACTGTTTGAACGAAATCGAGTCACTTCGGCTACGATTGGCTATGAGGACGTTAGGGCTCGCCCAAGAGTGGGTGGACATGACTACAACACCACGTGTGGGGAGGAAGACGCGTGGGCCGGTGACCTCCGTTGATTGGAGAGTGCGGTTCCCTGAGCAATATGAGGACTGGCAACGGGGTGGTACTCCCGTGGAGTCACATGCTCAAGATAGCGAAAATTATCTACGCCTCTATAAGGCGATGTATGCAGAGCGACTCCATCCCGAGGGGACTGTAGAGGTGAACATATTTTTTATTTTATTTTGTGTTTTTGTTTTTGTTTTTTATTTTTTTTTAAAATTCTTTTAACCCATGCCCTATCCACAGGACGCTCGTGACACTATGATAGCAAACTCGCAAGCTCGCCTGATAGGCGCGGAGCGGCAGTTACGTGATACTCGTGCATCCTTGAGTTCTTCTGTAAGCTTACATACACATGATCATGGACCAAGATTCATGTTGCTAGGTCCTTAGTTCCGCCTTATGTGCGTTGCAGCGCGCCCAGCTCGACGCAGCTTCCTCAGCAATGGGGGCAGATGGTGTCTCTTCTAGCTTATGGATCTCCACTTCCAAACTCGATTTGCTTCATGAGCAGCTTGCTCATACTATGCAGCGAGCCGCGGAGGCATAAGGAATGCTCTCTACACAGGTGAGGGTCTCGCCATTGAATTTCACATATCCATGCCTCCACATATCTGAAATGGCAGACATTGCAGACGAAAGAGGTGCAAGATGCACTTGCCCGTACCGCGCAGGGGGAAGCCAGAATAGCGGAACTGGAGGAATAGTTGCAGCATCGTCCAGACGATGGCTCTTCTCGGGACGCCGTGGAGCTGAGGATTATCCTTCAGCTGGAAAGGGAGGACATAGAGAGAGAATGCGCGGAGAGGGAAAGAGTCACCGAAAGAGAGAGAGCCGACAGATTGGCTGAGAGGGAGGAGCGGAGGGCCATGGAGGCCCAACCTTTTGAACTAGGAACTAGCCTCGGTCTTGCTGAACAATGGCTATGAGATGGTGAAGAGCACTACCAAAGAGCAGGAGAGCGTGACTTTCGTGTTAGTAGCTTCTTTGTCGCCCCTATCGATCGATGGGGAGCAGAGACGGGAAGAGGGGTACAGAGCAGTAGAGGCACCGCCTCGCATGGTTTAGCAACACCCTCCATGGTTCCTCGCCTGGAGAGCGGAGAGAGGGGTAACGCTGAGATAGAGGATGGAACTTAATGTATAATTTCTAAAATAAAGGAAGGAATGTTCAGTTTCCTATCTCCTGCCTTCGTTCTTTCTTTTCAATCCTGTACACATTGCTTAATGAAACAAGTTAGTTTTTCCGTTCTGACTTGGCCCCTTGCTCAATGAGTGGGCGATTGTCTTGAGACTAACCTTGATAACGAGTCAAGGGGCCAAGCCCTTGTCAATTAAGACAAGAGCAAAGATGATGAATGCAACATACGGGCACACAAATGGGAACAAAATATAAAATGTAGCACACAAATGAGATCACACAGATGTAATTTTTTTTATTTTTTTGATTGTTTTGTTTTTTTTGTTTTTTTTTCGAAGGACACTTGCTATCACAACGGGCATGGTTCTTGGACCAGGGGTGTTTAAATCGTTCTTAAGTAGCTTAATGCATGGTTAACGTGTTCCAAGAGAATTCCCACTTGGGGACTCACCTGACGGCGTCTTCCGAGGGCCACTTCATCACTACCATTTTTTTTGGATTCGACACCCTTCTTCTCTCTTTTTTTTTGGCGACTAATGCCTGGTGACCATTCTTATGGCACCTGACTCTTATGAAGATAGGGTTTCTTACTAACCTCCCAGGTATCCTGTGTGCACATCTAGATTGATTTGGGCACCTAGACTCCTCAGATGATAATCCTGCCGGTTAAGACTTAACCTGATGACAAAACTGCCATGCCATGCTTAGGCTCCCAGTTGCTTCCGACCGCAAGGATACATCGAAAGAGCGTTCAAGGTAAAAGATTTACCCGACCCGGGTCTATTTCCTCACAACTCTAGATGGTATAAGATGGAACACCCTGGAACCCTAACGGCCAATCGCGCGACGCTGACCCTGAATCAAACGCCGTCGCACCTATTGGTGACGCGCTTGCATTGACCTAAGCCCGAGGTTAAAGTAAGAATCCACCGAGGCGGTAGATAGAGGTTTTGACAGGCTAGAAACACCAAGAC
Organism: Amorphophallus konjac; assembly: GCA_022559845.1. Classification (NCBI taxonomy): domain Eukaryota; kingdom Viridiplantae; phylum Streptophyta; class Magnoliopsida; order Alismatales; family Araceae; genus Amorphophallus; species Amorphophallus konjac. The sequence continues at coordinate 80,961 of JAHNEJ010003013.1, read as the reverse complement.
TCCTTCGCGGCGATGACTTTTGCTTTTCGAAGTAGACAATTACATGTGTGTTTTGCTAAAACGAGGTCGCTTGCCTTAGCGGGGCGCGCCTTTCAGGATTTCCACTAAGCTTTCATCTTTGAGGGGAGGAAGAAGAGTACGGTGGGGTAAGCCTTCCGAGAGGACCGGTAAAATCGTTAACCCGATGAGCTAACCTGGACCTACTCGACCTTTCCCTTTTGGGCAACTTCGGACCAAACTTCGAACAGAATTATGTTGCCCCTTTGTGAAATTTAGCCTTTGTTTTGAGGGGTTTCGCTTGTTGAAATCAGGCACGGCCACGACCAGGCTTTCATTTGACTTTGATTTATCTCTTCTCTTCTTTTTCTCTTTTTCTGAGGGAGACACGATAATTTGATATGTGGGAATCCCTCTTGTATGCCTGCGGGGACACTGCCCTCTTCTCGTGCTCTGACTCGAGTTCGAGGAGATGAATCCTACTCTCGCCTTCAGGGTATGGTACTTTGGTTCCCTTATGCTCAACGTTTTAAGGGCGCCGGCTGTCTCATTGGGTCGAGGAGGAAGAGAACAAAGATTATGACTTTCTTGGAGACCTTCGAGTACAGCCCCACAATAAGCAATACTACCAACTTTTTTGGCTAAAACATCTGTGTGTGTGCGTGTTGCCTTCTTTTAGTGGGCGTAAGCCGACATGACCGGACAGAAATCTCCGCGGTTCTGGCGGGCCAAGACCCGAGACCTACCGAACCTTAATGGGTCATATCCCAATATGAAGGAAAGATGCAAAGACTTGACTGCATAATGAACACTAGACATCTCTGTTTTTTGTTTGTTTCTTTTTTTTTTGGCTTCCCTCAAGTTTCGCTTCGTTTGATCCCGAAAACGAGGTGTGGGAGTATGCGCAGGTTAACCCTGAGTTAGGCTACAAAGACCGAAGAGTGAATTTCTAGCTTCGATGGTCCTCGTACCATGCCAGTTGTCTATCTAAGGATAGTATTTCTTAAGATAAAGCCTGTTCCAAGGGTGGGATAACTCGGTCCCTTCGGCATCCCTAAACAGCGTAGAGAGCGGGTCGTCATATCACACCATCCAATCAATTACCCTGCGCGAGCGGTGAAGTGACACATGGGACCGCAAGGAAGGTGCCTTAGCATGAGGATTATTGTTAAAGGTGATGAAGGCAGTCTCGACTCGTACTCTTCCTGTTTCTATAAATACCTCGCTCTTTCGTCCCCCCAAGGGCATCGAGAACCCACTCGAAGAGCGCCAGTTTCCACGGAAAAGGAGGAACTAAGGGTTCTAAGGTTGGAATGGAGGGCGAATCTTCCCACTCCTCGAAGAGGAGCAGGTCCAATGGTAGCAGTTCCAAGAAACTTTCGGACCTCGAATGGCACTTCAGTGAAAGGACCCAATAGCAACTTGTAAGATTAGCTTTCTCACCCCTTCTCTCATCTCTCTTCCTTTTTTCTCTTTTGACAAAGGCCCCTTTTCAATTCTTGTGTATATGCAGAGCGCGATGAAATCACACATTTCATGGGAGTTAGTAGTGGCAGCATACAGGGGTCTTCCGAATTTTCAAAAGGCCAGGCTAGACGTGATGTGGCTTGGAGCCTTTCTCCGGATCGAGCCAATCAAGCTCGACCTCACCCTCGTCCAAGCATTGCGTGAAAGGTGGGATCCAATGAGCCGTGCCTTCTTGATGCCTTGGGGGCACATGGTGCCCAGCCTAGAAGATGTGGTCCGAATTACGAGCCTCAAAGTGGATGGCGAGACGCTGACTGGTGTCACATACTCCGACTACAGAGAGGCTACTCAGAGGTTACTAGGAGTGGACCTGGATGATCGTAAGAACAGGTCCGTAGCCAAGACGCCTATCATGGAGACATTGGGGCTTACTGACGTTCGTCCCCATGATGATGAGTCCTTGGAAGAGTTCATGGAGAGGACTGAAAGAGAATGCCGCGCCGTCTACTGCGTAGATGCGAGCAATTGGGAGAGGGCCAACATGGATTTGAGGAGATTCATCTTCTTCCTGTTGGAGAAATTGTTGCTGGGCTCGAAGGGAGACAGCATCCATTGTCGCTTCTTGGAATTCTTGGTAGACCCTGAGAAAGTGGGGCGATATGCCTGGGAAGCAGCCATGCTGGCGCATCTGTTTGCGAGTTTGTCTGAAAGAGCAGACCGAGAGGTGACAGTGATTGGTTTCACGCCATTCATCCATGTATTCCCCTTCTTTTTTCGTTATTTTTTTTAATTGTGTTAATGACACATGATGGTGCAGTTGTGGAGCTATTATTACCTCCCAATGGGAAAGGCTCGTCATTGGTGCCCAATGGCGGTGCCGATGGCGAGGCGGTGGCAGCCCATCGCGAGCCCAGCCCCTCTATCTTACCAGCTGATGGTGTTAAGACGTGAGTTGCAAGAGTTCCCCGCAGCGATGGTGGTTATTATTTCATCATCTTTTTCTTCTTTTTTTTATTTTGTCCTCCCTTTCTTGTGATTAAGAAGATGTGTGTGACCTGACCTAGGTGGTCTGGAGGCCTTATACGGGCATGACCGACGCCGATCAACCATGGGTCATAACTAGTCATGCTCGGTTCGGACGCGACCTCTGGATCCACTGTTTGAACGAAATCAAGCCACTTCGGCTACGATTGGCTATGAGGACGTTAGGGCTCGCCCAAGAGTGGGTGGACATGACTACAACACCACGTGTGGGGAGGAAGATGCGTGGGTCGGTGACCTCCGTTGATTGGAGAGTGCGGTTCCCCGAGCAATATGAGGACTGGCAACGGGGTGGTACTCCAGTGGAGTCACATGTTCAAGATAACGAAGATTATCTACGCCTCTATAAGGCGATGTATGCAGAGCGACTCCATCCCGAGGGGACTGTGGAGGTGAAGATATTTTTTGTTTTGTTTTGTTTTTATTTTTTATTTTTTTTTGAAATTCTTTTAACCCATGCCCTATCCACAAGACGCTCGTGACCCTATGATAGCAAACTTGCAAGCTCGCCTGATAGGCACGGAGCGGCAGTTACGTGATACTCGCGTAGCCTTGAGTTCTTCGGTAAGCTTGCATACACATGATCATGGACCAAGATTCCTGGTGCTAGGTCCTTAGTGCTGCCTTATGTGTGTTGCAGCGCGCCCAGCTTGACGCAGCTTCCTCAGCAATGGGGGCGGATGGTGTCTCTTCTAGCTTATGGATCCCCACTTTCGAACTTGATTTGCTTCATGAGCAGCTTGCTACACTGCGCAGCGAGCCGCAGAGACAGAAGGAATGCTCTCCACACTGGTGAGAGTCTCGACATTGAATTTCACTTATCCATGCCTCCACATATCTGAAATGGCGGACATGGCAGACGAAAGAGGTGCAAGATGCACTTGCCCGTACCGCGCAGGGGGAAGCCAGAATAGCGGAACTGGAGGAAGAGTTGCGGCATCATCCAGACGATGGCTCTTCTCGGGACGCCGTGGAGCTGAGGATTATCCTTCAGCTGGGAAGGGAGGACAGAGAGAGAGAACACGCGAAGATGGAAAGAGTCACTGAAAGAGAGAGAGCCGACAGATTGGCTGAGAGGGAGGAGCGGAGTGCCATGAAGGCCCAACTGTTTGAACTAGGAACTAGCCTCGGTCTTGCTGAACAATGGCTAAGAGATGGTGAAGAGCGCTACCGAAATGCACGAGAGCGTGGCTTTCGTGTTAGTAGCTTCTTTGCCGCCCCTGTCGATCGACGGGGAGTAGAGACGGGAATAGGGGTACAAAGCAGTAGAGGCACCGCCTCGCATGGTTTAGCAACACCCTCCAGGGTTCCTCGCCTGGAGAGCGAAGAGAGGGGTAACGCTGAGAGGGAGGACGGAACTTAATGTAAAATTTCTAAAATAAAGGAAGGAATGTTCAGTTTCCTATCTCCTGCCTTCGTCCCTACTTTTCAATCCTATACACATTGCTTAATGAAACAAGTTAGTTTTTCAGTTCTGACTTGGCCCCTTGCTCAATGAGTGGATGATTGTTTTGAGACTAACCTTGATAACGAGTCAAGGGGCCAAGCCCTTATCAATTAAGGTAAGAGCAAAGATGATGAATGTAACATACGGGCACACAAATGGGAACAAAATGTAAAATGTAGCACACAAATGAGATCACACGGATGAATTTTTTTTTATTTTAGGATTTTTTGTTATTTTTTGTTGTTTTTGTTATTTTGTTTTTTTTCGAAGGACACTTGCTATCACAACGGGCATGGTTCTTGGACCAGGGGTGTTTAAATCGTTCTTAAGTAGCTTAATGCATGGTTAACGTGTTCCAAGAGAATTCCCACTTGGGAACTCACCTGACGGCGTCTTTCGAGGGCCACTTCATCACTACCAATTTTTTTGGATTCGACACCCTTCTTCTTTTTTTTTTTTGGCCTAATGTCTGGTGACCATTCTTATGGCATCTGACTCTTATGAAGAAAGGGTTTCTTACTAACCACCCAGATATCATGTGTGCACATCTAGATTGATTTGGGCCCCTAGACTCCTTAGATGATAATCCTGTCGGTTAAGACTTAACCTGATGACAAAACCGTCATGCCATGCTTAGGCTCCCAGTTGCTTCCGACCGTAAGGATACACCGAAAGAGCGTTCAAGGTAAGAGATTTGCCCGACCCGGGTCTATTTCCTCACAACTCTAGATGGTATAAGATGGAACACCCTGGAACCCTAACGGCCAACTGCGCGACGCTGACCCGGAATTAGATGCTGTCGCACCTATTGGTGACGCGCTTGCATTGACCTAAGCCCGAGGTTAAAGTAAGAATCCATCGAGGCGATAGATAGAGGTCTTGACCGGCCAGAAACACTAATACTCCTTCGCGGTGATGGCTTTTGCTTTTCGAAGTAGACAATTACATGTGTGTTTTGCTAAAACGAGGTCGCTTGCCTTAGCGGGACGCGTCTTTCAGGATTTCCACTGAGCTTTCATCTTTGAGGGGAGAAAGAAGAGTACGGTGGGGTAAACCTTCTGAGAGGATCGGCAAAACCGTTAACCCGACGAGCTAACATGGACCTACTCGACCTTTCCCTTTTGGGCGACTTCAGACCAAACTTCGAACAGAATTACGTTGCCCCTTTGTGGAATTTAGCCTTTATTTTGAGGGGTTTCGCTTGTTGAAATCAGGCACGGCCATGACCAGAATTTCATTTGACTTTGGTTTATCTCTTCTCTTCTTTTTCTCTTTTTCTGAGGGAGACACGATAATTTGATATGTGGGAATCCCTCTTGATTGCCTGCGGAGACACTGCCCTCTTCTCATGCTCTGACTCGAGTTCGAGGAGATGAATCCTACTCTCGCCTTCAGGGTATGGTATTTTGGTTCCCTTATGCTCAGCGTTTTAAGGGCGCCGACTGTCTCATTGGGTCGAGGAGGAAGAGAATAAAGATTACGACTTTCTTGGAGACCTTCAAGTACAGCCCCACAATAAGCAATACTACCAACTTTTTTGGCTAAAACATCTGTGTGTGTGCGTGTTGCCTTCTTTTAGTGGGCGTAAGCCGACATGACCGGACATGAATCTCCGCGGTTCTGGCGGGCCAAGACCCGAGACCTACCGAACCTTAATGGGTCCTATCCTAATATGAAGGACAGATGCAAAGACTTGACTGCATAATGAACACAAGGCATCTCTCTTTTTTTTGTTTGTTTTTTTTTTGGCTTCCCTCGAGTTCTGCTTCGTTTGATCCCAAAAGCGAGGTGTGGGAGTATGCGTAGGTTAACCCTGAGTTAGGCTACAATGACCGAAGAGTGAATTTCTAGCTCCGATGGTCCTCGTACCATGCCAGTTGTCTATCTAAGGAAAGTATTTCTTAAGATAAAGCCTGTTCTAAGGGTGGGATAACTCTGTCCCTTCGGCATCGACTAACTTGTAAGCGTTGCCAGGGTACGCAGCCTGAACCACAAATGGTCCTTCCCAATTGGGTTGAAGTTTAGAACGCGGCCCTCCAGGTTTGACAAAAATTCTTTTCACGACTATCTCACCGACTTTGAATTTTCTCTCAATGACTTTCTTTTGGTAACAACGAGCGAGTCTATTTTGATAAACACGTGCATGCTCGGCAGCAGCCAGCCGCTTCTCGTCTAAGAGTTCTAACTGGGCAAAGAGTGAATTACGATGTTCGTCGAGGGGAAATTCCTTATCCAATTGTACCATGAGAGAAGGAATCAGAGTCTCGTACGGGACTACCGCTTCCATCCCATAAGTAAGGACAAACGGAGTCTGTCCGGTGGGAGTACGGATTGAAGTGTGGTAGGCCCATAGAGCTTCGATAAGCTTCTCTTGCCAGTCTGAGAATTTACTAGACTCACAAGTTTTCTTTATATTTTGATCAATGTTTTGTTGGTGGCTCCGCCTGGCCATTACCTTGTGGGTAATAAGGTGATGAATGATACAATACGATTGCGTACCTTTTGCAGAGGTCTTGAAGGTCCTAAGAAATGAACTGTGGCCCATTGTCAGTGACGATTGTGCTCAGGATGCCGAACCTGGTGAGGTTGTTCTTCATGATGAACTTGCAGACTGTTGACGCCTTGATTTTCGCATAAACTTCGGCTTTGGCCCATTTGGTGAAGTATTCTGTCGCAGTGAGGATGAATGATTTCCGCTTGGTAGGGAGTTGAGATCACCTAGGGGGCCAATGATGTCGAACACCCACATGGAGAAAGGCCATGGGGAGGATACTGATGAAGTGAGAAAGACGGGGAATGAATCTTATCGGCGTGAAGCTGACACTTGACACACCTACAGACATAGATAGCACAATCTTCTTCCATGGTGGGCTAGTAAAAGCCTTGCCGAATGATCTTCCTAGCGAGCATTTGGCTATTTACATGGCCACCGCATACACCTGAGTGTGCTTCCTCTACGTATTTCCAGACCTCATTGTCATCAAATTTTGCCAACATGATTTTCCTCTTCTCAAGAATTTCCCCTTTCTAAAGCTTCCGTTGAACTCTTTCTTTGATTCTTAAAAGGTAAGGGTCCTAAACAGCAGGGATGAGGCGCTTGTAGATGGTGATGGATTCAGACCATACACCTAAAGGGAATTTAAAAGATGACGCCAAGGAGGCGAGGACATCGGCCTAAATGTTCTGTTCGCGAGGAACATGGACAAAGATCAACTTGGTGAACAATTTGGTATAAGCAGAGATCAGCTCCTGATAAGGCTTAAGCTTGGGATCAAGGGTGCGATATTTGGTGAGCACCTGGCGGAGAACAAGTTGACTATCACCCACGACTCGCAATTCGGTGATATAGAAAGAGTGGGCTAGTTCCAGACCAGCTAGAAGAGCCTCATATTCAGCAATGTTGTTGGTGACTGGGAATGCGAGATGAAATGCCTCTGGAATGGTAACGCCTTAGGGCGTCAGAAGAACAATGCCAATACCCCTCCCTTGGGAATTCAGAGCTCCATCAAAATATAATGTCCACATTGGCTCATCGGATTGGGTGATGGACATTAGTTCCTCATCTGGAAACTCTGATTGGACGGGATCGAACTTGGGGAGAGGATGGTGAGCGAGATGCTCGGCTATAGCATAGCATTTAATTACCTTTTGCTGAATGTAGATAATGTCAAATTGAGACAAGAAACTCTGCCAGCGTGCTAGCCTATTGGTAAGGACATATTTCTCCAGGAGGAACTTGATAGGATTCATGCGGGCAATCAAATGGACCTCATGAGCCAAGAAGTAGTGTTTCAATTTCTACACTACCCAAACGAGGGCAGCACAGGTTTTCTTCATTGCTGTGTACTTCTGCTCACAGGGATTGAGGAGCTTGGACAAGTAATAGGTTGCCCGTTCCTTACCTTCTTCATCGGCTTGTGCGAGGACGGCCTCCACAGAGTCATCCAAGACTAAGATATAAAGGATCAGAGGTTTTCCTGACTTGGGTGGAATGAGAACGGGTGGATTAGCCAAGTATTCTTTTAACCTTCAAAAGCTTTTTGACATTTAGAATCCCAATGGAATTCTACTCCTGGCTTGGTCAACTCATAGAAAGGTCTACACCTTTGTGAGTGCTGAGACATAAACCGACGAATGAATTACAACCTCCCAATTAAACCTCGAACTTCCCTCAAGTTTTTGGGAGGCGGCATATCCCTGATGGCCTTAGCTTTGTTAGGATCTATCTCAATCCCCCTTTTACTCACAATGAAGCCCAGTAATTTGCCCGATGATACGCCAAACACACACTTCTTTGATTCATTTTCAATTGGAACTCCCTTGATCTCTACAATACCTTGGCCAAGACTCTCGGATGTGCCACCCTAGTTCTTGATTTTACCAATAAGTCATCCACATACACCTCCAGATATATATGCATCATGTCATGAAATATGGCCATCATAGCTCTTTGGTAAGTAGCTCCAACATTCTTTAACCCAAACGGCATGACCACGTAACAATATGTTTCCAAGGTGTAGTGAATGACGTCTTATCCTGATCCTCTTCTGGCAAATGAATTTGATTGTATCCTGAAAATTCATCCATAAATGAGAGGGTCTCATAGCCTGCCGTGTTATCGATTAACACATCAATGTGAGGCAAGGGAAAATCATCCTTTGGACACGCACGGTTAAGGTCCCGGAAGTCGATGTAAATCCTGACTTTCCCATCATTCTTCATGATCGGGACAATGTTCGCCACCCATTGAGGATAAAGGATGACTCTAATAAACCTGGCTTTGTGGAGCTTGTCGACTTCTTCTTTCATTTTCAAAGTCATCTGAGGGTGGAAATATCTTAACCTTTGTTTTACCGAGACGGACCCTGGTTTTAGAGTTAAGCGATGTTCGACCAAGGTGGAATCCAGACCCGGCATATCCTCGTAGCTCCATGTAAACGTGTCCTTATACTCTTTGAGAACTTCAATTAATGTCTCTTCTTCAGATGATGGTAAATTATCACTTATGAGGACGATCCTAAGGTCTTCCTCAGTTCCCAAATTGACTTCTTTGGTGGACTCTTCTACGGCGACTGACGGCTCATCGAATCTCCTCATCCCACTAGCATATGCGTCAGCCGCGTCCTCATATTCTTTATCATCTTTTTCAATAGGGCATTCTTCATCTGTGATCTCGTAGACTCCATACCCTTCATCAATTGTGCAATTCTCCTCACAATCTATCTATGGCAGTTGGATGGATTTTCTAGCAATTGAGGAATGGACAGGCACGCTCGACACCTACTGGCTAGATCTAGAAGGAATCGACGAGGGATCTGCTTACCCTTAGATTTACTTTTGGGTACTACCCTTGACCCATTATTCCTAGGTTGACTGAGCTGCCCTACGGACGAAGAAGAAGCTAAAGAAGATGCCGAAGAATGTACAGGGAAGGACCCCTCAGAGGAGGGATATAAAAGGTCACTCATAAGACCTTTGATGAGTGGCCCGTAGGTCGTGACGCACTCGTGGGAAATGTAGGAAGTTTCCTCAACGAAGATGTGTTGTTGAGGGGTTTAAAAATTGACGTTTTTTTTTCATTTTCATTTTTAATGACAAAGTAATGAAAAGAAATCGGAGGAGGGGGAAAAGTGATTATGGCTAAAGGGTTGAGAGGCTCATAGAGCAGATCATGATTGAAAACATGGCGCGGGTTGAGAAGATAGTAACGAGGGCTGAGGTGAGTGAATGGAGAGGATGACGGCTAATGAGCCGTCGATGGCAATGTTGATGATGGATAAAGATCCGCCGGCGATAGAGTCCTCTTGGCGAGGATGATTTGGAATTATGGGAATAGTAGTGATATCCCCTGGCATCTCAGAGATCAATGGTGGCCCTTCCAGCTGCGAGGGCGAGAACATTCTTTCTAGTACAATGGAAATATCTTATATGTCGAACCATTTGCTCCATTCGCATTCCGGATCCTTAATCTTGCCTCTCTTAGTGGCCCTTGTGTTTCTTGCGGGTGATCCCCCATCTGAACAACGGGCCCCTTCTTGAAGTGAGAGGACAGGGTCCACGTGAAGGGTTTCCCATCCACCTCGAGCGGTCCTTTAAAGCCTAGGCCGAACTTGTGGCTCAATCTTATTTTCTTTGGCGGTTTCAGCCTTCCTTGCAATTGCGCGCCCAAGCCTTTGCCCTATTGATAGCCGATATTCCTCATAATCTCTCATCCTTTAGAATGAGAAGGGAGACGTGACAGTGATACTGAAAGTGGCTTATTTGGTGTTGGTGGCATGCAGGATGGGTCATACACATCCAGTAGTGACAATATGGGCTGATGAGACGGCCAAATAGATGGCAAAGAGATGTTAACAACATCCATTGTATGAAGGGCAGGCGTACTGGTCACTTTAATAATCCTCCCATTGTGCGGAAACTTTAGGCATTGGTGGTTGGTGGAAGGCACAGCATCCATGACTTCAATATAGGGGCGACCCAGTATAGCCTTAAATGTGGGATCCATGTCGAGGACATGGAATTCTGTAGAGACTGACGCATGGCTTAATTCTACCTTCAGGACAATCATTCCCTGTGGTGGCCTTTTACTATTGTCATATGTTGTGACTGTGATTGAGGATGGTCTTATCTGTTCCTCACCGACCCCACATAACTGAAGGGTGCTCATGGAGATCACATTTATGGATGCACCCGTGTCCACCAAACACGGGTGTATGGACACTCTATTGATTTTTATTGAAACACACAACGCATACTTTCGAGCTTCTTTGGGGGCGAGCTCGTGGTTATGGAACACAATGACCGGTTGTGTGCCAAAATCTTTTCTACAAGGAGGTCCTCATTCACCATGACCCTTTAAATGTATTCCATTAAGGCTGCCTGATGGGATGTGGATCTCTGAAGCAGCTCAAGGATGGAGATCCGAGCGGGCGTCTTGTCCAGGTGTTTTAACAAATCATACTATGTTCTAGGGATAGAATTTTTTGACTGCTCTCCGTTGTCTTTCTCTGGCTGAGGCTGCCCGGGATCCTGACTGTTCTGAGAAAAAACTCGGTGGAAAATCCTTCCACTCCGGAGCACCATTGCCTGCGGCTTTTGCACCTCTATGGGGTTAGCTGTGGGTTTTAGCAGAGGCTTGAGGGGTAGTGGCGGAGGAATGGTTAGTGGAGCAGGGGTGACGATGCGAGCGGGGACTCTGATGAGGGGTTTGTTTGGTGGAGGCATGATGGAGGTAGAGGGGATCTCATGTGGGTTATAGAGGGTAAGGGGCTTGGAAGGTGGAGGCATGGTGGAGGTAGAGGGGATCTCATATGGGCTATGGAGGGTAAGGGGTTCGGAAGGTGGAGGCGGAGGCAAAATAGAAGTGGATAAGGCTTGAGATGATAATGGTTCTGAGATGGATGGTGGGTGATGAGTGGTTTTGAGGGCGTTGGTGGAGGTATGGTGGAGGTAGGCGGGGTCACATACGGTTGACGGATGATAAGAGGTTTGGAAGGCATAAGTATAGGTGTAGTAGGGGTGGACGGCAAAATGGAGGGGTGAGAGAAGATGAGAGGGTGTGAGGGCATAGTGGAGGGCGTTGGCCGATAGGTCTTTGGTGAGTTAGTGGAAGAGGTGTGGATGAGAGGGCGTAATGGCCGTGGAAATGGTGAAGGCCGCACTATAGGTTGCGATGCAGGTTGATGAGAGAGAGGTGCTACCCGGGCAAGGCGAGGAGGTTGCCTGATGATAGGGTTGGTGGCAGCAAGAACAGAGGTACTTTATGGGTGCCATCCCTACTCTCTCCCAACTTCCGGGAAGGAGGAGATGGGGTTAACCTAGTGATTGGGTTGTTTGTGCTCCGGTAATGGATTCTGGATTATGCCCATGTTGGGCTATTATGGTTGGACCTGCTGAGGCTGCTGTGGTTGTTGTGGTTATTACTGTGGCTGCTATTGTAACTGCTGTTGTTGTTGGAACTGTGGTCTAGGAGGAGGTCTCCTGGCTTTGAGAGTGGCGATGTATTGCCTCATTTCATCCCAGTCAATTCTGCCTTCATCATTCATATCATAGATGTAGTCTTTAAAGTGGAAACGGTTCTCTACTGTGTGTCTTGACTGTCTGTGGTAGACACCGTATCTGGAGGTATCAACATTCAGGGGCCACGCGAGCTTCTCCCTGGGTAGGGTGAGTGTATTTGAGGCCATGAGGGCACTGAAAATATCTGCCAAAGTTTCTGGCAATGGTGGGTAATGGGCTCTCTCGGGGCCGATCAGCCTCCTTTGTTGCTGTGAGGGCCGTAATTACTTGGGGGTGGAACCTGGTGGTATTGAGGTGGTGGTTGCTGTTGCTGGGGTTTGGGTTGTTGCTGGGGTTGAAATGGTTGAGACATATTGTTCTAGGGTGGATTATTTTGGGGTGAAGGACGAGACGGGAAGGGACCTGGTTGGAGGGGAAGTCGAGGCATTTGTGGATGCCTTGGGCTGGCTGCATAGTTGGCGTTGTTGACTGCACTCACCTGCTCATTTGTTACGACCCCTTCTATCGCTCCACTTGGGACACCAGTGCCTATTTTTCTGACCACCTTGGGCTTCGACGGCTCAAACATGTGCATGATGGGGGAATCTTTTAACTGGGTCTAGATATACCGGGCCCTCTCATAGAGCTCTTCCATTGTGGTAAGCTTGTTCTTGGCCAGGACGTGCCTGAACTGTGGGGTGGCATTGGACACAATCATTTTCACTTGTTCGGGTTCTGAGAGGGTATCTCTTATGCTCTCTGCCAGAGACCTCCATCTGTCGGCATAGCGGACAAAATCTTCATCGGGCCTCATTTTCTCGGCCACTAGGTCAGTAATAGAAAGAGAGGGACCAACCCTATCCCGATACTTTTGCAAGAATCTTCTTTGCACTATATCAAAATTCTCGGCCTCGTCAGGCTCCAAAGAATAGAACCACTCTAGCGCAGGACCGTCCAATGATTTCCAAAAGAGGTATGCCAGGGATCTCTGGTCATTTTGCCAATAGGAGGATTCATACATGAAGTCCTTGAGGTGAATAAAGGGGTTGCCAGTGCCATTGTACCATTGTACCTGCGGTACGTAGGCATTTCGGAGGGGGGAAGATGTATCACCGGAAGGATTGGCAAAGCAACCTCCGGGGTGGATTTTACGTCCACCATTTTCTTTAAATTCTGAAACTGTTCGTCCATTCTATTGAACCTGTTGAGGAGCAATTGGGCGAGCTCCTCGGGAGGTGAAGGTGGCACCTGCCATTGGGGAGGAAGGTGTCTCCCGGAGACTTGAGGAGGAAACCCCAAATGGGAGGGAGCTGCCGGGCCGCCGACAGCTAGCCCTGGCTGGAGTGGCGTGTGGGGAACGGCAGGGGTTTGAGATTGTGAAGGGAATTGGAACGAGGGAGGTTGTTGGCTTGCCTGCCCTTGAAGTGAGGGAGAAGGAATGACTTGTACCGGTGAAGGAGATGGGATGGCCTGCACCGACTCTTGAAGGGGTGCGATGGCTGGAGTTGACTCCTGGGGAGCGGGAGAAATAGATTTCCCTTTTAGAATGGCCTGGAAGGTTCGGAGTTGCTTAGAGGTGAGCTCCGTGTTGGCGAGGACACCCAGCAAAGAGGAGATGTCATGTGGATGGAATGTGTCCCATGTGGTAACCTGCACCTCGCGTGAGGGCTCGTAGGAAGGGCCCGAGTCCATAGCATGGTGTGGACACCGAAAATTGCACACCCTGATGTCCCACTCAGCCCAGTATCGACAAACGGCCCGAGTAAATAAGCCCCGGGAGAGACTGCCGTGAAGCCGCCTCCAGGAGTCACGACAGTGAAGAGAAACCAGCTACAAAGAGTCCCACAACCCATGGGCCTCAAAGAAAATCAAACGGGCCATGACACATGCTCACAACGGGCTCAGAATGGACTCCAAGAAATACACCCCCAGGGGAGCCCTTCAGCGGCACGCTCAGCCACCCCAGTGGGCCTCAACGGCACGCCCTGGTGAGGCTCCAGCGGTACGCCCCTTTGGTGTCCCAGGGGCACACCCCCTTGGGGTTCAGCGGCACACCCCCAGGGAGGGCTCAGCGGCACACCCCCCTTGGGGTTCAGCGGCACACCCCCAGGGAGGGTTCAGCGGCACACTCCCCTTGGGGGGGGGGGGGTCTTCAGCGGCACGCCCCCACGGTGGGTTCAGCAGCACGCCCCGAAGGGCCTTCAGCGGCACGGCCCCATGGCTCCTCGGCGGCTGTTGACACATGAAAAATGATAAAATAATAACAATATATACATATATATATATAAATAATGTCAACATATTTTTCCTACTAAATCATCTTATATTTCTTATTTTCTAGGGATAAAAGAAGAGGCGGAGAGGCTACAAGGGCCCATCAAGCCCACAAAAGCACCCAGACCATATCAAAGCTTAAAGGGACGTCGAAGCCCATACTGAAGATGGAGCGCGCCGAGAGTTCTGCTGTCGAGCGCGCCGCCTGTCCACCACCCCGGGAAGGACCCGTGCCGAGAGAAGAGGGCCAGCCCTCTATATAACCACGCCTTCGGCGTGTATAAAAAAGAGGAGGGGGGGGATCAACCGAAAAAAAAAAACAATAGAGGCGGGGAAAGCATCGGAAGAAGCCAGGAAAGAAAGGAGAGAGAAGAAAAGAGAGAGCCACCAGCGCGCCGAAGGAGCAGTAAAGGAAGAGAGGGTTTCCCTCTGCTGTGAAGGTGGGTCTCCCACCATGTAATGCCCTTCGGGGCTACATTCTTCTCTCTCCCCCGTTTCCCTTTTTTTTATGTAATTCTTCTTCTAAGGCTGTCTTTCCGATCCCATGTATGAGGCTGATGATGAATGGATCAAATGAAATTAGTTCTGACTATCGATTTCCACGAGTCTTCCCTCTATTTCCATGTGGATGCATCTCTTTTTCTTCATCATCTCTCATGATCTCATATCACGAGTGCTAGTTGATTTTAACCATACTTTTGATGCCGTCCCCGGTAGATGTCTCAAATGGAGGCTAGAGACTGTCAAGTGTGTGGCATGCTCTCTGCTTCTTCTCCAAGTGGATGAGGCACAATAAGATGCTCAAACAAATGTTTTTACGATACTCTGTTTCGGCTGCAGCTTACTGCGTTCTGTCCGCCGAGATGGTTCTATTTGGCTCAAGTGCCATCTGTATTGATCTCCACGCTCCACGAAGCACTCTGATGTTAATAGTTTCTCTTCTAGAGCAATCAAACCACCCCTTCGTCACAGATTTGTTTCCGTCATTTCTCTCATGCATTTAGTATCTGTTTGCTCGTGAGCACTCGGTCGGCGTTGGTTTCTCACACGGAGTCCCCCCCAAATCATGAAAAATAATAATAATATTTTTTATCCTGCTCTAATCTGGTGTTTGTGTTTTTCGAATAGTTTCCTGTTCACTCGGAAGAGCCCAAACTCGACAACTTTCATGAAATCCTAAGCTCACAAAAATCCCTTTTCATCTATCTTCGGCGCCAACAGCTCTCGGTGCCAGGTTCACGCCGATTACTACCCGTGCCGAGAAGCTGTCGCGCCGAGACCTCATTTCTTCCCTGGCCGCGCCGATTAACGCTCGCGCCGAGACTCCTTTTCGTTTTCACGCCGAGACCACCTTTTCATTCCGGCGCCGATTGCATGAGTTTCCCGCTGAACGCGCCAATGGCATGCAGCTCCGCCAAGGCCCTTTCCTTCGTGCCGAGATGAGGCCATACGTCATTTTATTCGTATGCATGCAACAGATATCTAATATTCATGGCATGTGATGCATGGTCTTCACTAGAGGTGTGAGCAAATGGAGTTCATTAAATGCGTGGCCCCCACTTTCTTGCTGCATACACATACACAATTAATGATTGGTCATCCACTAATCCCATTAACTTCTGTCTGCTTGCATTAATGCCTAAACCCTCCACACCTCATGCACGTAAGCAGCCTTTTGTTAATCTCATGCATACAACTCTGTTCATTTCATCCCAAAATGCCACCTGTCGCCATATATACATATAAGTATGAGAATATGTGAATAACATATGCATGCATTAAACCACCCAATCCCCCATTCACTGTATACGTGTACATCATAATATATGTTAAACCCATTTATCCATCTCATATATTCACCTCTGTGCATATCATTCTAAAATCAATCCCACTTCCACATATTCATATGTATAAGAGCTATTACGTGAGTGTGTGCACTAATCAATTTTTAAACAACCCACTAATCATTATAAAGCCATCGGTTCCTTTATTTGGTCATGCATACACCCGTGCATATACATGTACATATACATATGTTTATGTATATCTATATATATATATATATACATATACGTGCATGTGAATGTATGAGTAAATCCATGCATCTTATTTTTTTTATGGGCCAATTCTGTTGGGCCACCCATATCCAGTCTTATGGAAAGTGGAGGAGCTACACTAATGGGGTTTCACCCCTACATTTGTTTCAACTCAGGTTTCCGATTTCCTTCTTTCACCCTGTCGGGCCACGGAATTCTGCCACTGCATGTTCTCCGCTGGCCCCCTTTAGGGGAATAGTAATGAGATGCCATGACCAGTGGACACAGTCCCGCTGAATTTTGATCCTTTTGGGTCTCGGGCTACGCCCATCTTTCTTTTGGCTTCCATCTCGGCACTCCGTGGATGGATGTCCTATACCCCCCTTTGGCATAGTCCAAAATAAGGGGAGATGCTGCCGAAATTCATTCACGATCCTTGCTTTATTATATCGTGTGATGTTTTTCGTTAAGCTTCATGAATTGACCCCCTACTGTTTGGCAGAGGCCTGAGACAGACTATCTCATGGCCCTTTGCCCACTATAAGGGGAATATAATCATTATTGATCGTCACATGGTCTCCTTAGGCCTTCTGTGGATGAATTTATCCTCCCCTTTCAGCTTACCTAAACATCATCGCCAGGACCCATGAAGACTCGATTAAACATAAGAGATCCCCTCAATAGAATCCACCAAAATCCATAACCTCGTAAAGCCTTCTAGACCCCTAAAGCGGCCGCTCCTCTCGGCGCCAGATGGCCTCTCGGTGCGGCCCCTCTCGGCGCCAGTTCCGCGCCGAGTGAGGGGCGCGCCGAGTGCCAGCCAGCCACTAGGCGCGCCGACTGCCTCCCAGGCCGATGCCCTTCCATTGTGCTCACTGCCACACCAAAGCTGCCGTGCCAAGAATCCACTATGCCGTTTTGCCTTCGCACCGGTTCCCATCCGTGCCGGTTCATCTCAGTGCCGACTATTATTCAAACACTCAACTCCCCAGCAACCTTAATGAGCCCTAAACTCAGTCTAAACCTAATGTCCCAACCTCATTAGCCTTCATGCCAACCTTCATCATATCATGGGGAATCATAGTTCTTCATCCAAGTCTAAGGGAGATAAATTAATGGGGTTTTACCCCCACATTGTACCGTTTGACTACGATGTTTTCTTATAACCCTACTGACTCTTGGAGTTCTGCCACTGCATGTCCTCCAATGGTTTCTTAAGGGGATATCAATAAATACCATGATCATGGACATTGTCCCGTTGCATCTAGATCCTCTTGGATCTCGGGCTACGCCCATCTTTCCTTTGGCGTCCATCTCGGCACTCCGTGGATGGGTGTCCTATATTCCCACTTGGCATAGTCTAAGATAAGGGGATATGCTGCCGGATTTACACCGTGTATTGATATATCATATCTTGCATCGCATGATCATCTGCTTGCATCTTCTATCATGCAAATGAATGAACATACCTATCACATTGGTTTTGCCCCTGGGATCCTTCTACTTTGGCGATTAATCAAGGGTAGTCCTTCTCTGGAAGGACGTAATTAACGGCATAGCCTTTATGGTATGACGGACTTCCGGTCCCGACTTGGACTTCACAATCGACTGACTGAGTCAGATCGAGTGCACAATAAAATTGTCACTCCGGTGACTGGCACCCCTAATAAACCAATCAGGTAAATCAATAAATCACTGAATAAATCCAAATAAATAAATAAAATAATAAATAAATAAATAAATAAATCCATTCCCACAGTCTGGCACGCTCGGTGGGACCAAGTCTCCCTTCATCTCATCGCCAAAGTAGAAGGCCTGGAGGCCTTCCCCAAAATATTGATCGTTTGCTCATTCTGATTTGCAGTGATCTCAATGGCTGGCGGACTTACTGCGCTTGCATTCGGCCCTCAAGTGGTCGCTACCCAAGCGAAGCATGGGTACCTGGCGGTGCCCACTGCTTTCGGAACTCTGCCACCAGTGGTGGGGTTCCCTAATTTTCTCGGAGTCGCCTTCATCAACCAGCTGAGGGTCGAAGATGAGGAAACTGACAAGACTGTTGCGGCCAAGGCCGTAACCCCTGCAAAGGCGAGCTGTCCGCGGGGAACCACTCCGTCTCGCCATACTATCTCATGCTTTGTCCACCACGTGGACTATCATGCTGTCCCCGCCAATGACAAGGTGTCCGGGGGGAAGAAGAAGAACAATCAAAGAAGAAGAGTTGTTGCTGTTTCCCGAGGCCAACTCTCGGCTTCTGGGAAGTCTGTTCTAATTGGTGGCGTTCGTGTTCATCTAAATGGCCGCCGTGCTAAAGCTTCGCCGGACCATATCATCCCGACAGTTCCCGTTCACAACCGCTTTCAAGTGCTTGCAAATCGGGAGGCCAATTAGGACAAAGAAGTCTGCGGGAAGCTGACCCCCAAGCTACCAAGTTTCAAGCAAGTGTGGGTTCCCAAGAGGACCCGGGGCCTATTTTCGACCCCGCAAGATTCAACATCAACTGTCAAGGACCCCTGGAATGAGGGCAATAAAGCTACACCAAAGGAGGAAGAGGTCATGCCAGTAGCCTCTCTGCCCGCTCATAGGGTCTGTGCCAGGCAGACCAATGTTCTCCGACGTTCGACAAGATCGAACAGAGCTACTAGACTATCACGGCACTCCTACATGCCGTCGATACAAGACCAACTGTTAATTTCTTCCCTCTCTCTAGGGCATAATCAAGAAGGAATGGCCCAAGTGGTCCAAATTTACTTCTATGGCATAGAAAGTTCTTTCCTAAGTCAGGAAAGGCTACTCCGCCCCATTCGCGCCGAAAGAAAAGAAGAAGGCAAAGAAAGAAGAAGGATGGTGTCATTCATGAATGAATATGAAGATGGCTTTCAAGCCAAGTACTCTGAAGCTTCTCCACAGCATGAAGAGAATAAAAGGATATCAATGTTTGAAAAGTCAACCTTCCCCAGTCAAATCCAGAAGATAGTCTGTGGGCAAAGAAAAAGAATCCAAGTCTTCACTTGCAACATGGCAAGGGTGGCTAGCAGATATGGGGCCCTACCCGAAGAGTCGGAAGAGTTGGCCAAGTTAGCTGAAAGGCCCGGGCTAATGACAAGAAGAGGCAAAGCTGCAAGAGAAATACTTGAAGCAGCCAAAGAGAAGCAAGCTATCACTACTTCGACTGCCGACATGGGGGCTTCTAAAGAAGAAGAGATTACTCTGCCAGCCTCGTTTGAAGATGTTTCGGGCGAAGCATTCAAGGGTACCTCTGCTATGGCGGCGCAAGACCCAACTATCTTAATGATGCTACAAAATTACCAGCAAGAGATTGAAGCCTTGATGATGTGACACAACCTAGGACTTAAACAAACAAGCACAATCGCAATCAAACGGACCGATGTCGACGACTGCTCACCCGTTGCTCACCAAGACCCGGGGTAACTTGGAAATGCCAAGGTGAGGTTGAGGGGTTGGGCCCTTGCTGGTAGAGGGCCAGCAAGGCCAAGATTTGAATCCCAAAGGTTGTGGATGCCCAATTCAATGGGGCCGACAAAGTGCCAAAGGCACCGGGTTACTCTCTCTTCCCACGGTGATCACTCAAAGCAACGGGGCTTGAGGATCGAGCTCTCACTCTCACGGCCAGCGGAACTATGAACTAATATTGAAAGAACAAGCATGAATTAGAGCAAGGTTATAGAGCACTTACTCGACCGGTTTGAAGAAACCGGTCCCGCTCGGAGACGAGGGCGAGCGGGGAAGCGTGGGTTCCCCACACGCCGCGCCGGGGTAGCTTGACCTGATCAAACTAAATTATAACACTACACCTCTCACATGAGGGGAATCTTGGGGTGGGGGTTAATGGATTACAATCAAACTACCTCCACGCAGGGAGGGGCCTTCAGCCGGCCAAGCGGGGTGGGGAAAACTAGGGCTAAAACGATGATGAAGTGAAGATGCCGAATCTGCCTTCTCTCAGAAATTGTGGATAGACAGTCGGTACTGTGGCTGCAGAACTTGATCAGGAATTTTTCCGAGGGCGAGACCAATGAGGAAATCTTCTTTACTGAAACTGGAGTGCCTCTGAATTTTTTCGAATTCTTCTGGGGTCGCTGCTGGCCTGGGCAAGAGCTCGAACAGGGTCGCTGATTCCCGGACTGACAGCAACTGGTTACTAACAGCAGGAAGAAGAGGTTGCCCCGGCCGCTCCCGAACTCCAAATCAGGTGCTGCCAGAACCTTTGGAACCATGGACGGGTCCTCTTTGCAGCAGAACAAACGGGGATGCCAAACGATGCCGGAGAAGAACAGTGGATCCAGAAGAGTGAGGGGAGGTCGGTTCAGACTGTGGGGAAGTAGAGTCGCACTGCCAAGGAATAAAATTGATAATTTCTGCTAACGGATGCCGAATGGGATTCCGCTTCTTGATTCCGAAAGTAGACAGGAAGGATAAGAACTTTGTAGAAGAGCTCGTGGCCTGGTTCTTCCTGGGTTCGTCGTGGTGAAGCTTTTTCTCCGGCTTAGAACCTCTGCAGGGGGCAGATAGGCACAGTAACAGTAGGTTGCAGAGGATGTACCGGCAGCTCCCGAACTCAGAATCGAGCACCGTCAGATTCGTTGGAATCGTGGACGAATCCTTTTCACAGAAAAACTGACGGGGAAGCTAACTGATGTCGGAGAAGACTAGGGGATGCAGAACAATGGCAACTAGTTGGTGCAGACTATGAGTAGCAGATCTGCGTAGCTGAGGGAGAAAAATGAGAACTCTGGATCACAAACGCCGAATGAAGTTATGTTTCTTGATTCTGGAAGTAGATTGGGCTATGAAGAACTTTGAAGAAGAACTCGTGGACTGATTCCTTCGGGGTTCGTCGTGGCAGAGCTTCTAATCTGACTCAGGTCCTCAGCCGAGGTAGAACTACGCAGTTGTGGGAGAATGGACCTCCTGGATGGCTCGGAGATCAGAAGAAGATGAAACCACTTCTGTTGCGAGGGAGACTGGTAGACGCTTCCGACGATGGCTCTTAGGTCTTCAAACTCATTCGGAAGAAGTCGTGGTGGCCTCTGCAAGTTGCTGGTTCATCTGTAACCTCTGGATAGCAAACTGCAACTTTGAAGTAGCTTCCAATGACCAAGAAAGAAGAAGGGGAAGGGGGTAGATGAGTGTGGGAGTGACCCCTGGTTGTAAGGGGGTCTTGGAGGGGGTGTTCTAAGATGTGGGAGGTGGAGAATAAGGTCTGGAAGAGGGTCCAATTGATGGTGGTAGTGGGGGCTGCGAATTTGGTTGGAATGGAGAGAGGGAAAGGATATTCGAAAATAGGTTTAAGGGTGGGGTTAATTTTTTTGTCTTGGGAATGGGGGGGGGGTTGTGTTGGGGAATGGAAGGGGTGCTTGGGGTAGTGGGAAGGGTGCTTGGAAAAGTGGGAGGGGTAGTTGGGGGTTGGATGGTGAGGAGAGGATTGGTGGAGGGGGTCTTGGGAAGGGGTGGAGTATTGATGAGGGTTGTGGGGAATGGGAAGAGGCTTAAATGGGGTAGGTGGGAAGTGGAGGTGGTTGGGAAGGGAGGAGAGAGAAGAAAATTCGAATTTGGGTGTTGAGGAGAGAGAAAGTGGAGTGAAAAAGAGAGATTAAGAGAGGGAAGGGTGGGGAATCTCTCCCCTAGGGTTTCTCACCCAAAAAATGGAATCTCTCCACTAGATAAGAAGTGTAAACTCTCAAAATGGCAAGTTTTTTCATTCATTGATTCATTCATTCATTCATTAAGTTGAGATGGGGGGAATGGGGTCCTATATATAGGAAACCCACATTTCTACAAAAGTCCCTGACAAATGACTCAATGACAAATAACCGAGGGGGTAGGGGGGAGCCCTTGGGCCAAGTCCAATGAATTGGGCCCAATAGCTAACTAGACAACCTAATGACACTCAAACTTAGGGAAATAAACATAAGACCTAGGAACATGACTCAAATAAAAGGGAAAATATATTAAATGACTCAAATAAAAATTACATAGGACTCAAAATTAAATGACTAGACCATGCCGGATGCAACCGAGGCGCGGAGACGAGCTGTGAACATGGGCATGGGAGGTGATGTCCCCATCATACTCCCGGGGTGCGGAGAACTCGACTCCGTCGAGTAAGTGTACTTCCCTCCTTGGAAGGTGTAGAAGTGGTACTGCCCTCAAGTCTTCCGAACGAGACCGATCCATCCACCTGCCGAGATAGCGCTCGTATACCTTGCTCCTGGTGGTAGTGACCTGTTCATCTAATATTCGTTCAATGCGCTCACGCTGGGCTCTCTTGGTTGGTGGACTCTCCTCACGGGTGGGTGCTCTCTCAACGGAGGGAATAGGCTCAATATCTTCACTAGGTACCACCGTGGGTCCCTTGTATGGCACTAGGTCGGCGACATTGAATGTGGGACTTACCCCATATTCCTCGGGGAGATCTAACTCATAGGCATTTGCACCAATGCGCCTTAGGACCTGGAAGGGACCAGCCCCACGTGGCCTCAATTTGGAGATGGCTCCCGGGGAGAGCCTCTCCGTCCTTACCATCACAAAGTCACCCTCATGGAATTCTTGGTGACGTCGATGAGAGTCGGCTCGCCTTTTATAAGTCACATTCTTCTTGCTAATGTGCTTGCGGATCTCTTTATGCAATGTTGTGAATGCAGACATTCTAGGGGTGATGGGTGGACCTGGGCAACCAAAAGTAGACCTATCATGTAATGATGTAGTGTAGACTTTGGTCAGCCTAGGTGGGCCGGGGCACCCGTAGGTGGCCCTATCATGCAAAGTGGTGATAAATATCGGGGGATCCGGACATTCGTAGATGCCTTTGACATGCTTAAGACCCATGATGAATGAAGGTGGACCATTACATCCGAACGTGGACCACTCATACTTTTTACTTGACATGTGGGTGATATGAATGAATGGACCCAACATAGTGTTCATGCCAAGTGGTGTGGTAAGCCTAGACACATGCATGGTTTTCCCAAGGGTGACTTCCATGTGTATAGGTGTGGGACAACATTTGAACTCCCATTGGAAAGGATCGAATGGATCTAAGAAGGTGGTCATCATGGGGTGGAGCACAACCTTATTACCTAGGGATATGTGACCCAAGGTCATGGCTCCCAAGGTGTAACCCGGGTCTAGGATGGGGTGGATTGGGTCAAACATGGTGGGTTGGGTTAGGGAAAGGTGGGTGGTGGATAAGGTGGTTGGGTCACATAGGGGTCTAGGCTCCCATAGGAAGGGATCAAAGGGGTAGTGGAAAGGTCTTCATAGAGGGTGGCACTCTATGTCTTCAAGGTACCCAAACGGTGACTCATCCTCCTCCAAGATAATTGGGCCAAGGTCTCTAGTGGGTTGGCCAATTAAAGCAATTGGAATCTTGATGGGTGGGAAGTGGGCCAAGATTGGTTTCTCATCCTTGGGGAGAAAGAGGAGGATTTCACTCGTATAATGGCCACTAGTGTAGATGGAGGTGATGGAACAGGTGGCGGGGTAAGCTAGGAAGGGTCCACTAGAGTAGATGGGGCTAGACTCCAATGGTCCTATGGCTAGCATATTGGTCAGGTAGACTTGCCATTGTAAACAGTCCACTAGGTCCCCTAAGCCTTCCACGAAGTAGGAGGTTTGAAGTGTGACATGGGAAGACCGGGTGGGCATAATT
Organism: Amorphophallus konjac; assembly: GCA_022559845.1. Taxonomy (NCBI): domain Eukaryota; kingdom Viridiplantae; phylum Streptophyta; class Magnoliopsida; order Alismatales; family Araceae; genus Amorphophallus; species Amorphophallus konjac. The sequence continues at coordinate 57,032 of JAHNEJ010003013.1, read as the reverse complement.
TGGACTTGATATGCCAAGGGTGAGAGGTAAGGTGGTGAGCTAGGAATGGTGGGGCCTTGCTTAAGCCATTGGAGTATGGACTCATTCATGGTTAGGGTGTGCGGCTCATGAGGACCCGAACTAGGAGAGGTGGGTGGAAGTGGGGGGTCTAGGATGTTCTCTATGGTGGGAGGTGAATCCGGATTGGCATCCATCTCCACTTGGGTAGGAGTGTGGGCCACAACTTCCAAGGATAATGGGGTAGGATAGTCTATGGTGGGTGGAGTGATAATGGTCAGTGCATGGTACTCTCGGGGTGGTGAACATGGGTGGACTTGGGTTGGGCTTGGTCGGGGAAGTTCATGGGTGGGAGTTGGGTTCGGGGGTGAAAGATCGGTTGGTTGAAGAGGTTTGGGTTGGGGTGCGTAGATCTTTCTAAGATCGGCCCTCATTTCATCCCAAGATTCAATGGGTGCTTCCCCTTTGGCTTCTCTCAAACCTACAATGTTCTCCCATTCTTTCCTAGCTTGGCGCCAAAGCAAACTCTTGGCATAGTTGACTTGGACAAGCCCTGACAGGGTAAACCTCCCAAAGTGTTGGTCTATGGACTTCTCCCATTCTAGATATATGCTAGGGCGGGATCCATCAAACACAAAGGCTTCTAATGGGCCTAAGAGTGGCGAATATGCCATGTATGAGGTAGTCATGATAGTGGACAAGGGTGATGCATGCAATGGCCCTAGGACAAGACTTAGTAGAGACAAGTCTAGAACTTGCTCTGATACCAATTGATGTGACACAACCTAGGACTTAAACAAACAAGCACAATCGCAATCAAACGGACCGATGTCGACGACTGCTCACCCGTTGCTCACCAAGACCCGGGGTAACTTGGAAATGCCAAGGTGAGGTTGAGGGGTTGGGCCCTTGCTGGTAGAGGGCCAGCAAGGCCAAGATTTGAATCCCAAAGGTTGTGGATGCCCAATTCAATGGGGCCGACAAAGTGCCAAAGGCACCGGGTTACTCTCTCTTCCCACGGTGATCACTCAAAGCAACAGGGCTTGAGGATCGAGCTCTCACTCTCACGGCCAGCGGAACTATGAACTAATATTGAAAGAACAAGCATGAATTAGAGCAAGGTTATAGAGCACTTACTCGACCGGTTTGAAGAAACCGTCCCGCTCGGAGACGAGGGCGAGCGGGGAAGCGTGGGTTCCCCACACGCCGCGCCGGTGTAGCTTGACCTGATCAAACCAAATTACAACACTACACCTCTCACAGGAGGGGGATCTTGGGGTGGGGGTTAGTGGATTACAATCAAACTACCTCCACGCAGGGAGGGGCCTTCAGCAGGCCAAGCGGGGTGAGAAAAACTAGGGCTAAAACGATGATGAAGTGAAGATGCCGAATCTGCCTTCTCTCGGCAATTGTGGATAGACAGTCGGTACTGTGGCTGCAGAACTTGATCAGGAATTTTTCCGAGGGCGAGACCAGTGAGGAAATCTTCTTTACTGAAACTGGAGTGCCTCTGAATTTTTTCGAATTCTTCTGGGGTCGCTGCTGGCCTGGGCAAGAGCTCGAACAGGGTCGCTGATTCCCGGACTGACAGCAACTGGTTACTAACAGCAGGAAGAAGAGGTTGCCCCGGCCGCTCCCGAACTCCAAATCAGGGCTGCTAGAACCTTTGGAACCATGGACGGGTCCTCTTTGCAGCAGAACAAACGGGGATGCCAAACGATGCCGGAGAAGAACAGTGGATCCAGAAGAGTGAGGGGAGGTCGGTGCAGACTGTGGGGAAGTAGAGTCGCACTACCGAGGAATAAAATTGATAATTTCTGCTAACGGATGCCGAACGGGATTCCGCTTCTTGATTCCGAAAGTAGACAAGAAGGATAAGAACTTTGTAGAAGAGCTTGTGGCCTGGTTCCTCTGGGTTCGTCGTGGTGAAGCTTTTTCTCCGACTTAGAACCTCTGCAGGGGGCAGATAGGCACAGTAACAGCAGGTTGCAGAGGATGTATCGGCAGCTCCCGAACTCGGAATCGAGCACCGTCAGAGTCGCTGGAATTATGGACTAATTCTTTTCACAGCAAAACTGACGGAGAAGCCAACTGATGTCAGAGAAGACTAGGGGATGCAGAATAATGGCGACTGGTCAGTGCAGACTATGAGTAGCAGATCTGCGTAGCTGAGGGAGAAAAATGAGAACTCTAGATCACGAATGCAGAATGAAGTTCTGTTTCTTGATTCTGGAAGTAGACTAGGCGATGAAGAACTTTGAAGAAGAACTCGTGGACTGATTCTTTGGGGTTCGTCGTGGCAGAGCTTCTAATCTGGCTCAGGTCCTCAGCCGAGGCAGAACTGAGTAGTTGGGGGAGAATGGACCTCCTAGACGGCTCGGAAATCGGAAGAAGATGAAACCACTTCTGTTGCGAAGGAGACTGGTAGACACTTCCGACGATGGCTCTTAGGTCTTCAAACTCATTCGGAAGAAGTCGTGGTGGCCTCTGCAAGTTGCTGGTTCATCTGTAACCTCTGGATAGCAAACTGCAACTTTGAAGTAGCTTCCAATGACCAAGAAAGAAGAAGGGGAAGGGGGTAGATGAGTGTGGGAGTGACCCCTGGTTGTAAGGGGGTCTTGGAGGGGGTGTTCTAAGGTGTGGGAGGTGGAGAATAAGGTCTGGAAGAGGGTCAATTGATGGTGGTAGTGGGGGCTGCGAATTTGGTTGGAATGGAGAGAGGGAAAGGATATTCGAAAATAGGTTTAAGGGTGGGGTTAATTTTTTTGTCTTGGGAATGGGGGGGGTTGTGTTGGGGAATGGAAGGGGTGCTTGGGGTAGTGGGAATGGTGCTTGGGAAAGTGGGAGGGGTAGTTGGGGGTTGGATGGTGAGGAGAGGATTGGTGGAGGGGGTCTTGGGAAGGGGTGGAGTATTGATGAGGGTTGTGGGGAATGGGAAGAGGCTTAAATGGGGTAGGTGGGAAGTGGAGGTGGTTGGGAAGGGAGGAGAGAGAAGAAAATTCGAATTTGGGTGTTGAGGAGAGAGAAAGTGGAGTGAAAAAGAGAGATTAAGAGAGGGAAGGGTGGGGAATCTCTCCCCTAGGGTTTCTCACCCAAAAAATGGAATCTCTCCACTAGATAAGAAGTGTAAACTCTCAAAATGGCAAGTTTTTTCATTCATTGATTCATTCATTCATTCATTAAGTTGAGATGGGGGGAATGGGGTCCTATATATAGGAAACCCACATTTCTACAAAAGTCCCTGACAAATGACTCAATGACAAATAACCGAGGGGGTAGGGGGGAGCCCTTGGGCTAAGTCCAATGAATTGGGCCCAATAGCTAACTAGACAACCTAATGACACTCAAACTTAGGGAAATAAACACAAGACCTAGGAACATGACTCAAATAAAAGGGAAAATACATTAAATGACTCAAATAAAAATTACATAGGACTCAAAATTAAATGACTAGACCATGCCGGATGCAACCGAGGCGCGGAGACGAGCTGTGAACATGGGCATGGGAGGTGATGTCCCCATCACTTGAAGAGGCAACTGAATGAAGGAAATGAACAAGCACCTTTTCCATGGCAACAGGACATGCATGCTGAATCATCTCGGGAAGTTCCTAACCCGGTCGATGCTACACCCCAAACTACTTCTCGAGCAACAAGCTATGGCAAGGCCGCTCTGCAGCCACATTCCCTACAATCACCCTTGGTGCTACTAGCTCTTCCACCAGTGCAGCAAGTGCCACCAACGGAGCTGTCGACACCTCATGTCGAAGCTCTACTCACTCCCTCTATAAAGCATTCTGCATATTGCCACTCGGTGCCGGTGGACCCAACCGTGGTAAATAGATCAATGGTGGAACAACTAATTGAAATGAAGCTGGCCGAGAGGACAGATGGTGATATCAGCACTTTTGATGTTTACAAGGTGCCATATCCGCCACAGTATGCCGCAAAGAGGCTCCCGCCTGGCATCAACAAACCACCGAAATTTGAAAAGTTTGGGGGGCAGGGCTCTCTTAAAGAGCATATTGCTTACTATATGACAGTAATGGGCGATCTGGTAACAGATGAAGCCTACCTGCTAAAGTTCTTCGGGTCCTCACTGACAGGCCTGGCTTTTGAATGGTATTCCAATCTACCGGCCGGCTCTATAAGCGATTGGGCAGCTATGCAATGGAAGTTCCGGGAGCGGTTCTATGTTGCTGAAAGAGAGGTCACACTGGCCGAGCTGTATGCATCCAGGCAAAGACATGATGAGTCAGCCCTGGAGTACATCAAAAGATGGCGGAGTCTCAGTATGAGATGCAAGCGGCCGCCACATCCAGAAGACGAGGTGAAAATATGCAAGCAGAATCTGAGCCAGGAAATCCTCAGCAGGATGATCGGAATTGAAATACGGTCTTTCGACCAGCTAAATAATGTAGTCATGGAGATTGAAACCTTCATCTCCAGCTCTCCCCCTACTCCAACTGCTACAAGTCAAAATGGCAAGTCTATTGACAAATGGTTATCGCCCAAGGAAGTTCACACAATTGATTTCAAAGTGTTCGCTCAACAAAAAGAAAAGGAAGAAGGAGTGGCTAACCCTCCAACCACTAAGCTAGCTGAGCGACAAGAAGTCCCGTCCCTGCGGGCCAAGATGAAAAAGCTCTACTCTTTCCCCAAGGATAGGACTCGGGTCCTCTTTGAATGGGCTGTCACAAATAGCAAGATTACTCTACCCGAGCCGAAGAGACCAGAAGATGCTAGAAAGAAAGACCATCCTTGCTACTGCCCATATCATCAGATGGTCGGGCACCCTATCGAAGATTGTTACATCTTTAAAGACGCTATTGAAAAGCTAATCAGAAGAGGGGAGCTACAACTGGGTGACTATAAGGTGGATCCTCCTCGCCCGCATGAGCTGCCTACTATGGAAAGAGCAATCAATACAGTGTCTCTATGCCAGCTGTCATCTCAAGAGACAACCAGAGTTTGCATCGCACACCAGGTGCCAACTACAAAAAGGCAAGAGAAGAATAAGCCAAGAGATAGAGAGACCGGCGTTGTCCTCTCCTGCAATACCCTATCGGCTTGGCCCAGTGCGAGCCGAGCTGCTGAAGAAGATGACGAAGAAATATGCTACACACCAGCAAGGGCAGGTCAAGCTGTAACATTTATTTCTCGCCATCAACCCCAGGAAGGGTGGGGGCATCCTCCACCACCTGCTGAAGAAGCATGATATTATACCCCTCCTCAACATGAGGGCATGGGGGCAAGAACATCTATTCATGCAGGACCGTACGTGTCCTGCGCCGACAATAAAATGCTGCTAGTCCTGCCTGGAACCAACACAGGAAACAGTACTCCCAGCTCCTACCAAGCTAACTCTACTCTGATGATGGAGCTCTATCAGAAAATACAAGAAGTAGAGATGCTAAGAGAAAGATTGACTGAGATGGGCTTACTCCCAGTCACACTCGGATAGGCAGGACCCTCATCCGAAGCCGTACAAGGTGGCGCTAAATCATTTGAAGCCTCACTGCAACCAGCTATGCCCCAGTCAACACAAGGCCATGACAGGAACACCCTCCTGCGGCAGCTATACCACGCAGCCCCAGCGTACCCCTCAGATCTCCAGGCACGTCAGGGGGCAGCTTCCATGCCTCATGCAATGCCGCCTCTACAATCAGCTGGCTTGCGCCGGAATCTAGCGGCGATGGCCATAACAAGCAAGCCAGTAATAGAACAAGCAACTGAGATAAAATCTGCTGAGGAAGAAGTCACTAAGGCAGAATTATATATGATCAAACAAAAAGATGATGAATCTTCTTCAAACTACATTCAACGCTGGAAGAATCTCAATGCAAGATGCAAACATCCGCCAAGCTGCAAGGACGATGTCCAGCTATGCAAGTGTAATCTGAGGAAAGAGATCCTGCAAAGGGTAATTGGCCTCGAAGTCAAATCCTTCGACCAATTAGAAGATGTGGCAGTTGAAATTGAAGCCTTTCTGGCCAAATACTGCCCGACTATTACTCCTCCAATTCAAGAGCACAAGCTAATTAAAGAGCAGTCGGCACCAGAAGAAATAGAAGCAGTTGACTTTGTAACCTTCGAGCGTCAGTGGAGGAAAGCACAGGAGGCAACTAGCTCCTCCTCCACCAGAGTTGTTGAACAAAACCCCCTTCACTAAGAGCAAGAATGAAAAGACCATACTCATTCTCGCAAGACAAGACCCAACAGCTATTCGAGTGGGCCCTTGAGTACAACAAGATCGTCCTCCCAGAGCTCAAGAGACCAAATGACATCGAAAGAAAAGATGACCCTCGGTTTTGCCCCTACCATCGGAAGAGGGGACATCTCATCGAGGACTGCTATATGTTCAAAGACATCATGGAAGACTTAGTCCAAAGTGGTGAATTACAACTTGGAGAATATAGGGTGGAACCACCTCACCCTCATCCGATGCCCATTTTCAAGATGACGGCTAACACAGTTGCCGTATATCAATCGGGACGGTACACCTTCTGAGATGCATCCTGAGCTCCCTCCATTGTGGCAAGAGGCCAAATAAATGTAATTGTTGCACCGTCTCCGGGGCAACTGCTGAAGACCAAACGTGAAATAAACCCAAGAATAAAAGAAAAGATGATGCTTTACCGCTCGATGTGCTGCCTCTTTATTCAAGTCATCAGCTTAAGAATGGAGTCCACTCATATCAGGGCCAACTGCAAAATGATAAAGATGCAAGGAAGAATCTCCTTCCAAATGAAACGACCCGGCACAACGTAGCCGCTGCTCTATATGCTCCAGCACACATGGAAGCATGCTCAACCCTTTGAGGGAGATGTACTCCCATCCTCCACCCGCACCTCACTTTGCATAGGAAGGGGCAGCTGAATAAACAAATGTCAAATGGGGCTAGCTCACCCGGGAGACACCTGACAGCATACTCCTTCTTGGAGCCAATAGAAATTCTATTTCAACACACACTTGACATGGGGGCAAGAATGAAAAGATGCTCAGCTACAATCAAGCTCTGAGGTGCCACTGGACACGACAAGACTCTATCCCCCACCTGGGGGCTGCCAACAAAAGAGAAGAGGGTGGAGTCCAACGACCAGATTTCCCTGCTACCGTCTGCCTACACAACTGCTCATGAAGCGAACAAGCTACCCAATGGAAAGACGTGCTTTGAACAACTCATCTTCAGCTATCCACCCCAGCTTGGGGGCATTAAAAGGAGAATGAACTCTCTGACTATCCACCCCAGCATGGGGGCATCCAAAGCTAAAAGAAGAGAGAACGGGATTATTCAGGGCACACCAACATCCCACTGTGGACTGGACAACCCGCTGCAGATGCTAACTGTTCGACAAGCTCGACTGCTAAAGATTTCGAGCTCCTCGCTTAGAGGACCCATTTGCCGCATTTCATTCAATGTTAGAACAGGATTCCTCCTTATCTTGCAAAATGCTTCCCATTGGTCCCACCGGGATTGACTCTCTACCCCCAGTGTGGAACCCACATTCATAACTAATACATCATTGCCATCCTTCGGCATTCCACCGCAAACAGGTACACGAACACGCTAAGAGATACCAAACTTGTCCCACTGGACTCATAAAACCTGTCCCTTGGCCTGTGGCACTCCACCCTCGTCGAGCTCTCATCTTCCATCAGTTCCATTGGACCGGGCCCATAAAATCTCTCCCTTGGCTTGTGGTATTCCACCCTCGTCGAGCTCTCATCGCCCATCAGTTCCATTGGACCGGGCCCATAAAACCTCTCCCTTGGCTTATGGTATTCCACCCTCGTCGAGCTCTCATCGCCCATCAGTTCCATTGGACCGGGCCCATTAAATATTTCCCTTGGTCTAGTGGCATTTCGCCCTGACCGAGCTCTACCTACCTTAGTCTAGTGGCACTCCGCCCTAGCTAAGTTCTACATGTCTTAGTCTAGTAGCGTTCCGCCCTAGCTAAGTCCCACCTACCTTGGTCTAGTGGCACTCCGCCCTGACCGAGCTCTATATGCCTTAGTCTAGTGGCACTCCGCCCTAGCTAAGTCCCACCTACCTTGGTCTAGTGGCATTCCGCCCTGACCAAGCTCTACCCACCTTGGTCTAGTGGCATTCCGCCCAGACCGAGCTCTATATGCCTTAGTCTAGTGGCACTCTGCCCTAGCTAAGTTTTACCCACCTTGGTCTAGTGGCATTCCGCCCAAACCGAGCTCTATATGCCTTAGTCTAGTGGCACTCTGCCCTCGCTAAGTTTTACCTACCTTGGTCTAGTGGCATTCCACCCTGACCGAGCTCTACCACCTTGGTTTAGTGGCATTCCGCCCTGACCGAGCTCTATATGCCTTAGTCTGGTGGCACTTTGCCCTAGCTAAGTTTTACCTACCTTGGTCTAGTGGCATTCCGCCCTAGCCTAGTTCTACCCACCTTGGTCTAGTGGCACTCCGCCCTGGTCGAGCTCTACCTGCCTTGGTCTAGTGGCATTCGCCCTAGCCAAGTTCTACCTACCTTAGTCTAGTGGCATCCCGTCCCAGCTAAGTTCTACATACCTTGGTCTAGTGGCACCCCGCCTGGATCGAGCTATCTCCACCTTGGTCTGGTGGCACTCCGCCCTGATCGAGCTACCCCTTTACCTTGGTCCAGTGGCACTCCGCCCGGATCAAGCTATCTCCACCTTGGTCTAGTGGCACTCCACCCTGGCCGAGCTCTACCTGCCTTGGTCTAGTGGCATTCCGCCCTAGCCAAGTTCTACCTATCTTAGTCTAGTGGCATCCCGCCCTAGCTAAGTTCTACATGCCTTGGTCTAGTGGCACTCTGTCCTGACCGAGCTACCCCTTTACCTTGGTCCAGTGGCACTCCGCCCGGATCAAGCTATCTCCACCTTGGTCTAGTGGCACTCCGCCCTGATCGAGCTACCCCTTACCTTGGTCTAGTGGTACTCCGCCCGGATCGAGCTATCTCCACCTTGGTCTAGTGGCACTCCGCCCGGATTGAGCTACCCCCGCCCTGGTCTAGTGGCACTCCGCCCTGATCAAGCTACCTCCACCTTGGTCTAGTGGCACTCCGCCATGATCGAGCTACCCCTTTCCTTGGCCTGAGGCACTCCGCCCTCGTTGAGCTCTTAGACTTTGCCCATCAAGTCCCACTGAGCCGAGTCCATAAGCTTTTTCCTTGGCGCAAGGCACTCCGTCTACGTCGAGCTCTTAAATATGGCCACCGAGCTAGGCCCATAAACCTTTTCCCTCTGGCTCAAGGCACCCCGCCTTGGCCGAGCTCTCAGATGTTAATCCCTAGCCCCACCGGCGCTATAACAACACAGTCAAATCCATCAATAGTCCCACCGGACAACACAGCCTGCACTATGGGCTGGTCTGTACCAGGAGTACTTTTGGAGGGTACCATTCTTAGCCCTCGTCAGTCGGCTAGGTTTTACCCTTGGCCTAGACCCCACGTCTTTGCTGAGTTGCTTGATTTCGACGCTCTGTCGAGTGAATGGTCACTTATATATTTTGCCCTTGTTTCAAACCTCCCGTCTGAACAAGGTTTGTTGACTCCGATATCTCATCAGGTTGACGTCTATATTCTGCCCTTGCCCCAGACACGCCGTCCGAGCAAGGTTTGTCGGTCCCGATATCTCGTCGGATCGACATCTGTATTCTACCCTTGTCCTGGACCTACCGTCTGAGCAAGGTTTGTCAGCTCCGACATATTGTCAAGTTGGCATCAAGATTCTACCTTTGACGCAGACCTCCCGTCTTGGTCAGATGTATGAGTTGTCTTCGACAGTCCGTCAAGGCAACATCAATTCTAGATTGCTTCCAAGTCCGACATCCTGCCAGGATCTATTATCCTATCTTCTGACCTTTGACATCCAGTCGAAGCCAGCTATCCTTGTTGGCGAGCCCAACATCCTATCATGTATTTCAAGTATCTCATTTTTTTTTTGGCTCATCCACCTCGGCTGAAGCCCACTACCATACATCTCATAACTTCCAGCTATTTTGTTCCCCGACTCAGCCATGACAGTCGAAGTCGCTATTATACATTTTCAGCCATTCCATCATCCGGCTAAAGTCGCTATCACAAATTGATAATTGTCTCGTCCTCCGACTCAGCCATCCCTGCCAAAGCCGCTATTGCAATTCTTCGGCTATCTCCTCTTTCGATTTAGCCATTCCGGCCAAAGCTGCTATCATAATTTTTGGCCATTCTATCTTTCGGCTTAGCCATTCCGGCCAAAGCTGCTATCATAATTTTCGATCATTCTATCTTTCGGCTTAGCCATTCGGCCAAAGCTGCTATCATAATTTCAGCTATTCTAGCTTTTAGCTTAGTCATCCCGGCCAAAGCTGCTATCATGATTTTCAACTGCTCTATCTGTCGGCTTAGCCATTCCGGCCAAAGCTGCTATCGTAATTTTCAACCATTCTATCTTTCGGCTTAGCCATTCCGGTCAAAGCTGCTATTACAATTTCCAACTGCTTCATCCATCGACTTAGCCATTTTTGGCCAAAGCTTGCTATCAGAGCTCATCCACCCGTCCCATTGCAATAATCAATGCAATGCAATGGCCTAGACCTGTCGTCGAAGCCCACTTCCCTTGATTATGACTATTCAGTCCCTCTCTCCTCAATTTCAACTCACATTCCATCCTCCTGGATGTCAGCTTGGGAGCCCGCTTCCCCACAGCATGTGACCACTATCATATCTTTCGGCTTAGCCATTTCGGCCAAACCTGCTACCTTACACCTCAGTTATCTTATCTCTCGGCTTAGCCAAAGCTCGCTATCATGACTTTCAGCTATCTTGGCTAAAGCTCACTATCCCACGTTTCAACTATCTTACATTTCTGGCTTAGCCACTTCGGCTAAGGCCTGCTACCATATAATTTGGCTAAACTACCTTTCAGCTTTCACAAGCCTGATTCCCTACTGCTCTCTGGCTTTCGCAGCCTGCTATTTTTGCTACTTCCTGGCTCTTGTAGCCTGCTGTCTCTGGCTCTCGTAGCCTGCTATTCCTGGCTTCTATAGCATGCTATCCTGGCTCTTGTAGCCTACTGTCTCTGGCTCTCATAGCCTGCTATTCCTGGCTTCTACAGCCTGCTATCCTGGCTCTTATAGCCTGCTGTCTCTGGCTCTCGTAGCCTGCTATTCCTGGCTTATACAGCCTGCTATCCTGGCTCTTATAGCCTGCTGCCTCTGGCTCTCGTAGCCTGCTATTCCTGGCTTCTACGACCTACTATCTTGGCTCTTATAGCCTGCTATCTCTGGCTCTCATAGCCTGCTATCCCTCGCTTCTACGGCTTGCTATCTTGGCTCTTATATTCCTGGCTTCTACGGCCTGCTATCTTGGCTCTTATAGCCTGCTGTCTCTGGCTCTCGTAGCCTGCAATTCTTGGCTTCTACGGCCTACTATTCTGGCTCTTAAAGCATGTTGTTATTGGCTCCTATAGCCAGCTGTCTCTGGCTCTCGTAGCCTGCTATTCCTGGCTTCTACGGCCTGCTATTCTGGCTCTTATAGCCTGCTGTCTCTGGCTCTCGTAGCCTGTTATCCTTGGCTTCTACAGCCTGCTATTCTGGCTCTTAAAGCCTGCTATCTCTGGCTCTCGTAGCCTGCTATTCCTGGCTTCTACAGCCTGTTGTCTCTGGCTCTCGTAGCCTGCTATTCTTGGCTTCTACAGCCTGCTGTCCTGGCTCTTATAGCCTGCTGCCTCTGGCTCGTAACCTGCTATTCCTGGCTTCTGTAGCCTGCTATCCTGGCTTTTGTAGCCTGCTATCTCTGGCTGTCGTAACCTGCTATTCCTGGCTTCTACAGCCTGCTGTCCTGGCTCTTATAGCCTACTGTCTCTGGCTCTCGTAGCCTGCTATTCCTAGCTTCTATAGTCTACTATCTTGGCTCTTATAGCCTACTGTCTCTGGCTCTCGTAGCCTGCTATTCCCAGCTTCTATGTCCTGCTATTCCTGGCTTCTACGGCCTGCTATCTCTGGCTCTCGTAGCCTGCTATTCCTGACTTCTACGGCCTACTATCTTGGCTCTAATAGCCTACTGTCTCTGACTCTCATAGCCTGCTATTCCTGGCTTCTACGGCCTGCTATTCTGGCTCTTAAACCCTGCTGTTATTGGCTCCTATATCCTGCTATCTTTGGCTCATTAGTTTTATGTTTCCAAACCTTATAGTCTGCTGATCCTAACTTTACAGCTTGCTACCTCTGGCTCATTTAACCTGCTACCTTGGCCCCCACGGCCTGCTATCATCACTTTCCTGGATCCTGTTACCTTGGCCTTTATGGCTTGCTACCCTGCTATACCGACTTTTACGGTCTATTAGCCTACTACCTTGGCTTGTACAGCCTACTATCTCACCATCTCCGAGTCCTTGCGACCTGCTATTCTATTATCTTTCACTACCCATGAAATTCTCGGCCTTGACATACCGTCAAAAGCCTGCTGTCTCGCTATCCTTTTGGCTTAAGCCTACTTCAACAATGACCATCATGTCCCACAGTGATGATTGCTACAACCCAATGACTTGGGCTCCCTTTGAAGCCTACTTTTCTGCTATCGTTAGGTCTGCATATCCTATTCTCCCATTATCTCCTGGCTTTTACAGCCTGCTTGTCATGTTGCTTTCGGCTGTTATAGCCCGCTTCCCTTGCCAACTGTTGGCTTCTGTAGTCCACTTTCTATTTTCGGGTTAGACTCCCTGTCGAACCCGCTGTCCGTTCTTGGCCAAGGCACCCTGTTGAGGCCTACCGCTCCATTTTAATCCAGGTTCATCATCTGAATAAAACGGCTCCCATTGGCCAGTACCAAGCCCCTTCGTCCCGCCGGGACTTGCTATAAAGCCCTTCTCCCATTATTTTGTTATCAATTCTGCTTGCTTTTGAATAACTAACATGTAGGTATTCGCAACGGGTGCTTGAACAAATAAATGGATATATAGTGACATATACATATATGCATACATATAAAAAAAGAAGAAGAAAAGAAGAGAAAAATTGCATGCTTTCAAATTTTGGGTGTTCGTTGGCCTTGCTTGCATGCTTGCTTATACTATAAGATAATACACCTCCTTCAATTTTCTAGGACCACATCTCCTTGCTAAATAAAGCTGCCTGATTCTAAGCATGTATGCGCCACGGCATGCGTCCAGTGGAAAAGTCATAGCTATGTCGCTAACGCAACTCGTGAGATACACCCAAAGCAAAACTCCTACACTTTGCACCACAATGTGTTCAGCGGTCTCTTATCATAAGGATGCTAGAAGGTTCTTCCTCACACTATATGTGTGCTCTAACTTCTGCACCCATACGAGGGGTAATCGTGAGGAGAGAGTTGCCTCCCCCCCCAGTTTTAAAAAAAAGATGAAAAAAAATGAAAAAAAAGAAAGAAAAAGAAGAAGAAAAAGAAGAAGAAAAAAGGGAAAAAAAGAAAAAAAAAGAAGAGAAAAGGAAAAGAAGAAAAAGAAGAAGACTATTAGATAGGATGAATCCTAGTAGCCGGGAATCACCATTGAGACACATGAGGAGACTCGCACCGAATGGTGAAGTCCGTAATGAATTGCTATAAAGGATGAATCCAAGTAGCCGGGAATCCCCATTGAGACACATGAGGAGACTCGCGCCGAACGGTGAAGTCCGTAATGAATTGCTATAAAGGATGAATCCAAGTAGCCGGGAATCCCCATTGAGACACATGAGGAGACTCGCGCCGAACGGTGAAGTCCGTAATGAATTGCTATAAAGGATGAATCCAAGGAGCCGGGAATCCCCATTGAGACACATGAGGAGACTCACGCCGAACGGTGAAGTCCGTAATGAATTGCTATAAAGGATGAATCCAAGTAGCTGGGAATCCCCATTGAGACACATGAGGAGACTCGCGCCGAACGGTGAAGTCCGTAATGAATTGCTATAAAGGATGAATCCAAGTAGCCGGGAATCCCCATTGAGACACATGAGGAGACTCGCGCCGAACGGTGAAGTCCGTAATAAAATTGTTATAAAGGATGAATCCTAGTAGCCGGGAATCCCCATTGAGACACATGAGGAGACTCGCGCCGAACGGTGAAGTCCGAAGCTGGGAATAAGCTAAAGGGGGTTGTGCGAAGCTACCGAAAAGCGAGAACCCCAGCTGTGTGTGTAGACGCTAGAGCAATGCTCTAATGTTATCTAGAACGTCTGCATATCCCTATGTTGGAGATCCGCTACTCGCATACTTGCACTATCACACTATAGAGAAGTAGCCTCGGGTGTAGATCGTGGCTTACGCTGTGCACATATTCTATGCGATGTCCTCTTTGCGCATGCACATCTCCTTTAGTTGTGCCTCGGGAGTCGCACTCTGCCCAAGAGTCACAGGCGCTGTCCTTGCCCTATCTCCGATATTGGGGAGCTATTCTATATATCTAGCTTATGCTTGTTGTTGAATGCCTGCATGTTTGCATGAACAAAAAGACACGCTTCTACAGAGCGGGCTACACCCGCAGGCCCCGCTCATCCGCTCCTCATTCGCGCCACCTACGGGTGGGGGGCATTTGTTGACACATGAAAAATGATAAAATAATAACAATATATATATAAATAATGTCAACATATTTTTCCTACTAAATCATCTTATATTCCTTATTTTCTAGGGATAAAAGAAGAGGCGGAGAGGCTACAAGGGCCCATCAAGCCCACAAAAGCACCCAGACCATATCAAAGCTTAAAGGGACGTCGAAGCCCATACTAAAGATGGAGCGCGCCGAGAGTTCTGCTGTCGAGCGCGCCGACTGTCCACCACCCCGGGAAGGACCCGTGCCGAGAGAAGAGGGCCAGCCCTCTATATAACCACGCCTTCGGCGTGTATAAAAAAGAGGAGGGGGGGGATCAACCGAAAAAAAAAACAATAGAGGCGGGGAAAGCATCGGAAGAAGCCAGGAAAGAAAGGAGAGAGAAGAAAAGAGAGACCCACCAGCGCGCCGAAGGAGTAGTAAAGGAAGAGAGGGTTTCCCTCTGCTGTGAAGGTGGGTCTCCCACCATGTAATGCCCTTCGGGGCTACATTCTTCTCTCTCCCCCGTTTCCCTTTTTTTTTTATGTAATTCTTCTTCTAAGGCTGTCTTTCTGATCCCATGTATGAGGCTGATGATGAATGGATCAAATGAAATTAGTTCTGACTATCGATTTCCACGAGTCTTCCCTCGATTTCCATGTGGATGCATCTCTTTTTCTTCGTCATCTCTCATGATCTCATATCACGAGTGCTAGTTGATTTTAACCATACTTTTGATGCCGTACCCGGTAGATGTCTCAAATGGAGGCTAGAGACTGTCAAGTGTGTGGCATGCTCTCTGCTTCTTCTCCAAGTGGATGAGGCACAATAAGATGCTCGAACAAATGTTTTTACGATACTCTGTTTCGGCTGCAGCTTACTGCGTTCTGTCCGCCGAGATGGTTCTATTTGGCTCAAGTGCCATCTGTATTGATCTCCACGCTCCACGAAGCACTTAGATGTTAATAGTTTCTCTTCTGGAGCAATCAAACCACCCCTTCGTCACAGATTTGTTTCCGTCATTTCTCTCATGCATTTAGTATCTGTTTGCTCGTGAGCACTCGGTCGGCGTTGGTTTCTCACACGGAGTCCCCCCCAAATCATGAAAAATAATAATAATATTTTTTATCCTACTCCGATCTGGTGTTTGTGTTTTCCGAATAGTTTCCTGTTCACTCGGAAGAGCCCAAACCCGGCAACTTTCATGAAATCCTAAGCTCACAAAAATCCCTTTTCATCTATCTTCGGCGCCAATAGCTCTCAGCGCCAGGTTCACGCCGATTACTACCCGTGCCGAGAAGCTGTCGCGCCGAGACCTCATTTCTTCCCTGGCCGTGTCGATTAACGCTCGCGCCGAGACTCCTTTTCGTTTTCACGCCGAGACCACCTTTTCATTCCGACGCCGATTGCATGAGTTTCCCGCTGAACGCGCCGATGGCATGCAGCTCTGCCAAGGCCCTTTACTTCGTGCCGAGATGAGGCCATACATCATTTTATTCGTATGCATGCAACAGATATCTAATATTCATGGCATGTGATGCATGGTCTTCACTAGAGGTGTGAGCAAATGGAGTTCATTAAATGCGTGGCCCCCACTTTCTTGCTGCATACACATACACAATTAATGATTGGTCATCCACTAATCCCATTAGCTTCTGTCTGCTTGCATTAATGCCTAAACCCTCCACACCTCATGCACGTAAGCAGCCTTTTGTTAATCTCATGCATACAACTCTGTTCATTTCATCCCAAAATGCCACCTGTCGCCATATATACATATAAGTATGAGAATATGTGAATAACATATGCATGCATTAAACCACCCAATCCCCCATTCACTGTATACGTGTACATCATAATATATGTTAAACCCATTTATCCATCTCATATATTCACCTCTGTGCATATCATTCTAAAATCAATCCCACTTCCACATATTCATATGTATAAGAGCTATTACGTGAGTGTGTGCACTAATCAATTTTTAAACAACCCACTAATCATTATAAAGCCATCGGTTCCTTTATTTGGTCATGCATACACCCGTGCATATACATGTACATATACATATGTTTATGTATATCTATGTATATATATATATATATATACATATACGTGCATGTGAATGTATGAGTAAATCCATGCATCTTATTTTTTTTATGGGCCAATTCTGTTGGGCCACCCATATCCAGTCTTATGGAAAGTGGAGGAGCTACACTAATGGGGTTTCACCCCTACATTTGTTTCAACTCAGGTTTCCGATTTCCTTCTTTCACCCTGTCGGGCCACGGAATTCTGCCACTGCATGTTCTCCGCTGGCCCCCTTTAGGGGAATAGTAATGAGATGCCATGACCAGTGGACACAGTCCCGCTGAATTTTGATCCTTTTGGGTCTCGGGCTACGCCCATCTTTCTTTTGGCTTCCATCTCGGCACTCCGTGGATGGATGTCCTATACCCCCTTTGGCATAGTCCAAAATAAGGGGAGATGCTGCCGAAATTCATTCACGATCCTTGCTTTATTATATCGTGTGATGTTTTTCGTTAAGCTTCATGAATTGACCCCCTACTGTTTGGCAGAGGCCTGAGACAGACTATCTCATGGCCCTTTGCCCACTATAAGGGGAATATAATCATTATTGATCGTCACATGGTCTCCTTAGGCCTTCTGTGGATGAATTTATCCTCCCCTTTCAGCTTACCTAAACATCATCGCCAGGACCCATGAAGACTCGATAAAACACAAGAGATCCCCTCAATAGAATCCACCAAAATCCATAACCTCGTAAAGCCTTCCAGACCCCTAAAGCGGCCGCTCCTCTCGACGCCAGATGGCCTCTCGGCGCGGCCCCTCTCGGCGCCAGTTCTGCGGCGAGTGAGGGGCGCGTCGAGTGCCAGCCAGCCACTAGGCGCGCCGACTGCCTCCCAGGCCGATGCCCTTCCGTTGTGCTCACTGCCACACCAAAGCTGCCGTGCCAAGAATCCACTATGCCGGTTTGCCTTCGCACCGGTTCCCATCCGTGCCGGTTCATCTCAGTGCCGACTATTATTCAAACACTCAACTCCCCAGCAACCTTAATGAGCCCTAAACTCAGTCTAAACCTAATGTCCCAACCTCATTAGCCTTCATGCCAACCTTCATCATATCATGGGGAATCATAGTTCTTCATCCAAGTCTAAGGGAGATAAATTAATGGGGTTTTACCCCCACATTGTACCGTTTGACTACGATGTTTTCTTATAACCCTACTGACTCTTGGAGTTCTGCCACTGCATGTCCTCCAATGGTTTCTTAAGGGGATATCAATAAATACCATGATCATGGACATTGTCCCGTTGCATCTAGATCCTCTTGGATCTCGGGCTACGCCCATCTTTCCTTTGGCGTCCATCTCGGCACTCCGTGGATGGGTGTCCTATATTCCCACCGTCAGTCTTTCTTATTGCATTAAGTCCTATCATCATCATTATCATATCATATCTCCTTCCCTAGCTCTTCTCTAGGGGTTTAAAAAAAAACAAAAAGAGGTGCGCATGTTGATTTCATTTTTCAACATCATATTCTTTATTTGGGATTGATACTACTTGCATTGGCTGATCCCTTTTAGTTTTGCTTTGTTTCATTGTCTTTTTTGCAAGGTAATCAAAACGAGAACCCTTCTCATCGGCCGGCCGATTGAAGAAGGAGGAAGGAACCTCACATCATCCCGCGTTCCAATCTTCACCAGGTATTCGCGATCTCTTTTTATTATTATTGAGGTAACCCCTCTGGCGATCACATCTCCATTTTTGCACCACGTGCAAGCTTTTTCTTCCCCTTATTTATGCATTAATCATTATTCTCCCCCTTGTTTTGTTTTTTTCACATTATTTATTCTCTTGTGATTTTGTGTGGGATTTATGCCCATCCACAAATTGGCGATCACGGTGGGACTTCCACTGTTTTCTTTTTGATTACCATCTCCATTGGCATCCTCGTGTGCCCTTTCCCCTTGGCACCCTCGTGTGCCCTTTCCCCTTTGGCACCCACGTGTGCCCTTTCCTTTGTGCCCCTCGGGCACCCTCCACTGTGCACTCTGCACACTCCGGGATCAGCCAGCTTGCATTTGCATATTCCTCTGAATTAATGCCTTCCACGAGGGCGCTTTTTGGTTTAATGCCCTTCATAAGGGCGTGTTTTAGTTTATTAATGCCTCTTTCCAGGGCGTCTTTTAGCATATCTGCTGCTTTGTTTCCGTTCATTATACTATCTGAGAATTAACGCCCACCTCCAGGGCGTGTTATCATTTTCTAACGCCTTCATTCAGGGCATCTTCTTTTTATGTTACGTCTGCCGTTACATCATCTTACTGCTTTAATCATTCTGCCTGTGAATTCACGCCCTTCCCCAGGGCGTTCTTTATTACATAGCGCCTCACCTCAAGGCGCTTCCTCAGATTTGACGCCCTCACGCAGAGGCGTCCCTTCCAGATTTCGCGCCTCTACCAGAGGCACGTTTCTGTTTCTCGCTGCTGGCTCATAGCCTCTCGCAGTGATTCACGACAGTGACCCTGACGTTGCTTTAGTTGATAGCGACCTACCCCAGGTCGTCTCTTTCCTGCGTTTTACAGAACCTTGCTTCCTGCTGCTGTCTGTGATAGTTTGTGTGATTGTCATATTGCTTGCCTATATTGCTTTGACCTGATCATATTACTTTGCATATTGTGGCATTTGGTTGAGAGACCTCCTCTCTCTACACTAGGATTCCACACACCCTTCTTGGAATCGGGACGACCCTCCATTGAGCATTCCGTCTCTTTAGACCGGAAATCCCTTTTCCAAGACCTCCATAAGTCCCCGCACCCGTGGATTCCCTCACGGACGCCGGGCTAGTTGTACCCTCGAAGTACCGGAGTTCTAGAGAACCTATTCGTTGGTAAAGAGAGAGAAAAACCTAGTTGACCCGGAGGTCACACTTGGATCAAACTAGGTTTCACTTGGCAAAAGGAGTGAACTATTCACAAATAATCCACTCTAATCTCAAACATCAAACATTAAAATTCTGCGTTGCTTTCCAACATTGTTTGCATAAACTTAGTTGGGGTGATTTAATTGTGTTGCTTGGATTAAGTGCTTTGTGTGATAATTCCTTCATTAAGCTCTCTCTCCTCTTAAAAACATGAAACTCCGTCCAGGTAAGATCATCAACATGGCAGGCTATGGGTATTCTTATGATGATGAGGACGAGAATGTCTTTGGTCAATATGAGACCCCTCTCCAGGATTCCATCTATTATGAGGGAAATTACCCTCACCCTCAGTCTCATCACCCTCAAATCCATGTGGTTGATACCACTCCTCAAGAGGTTGTGCCCTCTACTCAGACTTTG
Organism: Amorphophallus konjac; assembly: GCA_022559845.1. Taxonomy (NCBI): domain Eukaryota; kingdom Viridiplantae; phylum Streptophyta; class Magnoliopsida; order Alismatales; family Araceae; genus Amorphophallus; species Amorphophallus konjac. Next base: position 37,141 of record JAHNEJ010003013.1, on the reverse strand, counting down.
CCCTCCAATACTTCAGGGAACCCTTCTCCATCCTTCAATGTCACGGACTTAATCAATGCACTATCTCAGTTGGATGACTCCCAGCGACAAGCTGTCCAGGCCGCCTTGAAAGGGGAGTATGTTCCCTCTTCGTCTTCCAACCCCCCTCCGGCCGAGAGTGGCCATCACCCCGTTAACGACCAGGCGGTCTTGCATAAACCCCCCTCTCGTCCACCAACGCCTGTCACGGCCTTACCGGCCCAGCAGGCGAGTTATTCTGCAGTTAGGCACCAATTCCCCCAACCTCCTCAGATTCTACGGTCGCCTGTACCACATTCTTTTGTTCAGGCCCCAGTTGAGTCCGCCTCTAACGCTCTGCTACTTCAGAAGATGGCCCACATGGAAGAACAGCTTAAGAAAGTCACTGCAGCCAAGAATGCACCTGAAATCTCGCTCCCCACTCTGCCAGTTTTCCATCTTCCTCCGTCCGAGATGCCAAACTTTCGGCGGTACAATGGAACTGGCAATCCGGTTATTCATTTGAAGGATTTTATGTACGAGACCTCCTTCTGGCAAGGCAACAAGGCTTCTCTGGCCTATTTATTCAGAAGATCTCTGGAGGGGCCAGCCCTCGAATGGTTTTATTCCTTGGAGCCAGCTGATGCCAGTGACTTCGATGTTGTCCAAAGGAAATTCTTGCAAAAGTATAGAGACCGTGTTGGACCCTCTCTGTCCGTTACAGATTTAGTTGCGGAGAAAATGAAGTCTGAGGAGGACTTCATCATATTTGCTGACAGATGGCGGTCGATGGCCTTGAAGCTGAAAGACACCTTGTCGGAACAGGAGCAAGTAAAGATGATTATTTCTAATGCAACTCCTCATATCCACCATATTTTGGCCATGAACCGGCTGACTACTATGGAAGAGCTCTATGAGAGGGCTCGTTACATCCAGACAGAGATGAAGGATTCGCCCATTATGGGCATGTTCGAGCCGAAGCCTCGGCTGTTTAAGAAAACCACCAATGTTAACAGCGGGCCCACAACTGAGGGCACCGTCACAAATGAGCAAGTCGGCGCAGTTGGCAACCCCCACCATCAAGCTAACCCACATCCACCACCGCCTCCACGAAAGAACTCTCATTTTAACCCTACTCCACAACCCCAATTCGCACCTCAACACTCCTTCGCTCCGCCGCAAAATCAAGCCCCCCGCGTAGACCCTCCAGCTCCACCATAATACCATCAAATGCCCCCACCTGCCAACTACGGCCAACAACAACGGAGACCACCACTTGGCCCCAAAAGGGACCACTATCCTCCACTTCCCGAAAGTCGCCCCGATATTTTTAATGCTCTGATGGCCGCCAACTTGCTCGCCTTACCAAGGGAAAGAACCGTGTGGCCCGCTAATGTTGACACATCCCGTTATTGTGCTTTTCATCGCGCCCCTGGTCACAACCTTGATCATTGTTTCCACTTTAGAGATTACATTTACGATCTAAATGACCAGGGTGACATCAATTGGGATGAAATGAGGCAATTCATAGCCGCTATGAAAGAAAGAAGGGCTTCTCGGCAACAGCAAAATCAACAACCTCAGCAATCCGCTCCACAACAAGTTCAACCACAGCAAGCTCCAGCACACCAATAGGATATGGGAATTATCCGTAATCCATTGCCGGAGCACGCCCCTAATCAGCATGTGAACCCTGTCACATCCCTCTATGAAGTGCAGAGAGGACAGGGATGGCATGAAGAAAACGCCTCTGTCGGGGCATTTCATCATGATCCGAATCAAAATCAACCTCCGCGCCTTTTGCGCACCCTTCCTTCTTCTTCTACTCTCCTATCGGGACGTCCTCTTCTACGTCTCGTCAACCCATTTACCTCCACCAGTTCTACGGCCTTGTCGGCCCGCTCTCTTCTTACCCATTTGCCACCTCCACAACCTACCGCACGACAAACCCCACCTTCCACCACCAACTCTATACCTCCGCCGTCCAGGCCACTCCTACTTCGCTCACCGCTAGCACCCGCTACACCCTCTACCACTCCTACACCGGCAAGGGTTCCTCCGCCATCAGTTCCCCCACCTCTCATACCCAGATCTCTTCTTGTTAGACCACCCGCCAATGCTCCTCGCATTCGGGTATCCCTTTCTACTTCCACGCCCCCTGACGGGGCATCTTCGTCAAACCACTCTCCTATGCCTCCCACGGGGGCATCTTTGCTAAACATTACTCCCACGCCTCCTACGGGGGCACCCCTATTGTTGAACACTGCCAACGGCATTCCCTCTTCTTCTTCTTCTAATCCTCCTCCCACACTTGCCCCGATAGAGGCACTACAAGGCGTGGCGCCGCTCCGCAGCGGACGGATTTTCCACCGTATTTTTACGCAAAGAGAGCTAGAGCCCGTGCAGGGGTCGCAAGAGCAAGAACAAGGGTCTTTACCGGGCACTGAATATGAATTGTTAAAACATTTGGACCGGTCTCCGGCAAGAATTTCGATCCTGGAATTGATCAAACGGTCCACCACTCATCAGCTGGCTCTAAAGGAATATCTGCAGAAGGTAATGGTTAATGAAGACATTCCAGTTGAGCAGATAGTCACAGTGTTAACACCTGCTAGCAGTCAGCCGGTAATTACTTTTCATGAGCACGAACTGGCACCAATCTCAGCAAGGAAGTATGCCTTATGCATCACAGTCGACATCAATAAGGTGGCTGTTAAGCAATGTCTGGTAGATACTGGGGCATCCATCAATGTTTTGCCACCAAGCACCTTGAAGTTATGTGGCATACCAGAAAGCCAGATTCGGCCGTCCACCATAACGGTCACTGCATATGACAACACAAAGAAGCCTCCTCTTGGCATGATCACATTGAAAGTTAGCTTGGGTCCTGCCACCATCACAGCAGATTTTCACATCTTGGACATGGATCCAACATTTAATGGCATTCTTGGCCGCCCGTACATCTAGCAGCTTGATGCGGTGCCCTCTACAAATCACCAGTGTCTCAAATTCCCACACAAGGGCCGTATTATCAAGGTGACCAGCATGCCGATTCTGCCCGAGGAAGATATTCATGCGGCTTCGTCAGTTCCTTCTATTTGGCCTGCCAATAAGCCACTGTTATCTGTGCTGGACGTCCCCCGTCCACGGCCAATGCCATCTGAAACTGTTACCACGGTTGCTATGACACCCCTGCCTTCTAAGGGGAAGAAGAAAAAGAGCATGATTAACACCTCTGGCTGGAACATTCTGTTAAAAATGGGGTATCAAGATGGCAAAGGCCTGGGTGCCAACTGTCAGGGCAGGATTAGGCCCATTAAACCGCAAAAATTGCTTGTACGAGGCGGTTTAGGCTATAAGGGACCAAGCAAAAATAAAGAAGAGCCATGGGCATTTATGACTTCTACTTTGAAGACTGATCGCCAGCCACTCTCCTGGACACTGAAGACACATTTTGTTACTGGCGGCATTCAGAATAACGAGCAGACTACCATAGTTACTTCATTGCTTGACTATCAAGATGTTCACGCCAGACAGTTTGCCCGTCACATTGCCCCACTGGCTACCTACAAAGCCCTGGAGTCTTTAAGGCCGGACAAGAGAAGGAAAATGGGTGATCCAGAATGTGACTGGTACAGGTAGTTCGACATGAATGACATTACTATTTCTTTAAGCCGCCTCTTCATGCAGACAGATCCGGAATGGCCGCCGCTCATACAGGAATTGATTGAAATGCCAGCAGTGATCACAGACAAGAGGCAGCTGCTGAGTGACTATACGGATACTGGGGAGCCAGATGTCCCCTTTGAAGAAGGTTTTACTGTGGATAGGCTGTGGGCCGGCCTCTTTTCTCTCACTTCGCTACATCCATCTGTGCTTGATTCTCTACATTCTCGTTGGTTTGGTCGTGTGCCAAGACCGCCTCCGATTACAATCAGCTTTGCTCCAAGTTCAATCCAAGTTTCTCTCCCGATTCCTCCTTCGCTCCTCGAGCAATTTTCCAAAATCTCCATCTCGCCCCCCCAAGGGCCATCATTGATTAAATCTTTCTCTAATCTTGCAATTTCCACTCCTCCTGCTATTATCCCATCACACTGCTTTCTCCTTGAAAAAGAAAATAAAAATGAAGAAAAAGATAAAAAGATAAAAAAAACGCCGATTTTTCAACTTTCCAATCCTCCATCTCTGTTGAGGAGACCTCCTATTTCTCTCCCGAGTGCGTCCCGACCCAGGGGCCGCTCTTTCAAGATTCCTTGATAGATCTCTTTTCCCCCTCCGGCGAGGGATCTTCCTCTGTATCACCTCCTGTACCCGCTTTTTCACCACCTTCTTTTCTTTCTGATCAAGCTAGTTGCTCCTCTAATAAAATTCATGGGGTAGATTCACATAAGAGATCCAAGGGTAAGGAGATTACACGCAGATTTTTGTTGGAGTTGGCTATCAGATGCCAAGCTTGTTTAGCAATCCCTGAGTTTGTGGGAAATCCAATTATCCTGCCAGAGTTAGAATTTGAAGATGATGTTGCTTCCTATGAGGGTTTGGGCGTTTATGAAATTATGAATGATGAAGACCCTATTGAAGAGGGGGATGAAAGTTACGAAGAATATGAGGACGAGGCCGATGCTTTTACTAGTGGTATGAGAAGATTCGACGAACCATCAGCCTCCGTAGAAGAACCTACCAAAGAAATTAATCTGGGTACCGAGGAAGACCCTAGGATTGTCCTCATTAGCCAGAATTTGCCGCCCTCCAAGGAGGAGGCGCTCATTTTAGTTCTTCAAGAATACAAGGACACATTTGCATGGAGTTATGAAGATATGCCGAGATTAGACCCTGCGCTCGTTGAACATCGTCTTACACTTAAGCCAGGGTCTGTCCCGGTCAAACAACGGTTGAGGCGTTTCCACCCCAATATGGCTTTAAAGATGAAAGAAGAGGTCGATAAACTCCACAAGGCTAGATTTGTTAGAGTTGTCCTCTACCCCAATTGGGTGGCTAACATTGTCCCGGTTATGAAGAAAGATGGGAAAGTTCGGATTTGCATAGACTTCCAGGACCTCAACCGGACATGTCCTAAAGATGACTTCCCCCTCCCTCATATTGATGTTCTAATTGATAATACGGCAGGATTTGAGACTCTTTCATTTATGGATGACTTTTCAGGTTACAATCAAATTCGTCTGTCTGAAGAGGATCAAGAGAAAACATCATGAACTACACCATGGGGTACATATTGTTATGTGGTCATGCCCTTTGGACTTAAGAATGCTGGAGCCACCTACCAGAGGGCTATGATGGCAATTTTTCATGACATGATTCATGTTTATATTGAGGTGTATGTGGATGATCTGGTTGTAAAATCAAGGACAAGGATTGAGCATCCTGGGGTTCTGGCTAAGGTTTTACAGAGATCGCGAGAATATCAATTGAAAATGAACCCCAAAAAGTGCGTATTTGGCGTTTCTTCAGGGAAATTGCTTGGTTTCATTGTTAGCAAGAGGGGAATTGAAGTTGATCCCAACAAGGCAAAGGTCATTAGAGATATGTCTCCTCCCAAGAATTTGAAGGAAGTTCGAGGATTAATCGGGAGGTTGCAATTTATTCGCCGCTTCGTCTCCCAGCATTCACAAAGATGTAGGCCGTTCTACGAGCTTACTAAGCCGGGAGTCAAGTTTAATTGGGATGACAAGTGTCAGGTAGCCTTTGACGGATTGAAGGGTTATTTGGCCAATCCTCCTGTCATGAGGCCGCCAATTCTAGGCAAACCTCTTATTCTCTATGTTTCAGTCCTGAATGACTCCGTAGGTGCTGTCTTAGCTCAAGTGGATAAAGAAAGTAAGGAGAGGGCAGCATACTACTTGTCTAAGCTTCTTAACCCCTGTGAGCAGAGGTACTCAGCCATGGAGAAAACTTGTGCAGCTTTGGTTTAGGTAGTTCAGAAGTTAAAACATTATTTCTTAGCTCATGAGGTTCACCTCATTGCTCGCATGAATCCGATTAAATTCCTCCTTGAAAAATCTGTCCTCACTGATCGATTAGCACGCTGGCAGAGCTTCCTCTCTCAGTTTGATATCACTTACATTCAACAGAAAGCTATCAAAGGCTACGCCATTGCTGAACACCTTGCTCATCACCCTCTCCCCCGTTTTGATCCTGTCAATTCGGAGTTCCCAGATGAAGAATTAATGTCCATTAATCAACCCCACGATCCTATGTGGACGTTACATTTTGATGGAGCTCTTAATTCTCAAGGAAGAGGGATCGGCATGGTTCTTTTAACACCAGAAGGGGTCACCATCCCATTTGCTGCTCGGCTCACTTTCCCTGTCACCAATAACATAGCTGAGTATGAAGCTCTTTTGGCCGGTCTTCAAACCGCTCATCGATATGGTGTCACCCATTTGAGGATTGTGGGTGATAGTCAGCTTATTCTGCGCCAGGTGCTTATCAAGTGCCGCACTATCAATCCTAAGCTCAAACCCTACCAGGAACTCGCTTCAGCTTATGCCAAACTCTTCACTAAATTAATCTTTGTTCATGTCCCGCGTAGCCAGAACATCTTGGCTGACGCTCTTGCTTCTTTAGCTTCCGCTTTAGTTTTCCCTCCTGAGCGTGATTTTCATGTCCCTCTGATTCATCAGCGTGACACTCCAGCTATTAAGGATCGTGCTTTCCTTGATATTAGGGATCAGGTGCTCGAGAAGGTCAAGCTGAAGGAAGCTCTTAAAGGTAAGGAAGTCATGCTTTTGGATTGGCAAGAAGATTTGGCTGACGAAGAGAAGCCTTGGTATTATGAGATTGCCAGATATTGTAATGATCAGTCCTATCCCGAGGAAGCCACTGCTGAAGAGAAGAAAGCAATTAGAAGAGTGGCTCAACGTTATGTTCTGGTTGGAGGTGTGCTCTACAGGAGAGGGCTCACCGGTGTTTTATTAAGATGCCTCGATGATGACAAATCTTGGAAAGTTGTGGAAGAGGCGCATTCTGGAGTGTGTGGTGGTCATGTGAATAGCCAGATGCTAGCTAAGAAGACCCTTAGGCTAGGATTCTATTGGCCCACTCTAGAAGAGGATTGTTCCATCTATGTTCGAAGGTGTGTTAAGTGCCAACTGCACGCCGACAAAATTCATTCTCCTGCTTCTTCACTCCATCCTACGTCCTCCCCATGGCCTTTTTCCATGTGGGCTTTTGATATCATTGGACCTCTTGGTGATTCGAACCTCCTGACCAAGCAAAAATTATTCATCCTCACGGCAACGGAGTACTTCACCAAGTGGGCGGAAGCAGAAGCTTACGTGGAGATTAAAGCGTCAACAGTCTGCAAATTCATAATGAAGAACATCATCACGAGGTTCGGCATCCCGAGCACCATCGTCACCGACAATGGACCTCAATTTATCTCTCAAGAAATCAAGGATCTTTGCAACAGGTATAACATTGCATTGCATCATTCTTCTCCCTATTATCCGCAGGGCAATGGCCAGGCAGAGGCAACTAACAAGACTTTGATCAAAATTGTTAAGAAAACGTGTGAGGCTAATAAATTTTTGAACTGGCCAGACAAGCTAGTTGAAGCTCTTTGGGCCTATCGCACTTCCATTCGTACCACCACTGGGCAAACCCCTTTCGCCCTTACTTATGGAATGGAGGCGGTAGTCCCTTATGAGATTCTCATTCCCTCTCTACGAGTACAATTGGATAAGGAATTTTCTATGGATGAACGTCGAGATTCACTCCTTGCCCAGTTGGAACTCCTCGATGAGAAGCGTCTGGTCGCCGCTGAGCATGCGCGCGTTTACCAAAACAGGCTTTCACGTTTTTATCAAAAGAAAGTAATTGAGAGAAAATTTAAAACCGGTGAGATGGTAATCAAAAGAATTTTTGTAAAGCCGGGTGGCCCTCGCTCAAAACTCCAACCCAATTGGGAAGGACCGTTTATCATAAAAGATGTTTATCCTGGCAATGCTTATAAACTAATTAATGCTGCAGGGGAAGAGTTAACTCACCCTTGGAATGGTTTGTATCTTAAGAAATACTACCCTTGATTCAAAAATCTAAAAAAAAATATAAATATATGTCTTCAAAAATCCAAACAAAAAGGAATATCTCCGAAAATCATAAAAAAAATATAAATTCCAAAAAGCAAATCAAAAATAGAAATTCTTCAAAATCAAAAAGAGAACAGAATTGGTGCCATGGCACACGAAGGATCAACGTCCGAAAGGTCAAAATTCAGAATTCATTCATCAGTCTTGCTAACTTAAAAGGGGGTTGACTCCCACACACACTACACGCTTTATTCTTGAGATCAAGCAGTGCAAAATCTGACGGAAAGTCAAAAACCTGACTAAAAGTGAAAGACAATACCCGTTCTCTTCTTCTTCGGCCCATAAGGGAGGAAGGGAGACCTCGAGGCAGATGCGCCAAGCCTATCCGCCGCCCTAGTAGGTGGAAGTTAGGGCCCAAAAGGGAACAAATGCCACAAAAGCCCAAGTACAATTAGGTTTATTTTCATCAATGCAAATCAATTCCAAAGTGAAAGTCAAGTTATGAAAAGAAAAGCATGTCAAGAGGGTAAAGTCCCCGCAAGGAAAACCTTAGGCGTATGCATGCAATATAACAAGGGCAAAAAGGCAACAATTTCCCTACGCCAAAGACTGAACCCCAACAGGCATAGGGTAGGGGAGGTAACTTTGCCCTGAGCATCTCAGAATCCCCTATGGGCTTCCCTAATATTTTCTTCCATCCTTTCTATGTGGTAAAATCACGAACTGGCAGGATGGTTAAAGACGGACTAAAGAAATTGCATTGTGCGAAATCTCGAATACATGTCAACTATAAGCACGTCGACCCCCTTTTAATTACTCAAGAAAGGTTAATGAATTTTAGATGGTGACCGTGTAAGACCTGTGGTTTTGATAGCCTTGACAACCTTTTTTTGCAGAAATAATTCAATTAACGCCTTTGGCTAAGGCGCGTTTTATTTAATTAACGTCTTTGTTTAGGTCGTCTCTTTCCAAATAACGTCCCTGCGCAGGTCGTCACTTTTTCAAAAATCAGATTTCCTTTTCAAATTCACGCCGTCTTCTAGGGCATTTTTATGCGAACCACGACCTATTCGAAGGCGCGTTTTTCAGGAAAAATAACAAAAAAATATATAAATGAGTGAAAAAAGAAAAAATGCATTTCTTCACGATGTATGCTTGCATTCTTTTGCATGGGCATCTTTTATTTATGGTTGGCATATGCGTGCTTTGCATGATGCATCTCCCGTTATCAGCTATTTCATTTTGCCTTATCTTGATTAAAGGCTTGGCCCCTTGACCCGTCATTAAGGTCAAAATATTGCCACCCCTTGCTTATTGGGCAAGGGGCCAAGTCGAACAGATGAATTAACCTGTTTTGTTCAAATAAAAACCGCAACTGCAGATACAGGGCAAAAGTAAAGCAAACACGAAGAACGTGGAAAGAAGAAAGTACACAAACACGAGGCCACAACCACACAAAGTGCTCAGATAACAAAAATCTCGATCTATATATATATCTCTCATGGCTATCATGTACAGGTGTGAGGGTGGAGGAGTACAAGTAAGTCTCTCAGCTCTCGCCTCCACCCTCCTCCTCACCGTCCCGAGCTGGTACTGGTGGGGGAGGCATGGGCCCCCGTGAAAAAGCCGAAACCCGAACATGTCCCCCTGCCTCGCTCCTCTCTCAGAGGGAAGAACCCGCCACGAAGGTGGAGCTGGTGAAGGAGTACCTTGCAGCCCGCGCTCGCCCGCGTCCTCGCTGGAGACGCTCCTCGGACACTCGCAGCCGCTCCTGGGAAAGGATCAACTGGGTCCTCGAATCCGCCAGCTCTCGCTCACGTGCCGCCACCTGCTCCTGGAACCGGGCACGCTCCGCCTGGTGCTCCTCTCGCTCACGAGCACGCTCCTCGCGCTCCCGGGCACGCTCCCGTCTCTCCAACTCAAGCGCCACGCGTAGCTCGGCCACGTCCTGAGGAAGCTCCTCTCGTCGCCTCAGGGACCTCTCAAGCTCTGAGATCCGCTGATCGCGGATCGCCAACTCGGTACGTGCCGCCCGTAGCTGTGTGCTCTGCAAACAGGTAACAAATCATCAACAATTCAACTTTTTTTAAAAATAAAGCAACACATGACTAAATAAAAACTCACCTGGGCAGTCATCGCCTACTGTCCCTCGCAGACGCAAGTGAGAGCGGCTCGAAGCTCCTCAGTCTGTAAAATGGATTTCATCAGTGCACAATTATATAATCAATATTTGAATGGATTTCATGACTAAATGGATTTCATCAGTGCACAATGGATTTCATCAGTGCCCAGGTGGATTTCATCAGTGTAAAATGGATTTCATCAGTGCACAATTATATTTCAACTTTTTTTAAAAATAAAGCAACACATGACTAAATAAAAACTCACCTGGGCAGTCATCGCCTACTATCCCTCGCAGACGCAAGTGAGAGCGGCTCGAAGCTCCTCAGTCTGTAAAATGGATTTCATCAGTGCACAATTATATAATCAATATTTGAATGGCTTGGTGTTTTGGAATTTACCCGTGAAGCGAGGTCACGCTCTGCTGCCTCGGCTCGTGCCACTGCTCCCGCTAGCTGCTCTGCCAGTGCAGTCACCTCTGCACTGGGCCCTCTCGAGCTGGAGGCCTCCCCTGGGTCTCTCCTCACTGCTCCCTGCTGGACACGCTGCATTCATTGAGATCGTCAATGGCTAATCATCAATAACTCAACAAAAAAAGAGATATACATGTGCATATAGGAATAATTTAAACACTCATCAGGGTCTCTAGGTCTGCCCGTGTGGTGGCCAGCTGATCCTCCAGGCTGTATAGGTGGGCCTGGGCATCTATCGCTGCTATGTCCCGCGCATCCTGCATCCATTACATATTAATCGCATGATAGTCACATAAGCATTTGCATTTAATTTAGAAATAAGTGCATTCATACATACCCCTAAGACCCTCATCTGGGGTCGGCCGGCGTATACCTCCCAGTAGCGCCGGAGGTACTCGAAGCTGTCAGTCATGCGAGAGGTAACTCTGGTCCCGCCATGCTGCCAGTCGGCGTGCTGCTCCTCGAATCGTACCCTCCAGTCGGTCGCCTTTGTACGACCGCGAGTCTTCTTCCCGATGCCCCGCGGCTCGCCTACCTCGATCCACTCCTGGTGGAGGCCCAACGTCCTCATCACCAACCTAAGCCGTAACGACTCGATCTCGCTCAAGCAGTGAACCCAAAGCTCACGCTCAAAGCGAGGTCGGCCCGCTACGACCCAAGGTTGGCCCTCGTCTGTCATCCCCTCATAGGGTCTCCACTGCACCTGCATTCATAAACATACATATCATCATTTCATCGTCATCATCATAAACTCAAAATAAAAAGAAAAAGAAAGATGCATAGCATTCATACATACCAGCGAGGGAGGGAAGTCGCGGAGATCTCTCCGTAGAACCCACAACTCGTAGCCGAGCGGGGCGCCGAAGACGACCGGCACCCAGCGCCGTGCTAGAGGGAAAGCTCCCTCATTCCCAGGCCGTGGGTCAACGCGCCCCATCAGCATGTAGAGGTGACTCCAAACCTGCATCCATGCATTGCATTAGTTAGGCATTCGCACGTACATAAAAATATGCATAAAAGAAAGAAAAAAAAATGAAAAATGCATACCTGAAGAAAAGGTGAGAAGCCACTGACGGTCGTCTCTCGCCCTGTCCCCGTGGACAGGTCGGCCATCATGTGCGCCAGCAGAGCCGCTCCCCAGGCATAGCTGCCAACTACCTCCAGGTCCTCGAGTATCCCTAGAAATCGGCAGTTGATGACATCGCCCTTTGTCCCGAGCAACAGCCTCCCCAGTAGCAGTAGCAAGAACCTCCTCAAGTCTAGGTCAGCTCTCTCCCTGTCGGTCGGGTCCTGGCAGTACACTGCCCTAGCCCCGTCTATCAGCCTCTGTGAAAACTGCTCTAGGGTCTCTCCTGACCTGTGCCTAGCATTCCCTAAACCCATCACTGTGGTGAGGTCGGTACGGAAGATCGTCCTGCACTCGCTAGGGGTCTCGTAAACCATCTCCAACCCTAGCAATCTCTGGGCATGCTCGGTGTAGTCTGGGTAGGTAATCCCGCTCACAGCCTCTCCATCTACCCTCAACCCTGTAATCCTGGCCACGTCCTCCAGGGTAGGAATCATGTGTCCCCAAGGCATCAGGAATGCCCGGCTAGTCCTATCCCATCTCTCCCGTAGAACCTGAATGAGTGGTAGGTCTGGCCTAACTGGCTCTATGCTGAGGAAGGCCCCGAACCCCATCGCATCTACCCTCTCTCTCTGGACCTCGGGGAGGCCGTAGTAAGCTGCCCGGACCATGACCCATGAAATGCGCATCCTCATCAGCCCCTGCATGCATAAAATAAGAATTGTTGGTTTAATTGTTGTGATTATTCATGCTTATTTCATTTTTGATTGCCCCAGGATGAATGTTGGTGTTATTGGAAGTAACGACCTTCCTCATGTCATTTTTTGTTGAAGTTGCACCCTTAAGGGGGGCGTGGTTCTGTTTGAGCTTCTAGATAACGACCTACCCTAGGTCGTTTTTCATCTATGAAACGCCTCTGTGTTGGGCGTGTGTTTGTGGTTAATTTCTAAAAATCCTAAAGGTTTTTCAATTCACGCCCTTGAGTAAGCCGTTTTCTATTTGGGTTCGTTAAATTAATCAAATAATTAATGAATGGGCGACCGCTGGTCTGGTCGTCTATTTTGAATTGACGCCCTGGTGTGGGGCGTGGTTTCCAGTTTTTCAGAAAATGGAATAAAAATAACAGCATGCGAAAATTAACAGCATAATATGTAAATTTAATTGGGCGACATGCTTTAGGGCGTGTTCTTATGGGGTTAATTGTTTTTTCATGAAAATAATATAATTAACGCCCTTGGGTTGGGCGTGTATTTTGAGATCGCGACGCCCCTGAGGGCGCCTTCTTTCTGGGTTGCAGGGTTTATACCCGAGGGCTATGGAAAATCAGAAAAAAATGAAATTAAAATAAATAAAATTGGAAAAGGGTTTGAGGCTTACCTTCTTGTGCTTCTGATTTTGTGGTCGAGGCCTTGGCTGCCGTGGCCGCCGCAGTTGGCCGGCACGGGGGAGGATCGCCGCCGCGGGCGGTGGTTCATCTCCTTCCCCTTCTCCTTCTTCACCGCTTTCTTCCTCGCCACCTTCTTCCTCTTCACCCCCTTCGCCTTCGCCGTCTCCTTCTCCTTCGCCTTCCTCGTGGGCTTCTTGGTTTCCTCCGGCCTCGTCGCCGGCCTCCGCCATTGGAGCGTCTTCTTCAACCGCCACGATGGCCCCTTCCTCACCGTGGGCGTCGTCGCCCAGATCAACCACCTCGGGAGCGGCCACCCTCTGCCGTTTGACTGAACCGCCTTTGGCCATGGCTAGGGTTAGGGCTAAGGACAGAGAGAGAGATAGAGGAAGAGAAGAGGGGAGGGGGAGCTTCGGTTAGGGTTGTAGAGAAGAGAGAATAGAACGAAGGAAGAAGAAGAAAGGGGGAAAGACCTTTTTAGCATTCGAAAAGAAGAGACGCCCTGAGAAGAGGCATTTTTTGTGGAAGTCACGACTATGGCATGGGCGTGTTTATAATATAGACGACGTTGCTCGAGGCGTCAATTTTATTTGCATGGGGAATGATAACCGTCGTCAGACGCATTCAATGGGCGTTGATTGATGTGATCGAAGTAATTATTATGATTTTTACTCACGCCTGAGCTAGAGGCGTTACCTAATTGAAACGTGACTTTCCTGAGGGCGTTACTTTTGGAATTTCAACGAATATATTTTGAGAATTTGAATCGATTAACACCTTGTTTTAAGTCGTTATTTAAGTAACGTTTATTTTTGAAGGCGTCAAATGTGTGAACAGGAATATTGGAAGCGACCTATGATGAAGGCGTCCTTTTATGAATTCACGCCTTTGCTTGAGGCGTTATTCGCAACAGAACGACAGGTTATTTAAGGATTTGATCTGAAGCACAGCAGTAAGGCTCAATCAGAAAATAATCATTTTTATTACTTTGAAAAGAGAGATTACAATGCTTAATGAGCCACCTTGGGTCTTAGCTTTCTCAAAGCTGTTACATAATTTTTCCACTGATCCTTGTCTTCCTCCAAACTCTCTACAGGTTGATGAGGTTTGTTAATCTTCCATAGGGCTTGGATTGTGATAGCCTCTTCTCCATCTTCATTGCTGCCTAGGTCTCTTGATTTGATTGGAGGGAGATGAGAGACGTCTTCTAGACGTTGCCTTGGAAGTCCAATTTGAGGAAGGCATCTATGAGAGTTGTATAGTATGAAGTCCGAAGCGCCAATTAGACGAAGGTCCGTACCGGTAGAGAATCGTGCACGAAGTTCCTGCATTTTGAGTACACCCGGAGCACATGTAAAGAGGTTCTTTGGCATTACCTTTAGGTGCTCTCTCCAATCCCCTCTCTTCTTTACTTGAGGAATCTGGTTCATCACCCTATTGCTTATTCCTAACGAACCGGTCATGTAAGAGAGTGGGCTTTTTGAAAAGATTCTTGAGGGTTGTTGGGCCTCATTACATGGATCGAATTTGAAGTGTAGATCAACCCAACTAGAGAATGCTAGCATGCATCCATATATGGGTCTTCCCATGGCCGCCGAAGTGAGCCCGCTATAGAGATAGGCTAGGATAGCCGGTCCAACTCTTTCCTCTTCCCATAAGCTCACCACCGCGCTCAATTGGGCCTCCTCTAGAAAGTCCTCCGTGGATGGAAACAAGAGTGCTCCTGCTAAGCACACCACGAAGGCTTTTGCTATCTTTTCTATCTCCTCCTCTTCCTTTGCTTGATCCGCTCTCTTGTACACCCATGAGGCAAGCTTCAAGAGATTGATTCCTTTAGTGACCTTGATTTGGTTCACTATGTTTGGGCTAGATATCAATGAGGTTAGCAATTCATGAGAGGAGATTGGCCTTGGCATGATGGCCATCTTTTCTTCTTCTCCTTGTTTCATTCTTTTCAAGCCTAAGATCAACTCTAGCTCTTCCAATAGGATGGTGGCTTCAAATGTCGAGAAGAGAAAGGTATGAGTGGAAGGATGCCAAAGTTCAATCAATGCTCCTATGGCAGCCCAATCTAAGTGAATTTGGTCATAGTGCTTGGCATGGGTTACTAGGCCTAAAAGATGCCATCTTGCTAGGTATACTCTCGTATCAGAAGAAAACTTGGAGAGAATAAGGGGCAACCACTTCACTTTTGTAAATCTCCTAGCACCAGGGACATTTGGGTAGTCCTGTGGAAAGAAAATATGGACAGTGCCAATAGTGCCGGACATGAGCATATGTAAGAAGTAGTTTGACAGAAGGATTCAATAAAAAGAAAAGAAAGAAGATATAAGCAGAGGGGAAAGCAGAGGAATTCACTAACCTGATGTTGAGCAACTCGGCTGCAGATGTGCCCTTGGATTTCAGTCAACCTAGGGGTGGAAGACCTAGGTCTCTTAATCATCCTCTCCATTATTTTTTGGCTTTGCAGAAGGAGCTCGGACAAGTGCCTACGGGAAAAGAACAAACAGAGAAGAGAACAGAGCCGGCTACGGAGGTTCAGAGAAAAAGTTGCTTTAGGTTGAGGAAAGCAGCCTTTCTTTTATAAAGATTTGAAGAGGGCTTAAGGTTGTTCGGAGTTAGCAGGTTGATGGCTATTAGGATTTGATTTTGCTTTCGATTTAGAAACGAAAGCGTTGGATTGATTAACGCCTTTTGTTAGGGCGTCAATTTTTGAATTGACGACCTTTCTAAGGTCGTGTTTTATGTAACGCCCTTTAGTAGGTCGTTTACTCTTTGGCCTCTCGATGGGTTTCACGCCTTGCTGAAGGGCGTGTTTCATGTTTTAACGCCTACATATTAAGGCGCTTTTCATGGTTTGACGCCATTCGGTGCAGGCGTGTTTTTATGAGCTTATGAATTTAAATATTCATGTGTGTTAATGAACTTAAGTGCTATTATTTTGTTGAATTGTTTTTTTAATTGAGCACTTATGATCATATCATGATTTAAATGGAAAATTATGTTTGATTATCTTGAATTTCGAAAACTGATGAATTTTCAAAGTGCAGAAGTTTGCAGGATTAGAGGCGCCTGGGTTGCTCATGGAAATCACATCGCACTTGTCATTTTGTATTTGTTCGTTGTAAGCATTGTTATTATAGGATATTAATATTATTATAGCATATCAAGAACCTTGTGGTTCTGATGAATCTGGAATTTGAGTTCCCCTTCATCAAAAATGATGATGATTCTAGGAGAGTCTTGATCACACGGATAGGCCGTTGAGTCGTTGAAGGTTTGGGATGATGGTTCCACTTTCTGAGTTGATGCGCGGACAAACGGGCCTCGGCTTAGTGTTGGCTCAGAAACTTGGATTCTTGACCAAATCTAGATGGCTTAGCAATATTATCCTTGATTATTTTCTATTTTTAGTTTGTTTTATCTTTTCTTTTAGCTCAGCATACATAATGTAGGACTTTGAGTTTTTCATGTTGAAAATCTTCATATTATGGCGATAATGAAGGTCACTCGCTCTTGATTGAGTTGACATGAGATATTCCATTCCCAATTGAGTACTTTTTTCTATCTAAAGCCGCTCAGGCTGATTCCTTGGAAATGTCCCTTTGTTGGATCTCCATCTCAATTTTCTTTATTTTCTGCAAATCTACCTTGGTTGTAGCACGTCCACGTTGGCTGGTAACCGCTCTCCAATGGTCTTTCCCTATCATGCCCGCGCGCACACCTTTTGCCTTACATTTTACTTATTTAGTTTAATCTCCCTTATCCAGCAAATTGATGCCTTCTTGGGATCACTCGGAGTTGTTTCACTTTGAATCTTGGAAAGATTTTCATTGCTTAGTGTCTGAGGCGTGTCACATCACACCTTGACATCTACTTATCAGTTCACTCCACTTCATTCCATTTTGTTGCACTTTCACTCCATTTTCGTCTCACTCCCTTCCAAAGCAGACGCCAAGATGGGGCAGCTGTAGACACGTCAAAAATGACGCTATGTTGATCAAATCTCATGTCACTATGATGACGCCCCAAAGTGAACTTCAATATATTCATAATATGAAGTTTTTCTATTTTCTTGTGTGTGGTTTTGATTCATTTTTGTTTTTTGTGATTTGCGACCTGAAGAGGGGCGTTATCTAAATAGCGACCTTGTCTAGGGCGTGTTCTCAAGAAAGGACGACTAAATTTTAAGGCGTCAATTCCTAGTATTATCCGGTTTTAAAGTAAATGTAAAATCAATTTAATTATTGGTTAACGTCCTTTCTCAGGGCGTGTTTTAATTTAACGCCTCGATCTTAGGCGTGTTCTCATGATTTTCAAACAAGGAATTGCCAAAATTAAATCCAGGAAGAAACGCCCTGGCTTGGGTCGTGTTTTATGAAACGCCGTATGGGTAGGTCGTCAAATCAAGAATTGACGCCCTTCACAAGGTCATGTTTCACCTTTCGGAGTCCTGCCTTTTTCCATCTTTCCCTCATAGTTCCCTGCCTTGTTTCAACCTCTTGCTCGATGTTAATCCTTTCCCTAGATACTCCTTGCCCGTTCTTATCTTCCCTTGTTTGATCACATCCGATTGGAATCTTATATAAGGAAGCCTGGATCGATCGTCATAAGGTTGAACACCCACATATACAGAGGAAAAAAGATTGCAGGTTCTGTACGAGCAGAGTTTTCTTCCTTCTTCCTGTGCGGTCGTTCCTCTACATCCTTTTCATAGGAGTTCACTCGTTTCCACTGCTTCCTCTTCTTCCCATCAACATATTCTTCACACGGTTTCCCTTTACTGTCATCAGGGACAGCAGGGTTCTTTTATTTCGTTTATTTTGTTTATGAGCATATCATCCTTCGTCCCACCGTCAGTCTTTCTTATTGCATTAAGTCCTATCATCATCATTATCATATCATATCTCCTTCCCTAGCTCTTCTCTAGGGGTTTTAAAAAAAAAATAAAAAGAGGTGCGCATGTTGATTTCATTTTTCAACATCATATTCTTTATTTGGGATTGATACTACTTGCATTGGCTGATCCCTTTTAGTTTTGCTTTGTTTCATTGTCTTTTTTGCAAGGTAATCAAAACGAGAACCTTTCTCATCGGCCGGCCGATTGAAGAAGGAGGAAGGAACCTCACATCATCCCGCGTTCCAATCTTCACCAGGTATTCGCGATCTCTTTTTATTATTATTGAGGCAACCTCTCTGACGATCACATCTCCATTTTTGCACCACGTGCAAGCTTTTTCTTCCCCTTATTTATGCATTAATCATTATTCTTCCCCTTGTTTTGTTTTTTTCACATCATTTATTCTCTTGTGATTTTGTGTGGGATTTATGCCCATCCACAATAGCCTTTATGGTATGACGGATTTCCGGTCCCGACTCGGACTTCACAATCGACTGATAGAGTCAGATCGAGCGCACAATAAAATTGTCACTCCGGTGACTGGCACGCCTAATAAACCAATCAGGTAAATCAATAAATCACTGAATAAATCCAAATAAATAAATAAAATAATAAATAAATAAATAAATAAATCCATTCCCACAGCGGCACACCCCAAAGGGGTTCTTCAGCGGTACACCCTCAGGGGTTCTTCAGCGGCACGCCTGCTTTGTGCTCCAGTGGCACGCCCTTTTGGCTCCCCCACGGCACGCTTGTTTAGCCCGCCCGCGGCACAGCGTTAGGCCTTTTCAACGGCTGAACGACGTGGTGCCCATGCCCTACGCTTCCTTGGCGCGCAGTGAGCCGTCCGAGGTGTCAACCGTCCGTTGGGCCACGCAGGCTACCCCACTGACAGCCAGGACAGGGCAGGTCAAACGCCATCATCATAGACCGATTCCCGCCTTCGACGGCCGAGCTCGAAGGCTTCAGCTGCTGGGAGTATAAAAGGACTCTCGTTTTCAACACAAAGAAAAGGAGGACTCAGACGGACAGAGGCACATAGACAGAGGGAAAACAAAGAAGAAAAGAGAATAGAAGAGGAGGCGGCGTTCCGGCGCGAGTCTCCTCCGACGGCCACCGGGAAGAAGAGAGAACAAGAGAGGAGGAGGGTTCGATGTAGTAGGGGGAAGGTGTGGGAGAAAGAGGGGGGGACGATCGTCCCCACTTCAGCCCCAACATCTCCCTCTCTGTGTTCTTTCTTTTCTCTTATTTCTCTCTTCCCTTTCTTTTGCATTTGGGTTTTCTTTCTAGCCTGTAGCCTTGGTTCGGGCGTGTCCGTCAATGTACATGTAGGGCTTCGGCCCTTTGCTTCCCATGAATGAAAACCATCTTTCTTGGGTCTTTCTTGCTACATCTGATAGTTTACTCCCGCCTTCAAATGTATGCAGTGTGTTGCCCATTTTCTCCGTTCCTCCGGTTTCTTTCGAGCCACCATATCAACGTGATGCCTCCCCTGTGAAGCCTAACTTTGTGAGCCCTTCGCTCATTTCCAGCAGTCCTTCCTTGGCCTCAAACCCCCCCCTTCCTTCCCTGAATAGCTTGTAAAGTCTCCCAGCCTATACACTTAGCCCTTTTAATCCTCCAACACACCTTTCCGAACTTTGGCCGGTACACCATTTCAGCCCTTGGCCGGCACACCCCCAGTGGCCCTCAGCGGCACACCCCCCTTTTGTCTTCAGCGGTACACCCATTTTGCCCTTTAGCGGCACACTTCCCTTGGCCCTCAACGGTACGCCCCGTTGGGCCCTTAGCCGGCACACCCTTTGGCCCGATTGGCCCTTGGCCGGTACACCCTCTTAGGCCCTCAGCGGCACACCCCTTCATGCCCTCAGCGGCACACCCTCTGGCCATGCCTTAGCCCGTTGTTCACCTTCACGTTTTCCGAGGTTCTATCAGGCCGGGACCCCTCACCAGAAGAGGGAGTGCGGCAGGCGGCGCGACACCCCCAGGTGCCGAAGGGACTCCACCAGAAGAACCCCTCTCGGCCCTCGCGGCCAATGTAGTCACCACCGGCGACACGAGCGGCGGACCCTCGACATCATCCGAGGACGCCCCGGCCGAAGAGACAGGGGGCATGCCCACTCCCCCCACGACTGACCCGGCAATGCTGCTCATGATGCAGCGATTTCAGCAAGAAATCGAGTCACGTAAAAAGCAGCTGAATGAGCGAAACACGCCACACCCGGTGTCCTGGCAAACGGAGGGTATACCCGAAGCACCCGGGGACAGGGGGCAGTCCTCAGAGGCAGCCCTCCCGGCAGTCCTCACACCTCTCGGGGGCGCACCCCTGCAGCAAACACATTGTACAGCGGTGAACCTGCCACATGCTCCGCCTTCACAAGGGTCCCCCCTGGCTCCCCGGGCGAACGTGGTAGCCACCCCGAGTGCGCAGCCTGCTCACTTCTACCCGAATTCGGTCGACCCGGCGGCAGTCAGCCGGTTGATGCTTGAACAGATGATAGATATGAAACTGGCCGAGAGGGGCGACGGGGATCAGACGCCGTTCGACGTCTACCGGGTACCATACCCGGCTCACTATGCGGCAAGGAAGCTGCCGGTTGGCGTCACCAAGCCACCGAAATTTGAAAAGTTCAATGGGCAAGGGTCTCCCAGGGAGCACATTACTTATTATGTGAACGTCATGGGAGACCTGGCTGCTGACGAGGCCTACCTCCTGAAATTCTTTGGCTCGACACTTACCGGGCTGGCCTTCGAGTGGTACTCCGGCTTCTCACCCGGGTCTGTAGTCGACTGGCCCGACATGCAAAAGAAATTCAAAGAAAGGTTCTATGTTGCCAAAGGAGAAGTTACAATGGCTGAACTCTACGCCACAAGGCAAAGGAATGATGAGTCAGCCCTCGACTACATTAAAAGATGGAGAAACCTCAGTATGAGGTGCAAGCGCCCCCCGCATCAGGAGGACGCGGTGCAGATTTGCAAGCAGAACCTGAAGAAAGAAATCCTGGAAAGGATGATTGGCATTGAGGTCAAGACCTTTGACCGTCTGAACAATGTGGTGGTAGAGATCGAGGCATTCTTGGCCCGATACTCCTCCACTCCAGCCATGTCAAGCCAGAGAGCCAGGCAGGCCGAGAAGAAGCCAGCTCCCCTGGAGGTGCACACATTAGACTTCCAGGCTTTTGAAAAGCAGAAAGAGAAAGCCAAGGGAGCTGCCAACCTTCCTCAGCCCAGAACCACAGAACGGCGGGAGGGCCCCTCACTAAGGGAGAAGATGAGAAACAAGCTATATTCCTTCTCCCGAGACAAGTCCAAGCTCCTGTTTGAATGGGCAACCAGCTACAATAAAATCACACTGCTAGAGCCGAAAAGACCCGGCGACTTGAAGAAGAAAGATGACCCGCGCTTCTGCATGTACCATCGGGCGCTCGGGCATACTATTGAAGACTGCTATGTCTTCAAGGACGTTATTGAGTCCTTAATCAAGAACGGGGAACTGGACATGGGGGAGCACAAAGTAGATCCCCCACAGCCGCACGAGCTGCCCAGCATAACCTCTTCCGTCAACATGGTCTCATTGTACCAGGAGCTGCCAGAGGAGTGGGCGGAGGCCTGCGCCCGCGCCACTTACGAAACTTTCATCATGGCCCCAGCTCAAGACCAAGAGGGCTGGCAGATTGTGCCCGGAAAGAGCAGAAGGACGCGCGCCCCTCGGCCTGCCCCAGGAATTCACCCGAGGAAGGCAGTGCCCCTGCCTGCATCACCCCCGGCGAGTCCAGTTTGCCATGACACGGCCCCTCGGCTGGTCATGAGGTGGCCCACTCACAACAAGAAAAGTTCTGTCCCCATGCGGATGCATAAGAAGACTAGCTCGGCGGTCGAGAAACTCCAGGCTATTATTGATGGGCTTGAAGATTATGAACAGCCCAAAATCCAGCCTGTGGAGCTGAAAGAGTATGTCCCCTGGAAGGAGTTCGAATCACTCGAGCTGGCCCCGGGGACGGAAGCTGAAGCAACTCAAGAGCCTCCCCTGTGGGGTGAGCTTCCTCAAGAGACGCCACTGGCCACAGCAGGAAAGAAGAAGAAGAAAAGAAGACCCAGGGGCAAGAAATGGAAGGAGGTCATCGTTGCCTGCAATACCCTCTCGGCACTGTTCGACACCGCTCTCTCCCTGGAAGAGGAAGAAGAAGTCCCACCCCATGAATCGGCAGAGGTGAATCAAGCGGAAGCGTCCACCTCCCAGCACACCACCAGGTCGGGGAGGAAGTGGGGGCGCCATCCTCAAGACAACCTCAACATCATGCTCAGGGGAGAGCAACCATACCAGGTCCCCGACCCCGAGGTCCGAGGTACCGAGATCCCTCCTCCGTCGGGTCTCTACCCCGAAGAGACTAGGAGCCAAGGCACCCCTTCATTCGCCGAGTTCCTGTTAGCCCGAGTAGGCGGGCAGGTGCACTCCCGAAGGTCTCCTCCGACCAGAAAAGCAAGCAGTCCCCAAGCTCTACCGGAGGCAGCCTCTACTCGACCAGAAGTAGAATTCAACGACGTCCCAAACCTCGCTGAATTCATGAAAGAAAAGAAGGAGGCCCCACCGGCCCCACAGGCCATGACGGAACCCGTAAAGGAGGCGTCCCCTGATCAGACACCCCAGCCTCAGGAGGGGAGCAGGCGCGGCAAGCCCGAAGAAATGAAATTGCTCAAGGTGTGGGCTACCGAGCGTATAGTCAGACACCTCAAGAAAATCCCGACACGGTTTACCGTATGGGAGATGCTGTCCCTGGATGAAGAAACACGGCAAGCCATCATTGCCGCACTCCAGACGCCAGTACACCTTGAGACCTGCCTGGCAGAAATATCACCTGAAGTAGTGGTGGCTTTCACAGAAGATGATATGCTCCTGCCGACTTGCAGTCACAACAGACCCCTCTACATGAAAGGGCAGTTGAATGGCCAGCCCATCAACAGGGTCCTGATCGACCCAGGGGCGGTGGTGAATATACTCACTTACCGGGTGTACCAGAAACACTACTTCGACGTGCACCTAGTTGAGGTTAAAAATGTCAAGATTGCTGGCTTTAACCAGAAATGTGAGGTGCCCATGGGGGTGGCAGAGTTCAACTTGACCTTTGATGACTTCAACACCAAGGTCCAGTTCCACGTCATCAACTCCAACACTTCCTACAAGGCGTTGCTCGGCCGGCCTTGGCTACACCAGAACAGAGTGGTGCCCTCCACCTTGCACCAATGCATCAAGTACCCTTGCGAGGGGAAAGAAGCCAGAATCTTTGCTGACCTCCACCCGTTCGAGGTGTTCGAGTGTCACTTGTCAGATGCCAACCTGTACCTATAAAAGGCAAAGCAAGCTCCTCAAGCTGCCCAAGATAAGGGGAAGAAGAAAGTGGGGCCAGGCGGTTGGTTTCCTCCGCCGCCCCCAGGCTATGTGGCTCCCCCACATGTACCATTTATTGCACAAAAAGGAGGGGTATTCAAGGCGGCTCCTCTCGCCATCTACCCCACACCGGGAGTGCCCCGCCTCGAAGACCTGCTAGAAGATGTCAGGGTCCCACCAGGGATCATCAAGCCTGTAATAGAAATAGAGTGCCAAGCAGTAGAGCAGTTGAGAACCTTCGAGGTACCTAACCCTGAAGGGCCACCCACTATCTTTTATGTGGCCGGGGAGAAGCCCGTCAGGGAAGACGATGATTGCCGGTTCCCTGACGAGTTGCACGACCTGCACGTCCCCATTGCGGGACTCCCCCACATGACTGACCAGGCAGCCAGAATGGTCAGAAAGTAGAAGATCCCTCCATACCAGCCCTCCAGCCGGAAGCAAATGTTTGAAAGAATGTGGAATCCACCAAACCTGGACAGATGGTTGCTGAAGATCACTAAGCACCCCGGTTTAGGCTTTTCGCTAGAAGATTATTACGAGACTGATGCCATATCGGTCTCGACATGGCCCGGCGACGACCCCGCAGAAGCTACAGATTCGCGGGAAGCCCACCAAGAGGCATGTCCCGAGGCCCCGGCCGAGGAGGCACAAGACGAAGAGGTCTTCCTGTTGAAGCCTCTCCACCGCCGCTGCATGGGGAAGACCCCCTCCTTCCCCGAAGGGTTGACCTCGAGAGGGCCTGCCGTCGAGGCACCTTCACCCCGGCCTGCCGGCGAGGCAAGGAGCAATAGCATGGGCCATGCTCCGAACTCTCCTCGATACGATCCCGTCATGTACGCCTTGTACCATAGGTAGCAACGGGAGATCGAGATGCTGAAAGTGCGGCTGGCTGAGTTGACCTCGCTGGTCGCTGACCTGATCCAGGGTTCTCTTCCCCCGTGGGGTGGCCGTATGACTCGGCCCCGAGGCACCAGTCCTGACACCCCCGTCTGGTCAAGACGGGAAGCGAGAGACACGGCAAACTCGCTGACCGGGCGGCCAGCCAGGCAAGGTCTGACACTCCAAGAGAAGCTGCAGAAGCCCTACTCCTTCCCGAGAGAGAAGACCCGGGGCATCTTCGACTGGGCCTGCCATTACGGCAAGGTCTCCCTTCCACGGTCCAAGAGGCCGCAAGACACCAGGAGGAGCGGGGACCCGCTGTTTTGCCCCTACCACCAGATGCTGGGCTACGTCATTGAAGACTGCTACGTCTTCAAAGATATTGCTCAAGACCTCATTGACAGGGACGAGCTCAGAATGGGAGATTATGTGGTAGCCCCGCCACGCCCCCACGTAGCGGACAGCCCCAGGGCAGGGGCCTACACCGTGTCCATCCAGTGCCAGTGATGGGAATCGACGCCGAGCATGTACTTTTTCTTTTGTATTTATGTCCTTTTAGTTTGTGTTTATATCCTTGGGAAAGTATGTATGCAAATGTAAGGCTTTATAAGCCAAAGAGTCATTCCCATGGATTGTGTGGGTTTTTATGCAAATGTGTAGTAGGTCCAGCTAGGGGGCCCCCTCCCCTTCCCCATTGGTCCACCTCATCCATGTGGGGCTGGTCATCCATCCTAGGTGGCCATCTAGAAGGTTTGAATGCTAATTGACCACATGGGAGACAAAGGGGTTAAAATTTCAAAGGTAGGCCCCCTACCTTACCTACCTAGTCAAAGGAGTGCCCATTCATATGTAATTTATTTATTTTGAGTTTTGATCACATGGGGGATGAAAATGACATATTTCCCACGAAATTATCAGCCCCCCCACCCCTTGCTATTTTCTATATAAGCCTATGTATAGTGTCATTAGAGATTAATGAAGAAATTATGTGAAAATTGCTTGAAGCAAGAAGGGTGTGCCCTCTCTCCCTCTCTCCCCTGGTGTTCTTCCTTCTCCAACCCCAAATTATAGAGTGGTTCTATCTTCAATCCCCTCCCCTCTATCTCCGGTGATCATCGGTGCCGCCGCCGCCGCCGTTCGTGCCGCCTTCGAGCCGCCGTGAAATCGTCATCAAGTTTCTGTCCTGCTGGACAGAGGTGTAGTTCGTGAATTCTTGAAGCCAACCACGAGTTTAGATCGATTTAAATTTTGAGGGTTGGTTCCTATCTTCTATGCCATTCTCCACAAAAAAATCCAGGTTCAAAAGCCACCGTTTCATATTTTTACCATTTCGTTCAACCCTCTATCTCAGATCTGTTCTGTCACTATCTACAGTGACAGTAGCCCTGAGTTCTCCACCTTCGACCACACTTTTGATTTATGTTAGACCTCCCAATTTAACTGGGTATTTTGTCCATCGTCCCCTACCACCACAATTTTTCTTAAATTTTTATCATCCTTCTACCTATTTTTAATAATTCATGTTCTACCGGAGCTACAGTACTTTCAGTCAGATCCCAGATCCGACCTTTGTCCAGTAAACAAATCACAGTAAATCATAGACACATCAAAACGTGTCCAAACCAATTTTCTGTCTTCCCAACTCCATTTCCAACACCTTCTATGAAGAACACAACCCTAGATTCGGACTTCTACCTCACAGTCAAAGGCAATCCATAGTCAAGTTCTCTGCAGGTCTGAGTCTTCGGTTACTGTACAACAGGAGATTGAAAATTCCATAAGTCAAGATCCGAGCAGATCCAGGCCAGATCTTTGGGCCTAGGTTGAAGAACTTCAAGCTAGCTTTCCAACGGCGCCAGTCTCGTGTCGATCCGACATCGGGGCTGATCGCAGCGCCCATTCTCGCCGGAGCGCGTGCCGAAATACAGAACCGGCAGATTTCTGATCGGGTTTTCCGACCGGTGCCGAACGGAGCCGCCGGGCCTCCGGCCGGCAAACCAGCGTGCCGCCATCCCAAGGAGCGACCCTCCGGACATCCACCACTACAGCGGTGCCACCGGGTCCCACACGGCCCCTCCGGACAGCACGTGGGCCCCACCGTCATGTGTTCGGGTGTTGCCGAATCAACGCGAGAAGCCGCCCGTCAACCCGAATTCGGTCCTCCCAGACCCCATTGTGTAGCCCTTTATCTCCCTGCGTGGAGTGGGCAGCGAGTTGCATTTCTGTAATATCCGTGTATAATTGTTCCGGGAGTACGACTTCGGCCGGGTCCGTCTTCCCCACGCCGAGCACGTGGAGGTATCGTCTTCGCTCCTACACTTGGCATTTCGCTTATTTCATATATGCTTGTTTATGCCGCTGCTAGAGAGCATGTGTAGGGATATCTAGCTCGATATATTTTCATATCACCGCTGCTGCGAGAGAGAGTGAAGCCGTCCCGTGACCCGATCCGGGCACGAAAGTGCGAGCCGACCACCCTAGCTCTTGCCGGTTTCTCAACCGCGCACGTCCAACGCTTCCCTCGTTAAGGGACGATCGCGAGCTTGTCGTGTCCGTGTCTCGTCCCACATCAATTTGGTATCAGAGCGAGTTGAGTCTAGGGTGTCAAAAAGAAAAAAAAAGAGTGTCATTTACGTCTAGTCATTAGTCCGTTTAAGTCGAGTCTAGGATCATCATATTTCTAAAACACAAAAAAAAAGTGTCTTTTTGCATTTACATCCCTTTACTCGGTATATCAAAAGGTGTTGTCCGAACCTTAGGCTACGCCTATCGTGAAGGCCGCACACTTGCGCGAGTGACCTTCGGGTCAATTATCTCCGCCACGTACCGAGTCTTGGTTTACGTCTAGGGTCCTTAGTGCGCATGCATCCCAAACTTGCATAGTTGGTCTAGTGTCTTGTCACCGTGTGTATGCATGTCCATGTCCACTACCCATGGCCGATCCCCAAGACCATACGTCCGAGTGGTCAACTTTTGTGGCCAAAATGAATGTCCTCATGGACCGAGCCTTTGGTTTTGCCCCTCTCATTATGAAAGCCGCTCTACCCAACGGGTCCACAACGGAACTCCATTTCACCGATAGGGAGTCGGATAATTGGGTTTCTCTTGACATCGTGGAGTCTCTCTCCAAGACAGGCGAGATTGTCCGCGATGGTGATTTTGCTTGTGTTGAGTTCTATAAGAGGATCGGCTCTGTTCTCTACACCGATGGTGCATGGTGCAGGATCGGCACACTTGCTGGTTCATGCATCATTTTAGGGCAAAAGTGGTTAGGAGAGAGAAAGGCCAATCTTGACTGGGACAAGAGGACTTGCACCTTATGCCCACCATACCTACCCGGTAAGATCACCCTTAGGGACCCCGTATGTCTAGCCACCCAGCCCCAGCGGCCGACTCCACCTTCGGATTCGCGCTTGGAGCCACCTCATCCCGAGCCACCCGTATTTCTAACGGGTACATTATACATAGCCGAGCCGCTTCTTAGTTGGCTCAAGGATGGCTTGGTCCCACTCCCTTACCCGTCTATGGACCCTACCCTACCTTTAGTGCCCGCCAACTCCTACCATACTACGTTCCGATCTCGTCACCATGTTGACACATTGGGTGACCTTATCCTTGGTTTAGGTTGGCAATGGCAGTTGACACATATGTTGGCCCGAGGTTTCGACCAACCCACGAGTCATAGCTTCACCCATCCGGCCTTCGGGTCCATTACCTCCGAGTGCACCGTGGGTTGTGTCACCACGGAGGTTCTTCTACTTCTCCCGCTACCGGATGAGCCCGACTTCATGACTTTGCTTCCGAGGGAGGAGTCATATTTCCTATACACGGTCCCATCTACCATGACGGAGAAAGGTGACCACCCGCACCTTCAAGAATTTCACGATTGGGACCATGTCATGTTGGAACCCACCATAAGGGGTCATACCTTCTTTGATCCCTTTGACCCCTTCCCTAGTGGATCCCTAGACCCTTCATATTCCCTTCACTTCTTCGGGGAAGTCCACCTTCATACCCCTTTCCTACGGGTCGGGTCCTCCATACCCACCAAGCCCGTCCACGATACACCTACACCCGGCTCTTCCACACCCGGCTTTCCTAGCCCACTCAAGTCTCCTAAATCTAAAGGGCCATCCATGCATGACTGGGTCATACTTGGATGTTTAGGTGTTCCCCATACCACCCATCTCCGGTTACATAACATGCATGCATGGCACACATTCGGGTGTCCTGGTCCGCCGTCACCTATGTACGGGTCGGACTAACAATAGGTGTGTCTAGAGTCATGCATGAGTCGGTTTCTTATTTGTGTGGTTTGTTTGGTTTGTGTGTCGTTGTTTGTCTGCATGCGTCTTGTGCAAGCTCGTTGTCGTTCTCTTATGAGTAAGAGGCGAGTGGACTCACTTCGATGAGTATGGGATCGGTTCTACATCTATACCCGGATCAGTCACCTACAGGGACTCAGCGGTGATTCCTAGTGAGTCTTCGAGCTGCTTCCTTCCCTTTTGAGAGTGCCCCACCCGGAGTGTCCACCTTTAGCCCATAGCAGTTGCGCATATCGAGTATATATGGAATGAGCAGGTGACGGTCACTTGGAGTGGAGCGTACCCGCGCTACTTGGCACGGTGACGGATCCGCCGGAGTACTCGAGCATCCTTACCCCTACTCGACGGGGTCGAGTTCCTCCCACCCGGGGAGAGTTGATGGGAATCGACGCCGAGCATGTACATTTTATTTTGCATTTGTGTCCTTTAGTTTATTTTTATATCCATGGGAAAGTATAAGCGCAATTGTAAGGCTTTGTAAGCCAATGAGTCATTCCCTTGGATTGTGTGGGTTTTTGTGCAAATGTGTAGTAGGTCCAGCTAGGGGGCCCCCTCCCCTTCCCCATTGGTCCACCTCATCCATGTGGGGCTGGTCAACCATCCTAGGTGGCCATCTAGAAGGTTTGAATGCTAATTGACCACATGGGAGACAAAGGGGTTAAAATTTCAAAGGTAGGCCACCTACCTTACCTACCTAGTCAAAGGAGTGCCCATTCATATGTAATTTATTTATTTTGAGTTTTGACCACATGGGGGATGAAAATGACATATTTCCCACGAAATTATCAGCCCCCCCACCCCTTGCTATTTTCTATATAAGCCTATGTATAGTGTCATTAGAGATTAATGAAGAAATTATGTGAAAATTGCTTGAAGCAAGAAGGGTGTGCCCTCTCTCCCTCTCTCCCCTGGTGTTCTTCCTTCTCCAACCCCAAATTCTAGAGTGGTTCTATCTTCAATCCCCTCCCCTCTATCTCCGGTGATCATCGGTGCCGCCGCCGCCGCCGTTCGTGCCGCCTTCGAGCCGCCGTGAATCGTCATCAGTTTCTGTCCTGCTGGACAGAGGTGTAGTTCGTGAATTCCTGAAGCCAACCACGAGTTCAGATCGATTTGAAATTTTGAGGGTTGGTTCCTATCTTCTATGCCCATTCTCCACAAAAAAATCCAGGTTCAAAAGCCACCGTTTCATATTTTACCATTCCGTTCAACCCTCTATCTCAGATCTGTTCTGTCACTATCTACAGTGACAGTAGCCCTGAGTTCTCCACCTTCGACCACCCTTTTGATTTATGTTAGACCTCCCAATTTAACTGGGTGTTCTGTCCATCGTCCCCTACCACCACAATTTTTCTTAAATTTTTATCATCCTTCTACCTATTTTTAATAATTCATGTTCTACCGGAGCTACAGTACTTTCAGTCAGATCCCAGATCCGACCTTTGTCCAGTAAACAAATCACAGAAAATCATAGACACATCCAAACGTGTCCAAACCAATTTTTCTGTCTTCCCAACTCCATTTCCAACAACTTCTCTGAAGAACACAACCCTAGATTCGGACGTCTACCTCGCAGTCAAAGGCAATCCATAGTCAAGTTCTCTGCAGGTCTGAGTCTTCGGTTACTGTACAACAGGAGATTGAAAATTCCATAAGTCAAGATCCGAGCAGATCCAGGCCAGATCTTTGGGCCTAGGTTGAAGAACTTCAAGCTAGCTTTCCAACGGCGCCAGTCTCGTGTCGATCCGACATCGGGGCTGATCGCAGCGCCCATTCTCGCCGGAGCGCGCGCCGAAATACAGAACCGGCAGATTTCTGATCGGGTTTTCCGACCGGTGCCGAACGGAGCCGCCGGGCCTCCGGCCGGCGAACCAGCGTGCCGCCATCCCAAGGAGCGACCCTCCGGGCATCCACCACTACAGCGGTGCCACCGGGTCCCACACGGCCCCTCCGGACAGCACGTGGGCCCCACCGTCACGTGTTCGGGTGTTGCCGAATCAACGCGAGAAGCCGCCCGTCAACCCGAATTCGGTCCTCCCGGACCCCATTGTGTAGCCCTTTACCTCCCTGCGTGGAGTGGGCAGCGAGTTGCATTTCTGTAATATCCGTGTATAATTGTTCCGGGAGTACGACTTCGGCCGGGTCCGTCTTCCCCACGCCGAGCGCGTGGAGGTATCGTCTTCGCTCCTACACTTGGCATTTCGCTTATTTCATATATGCTTGTTTATGCCGCTGCTAGAGAGCATGTGTAGGGATATCTAGCTCGATATATTTTCATATCACCGCTGCTGCGAGAGAGAGTGAAGCCGTCCCGTGACCCGATCCGGGCACGAAAGTGCGAGCCGACCACCCTAGCTCTTGCCGGTTTCTCAACCGCGCACGTCCGACGCTTCCCTCGTTAAGGGACGATCGCGAGCTTGTCGTGTCCGTGTCTCGTCCCACATCAATTTGGTATCAGAGCGAGTTGAGTCTAGGGTGTCAAAAAGAAAAAAAAAGAGTGTCATTTACGTCTAGTCATTAGTCCGTTTAAGTCGAGTCTAGGATCATCATATTTCTAAAACACAAAAAAAAGTGTCTTTTTGCATTACATCCCTTTACTCGGTATATCAAAAGGTGTTGTCCGAACGTTAGGCTATGCCTATCGTGAAGGCCGCACACTTGCGCGAGTGACCTTCGGGTCAATTATCTCCGCCACGTACCGAGTCTTGGTTTACGTCTAGGGTCCTTAGTGCGCATGCATCCCAAACTTGCATAGTTGGTCTAGTGTCTTGTCACCGTGTGTATGCATGTCCATGTCCACTACCCATGGCCGATCCCCAAGACCATACGTCCGAGTGGTCAACTTTTGTGGCCAAAATGAATGTCCTCATGGACCGAGCCTTTGGTTTTGCCCCTCTCATTATGAAAGCCGCTCTACCCAACGGGTCCACAACGGAACTCCATTTCACCGATAGGGAGTCGGATAATTGGGTTTCTCTTGACATCGTGGAGTCTCTCTCCAAGACAGGCGAGATTGTCCGCGATGGTGATTTTGCTTGTGTTGAGTTCTATAAGAGGATCGGCTCTGTTCTCTACACCGATGGTGCATGGTGCAGGATCGGCACACTTGCTGGTTCATGCATCATTTTAGGGCAAAAGTGGTTAGGAGAGAGAAGGGCCAATCTTGACTGGGACAAGAGGACTTGCACCTTATGCCCACCATACCTACCCGGTAAGATCACCCTTAGGGACCCCGTATGTCCAGCCACCCAGCCCCAGCGGCCCACTCCACCTTCGGATTCGCGCTTGGAGCCACCTCATCCCGAGCCACCCGTATTTCTAACGGGTACATTATACATAGCCGAGCCGCTTCTTAGTTGGCTCAAGGATGGCTTGGTCCCACTCCCTTACCCGTCTATGGACCCTACCCTACCTTTAGTGCCCGCCAACTCCTACCATACTACGTTCCGATCTCGTCACCATGTTGACACATTGGGTGACCTTATCCTTGGTTTAGGTTGGCAATGGCAGTTGACACATATGTTGGCCCGAGGTTTCGACCAACCCACGAGTCATAGCTTCACCCATCCGGCCTTCGGGTCCATTACCTCCGAGTGCACCGTGGGTTGTGTCACCACGGAGGTTCTTCTACTTCTCCCGCTACCGGATGAGCCCGACTTCATGACTTTGCTTCCGAGGGAGGAGTCATATTTCCTATACACGGTCCCATCTACCATGACGGAGAAAGGTGACCACCCGCACCTTCAAGAATTTCACGATTGGGACCATGTCATGTTGGAACCCACCATAAGGGGTCATACCTTCTTTGATCCCTTTGACCCCTTCCCTAGTGGATCCCTAGACCCTTCATATTCCCTTCACTTCTTCGGGGAAGTCCACCTTCATACCCCTTTCCTACGGGTCGGGTCCTCCATACCCACCAAGCCTGTCCACGATACACCTACACCCGGCTCTTCCACACCCGGCTTTCCTAGCCCACTCAAGTCTCCTAAATCTAAAGGGCCATCCATGCATGACTGGGTCATACTTGGATGTTTAGGTGTTCCCCATACCACCCATCTCCGGTTACATAACATGCATGCATGGCACACATTCGGGTGTCCTGGTCCGCCGTCACCTATGTACGGGTCGGACTAACAATAGGTGTGTCTAGAGTCATGCATGAGTCGGTTTCTTATTTGTGTGGTTTGTTTGGTTTGTGTGTCGTTGTTTGTCTGCATGCGTCTTGTGCAAGCTCGTTGTCGTTCTCTTATGAGTAAGAGGCGAGTGGACTCATTCGATGAGTATGGGATCGGTTCTATATCTACACCCGGATCTAGTCACCTACAGGGACTCAGCGGTGATTCCTAGTGAGTCTTCGAGCCGCTCCTCCCCTTTGAGAGTGCCCCACCCGGAGTGTCCACCACTAGCCCATGGCAGCTTGCGCATATCGAGTATATATGGAATGAGCAGGTGACGATCACTTGGAGTGGAGCGTACCCGCGTTACTTGGCACAGTGACTGATCCGCCGGAGTACTCGAGCATCCTACCCCTACTCGACGGGGTCGAGTTCCTCCCACCCGGGGAGAGTTGATGGGAATCGACGCCGAGCATGTACATTTTATTTTGCATTTGTGTCCTTTAGTTTATTTTTATATCCATGGGAAAGTATAAGCGCAATTGTACGGCTTTGTAAGCCAATGCGTCATTCCCTTGGATTGTGTGGGTTTTTATGCAAATGTGTAGTAGGTCCAGCTAGGGGGCCCCCTCCCCTTCCCCATTGGTCCACCTCATCCATGTGGGGCTGGTCAACCATCCTAGGTGGCCATCTAGAAGGTTTGAATGCTAATTGACCACATGGGAGACAAAGGAGTTAAAATTTCAAAGGTAGGCCACCTACCTTACCTACCTAGTCAAAGGAGTGCCCATCATATGTAATTTATTTATTTTGAGTTTTGACCACATGGGGGATGAAAATGACATATTTCCCACGAAATTATCAGCCCCCCCACCCCTTGCTATTTTCTATATAAGCCTATGTATAGTGTCATTAGAGATTAATGAAGAAATTATGTGAAAATTGCTTGAAGCAAGAAGGGTGTGCCCTCTCTCCCTCTCTCCCCTGGTGTTCTTCCTTCTCCAACCCCAAATTCTAGAGTGGTTCTATCTTCAATCCCCTCCCCTCTATCTCCGGTGATCATCGGTGCCGCCGCCGCCGCCGTTCGTGCCGCCTTCGAGCCGCACGTGAATCGTCATCAGTTTTCTGTCCTGCTGGACAGAGGTGTAGTTCGTGAATTCTGAAGCCAACCACGAGTTCAGATCGATTTGAAATTTTGAGGGTTGGTTCCTATCTTCTATCCATTCTCCACAAAAAAATCCAGGTTCAAAAGCCACCGTTTCATATTTTTACCATTTCGTTCAACCCTCTATCTCAGATCTGTTCTGTCACTATCTACAGTGACAGTATCCTGAGTTCTCCACCTTCGACCACCCTTTTGATTTATGTTAGACCTCCCAATTTAACTGGGTGTTTTGTCCATCGTCCCCTACCACCACAATTTTTCTTAAATTTTTATCATCCTTCTACCTATTTTTAATAATTCATGTTCTACCGGAGCTACAGTACTTTCAGTCAGATCCCAGATCCGACCTTTGTCCAGTAAACAAATCACAGAAAATCATAGACACATCAAACATGTCCAAACCAATTTTTCTGTCTTCCCAACTCCATTTCAACAACTTCTCTGAAGAACACAACCCTAGATTCGGACTTCTACCTCGCAGTCAAAGGCAATCCATAGTCAAGTTCTCTGCAGGTCTGAGTCTTCGGTTACTGTACAACAGGAGATTGAAAATTCCATAAGTCAAGATCCGAGCAGATCCAGGCCAGATCTTTGGGCCTAGGTTGAAGAACTTCAAGCTAGCTTTCCAACGGCGCCAGTCTCGTGTCGATCCGACATCGGGGCTGATCGCAGCGCCCATTCTCGCCGGAGCGCGCGCCGAAATACAGAACCGGCAGATTTCCGATCGGGTTTTCCGACCGGTGCCGAACGGAGCCGCCGGGCCTCCGGCCGGCGAAACCAGCGTGCCGCCATCCCAAGGAGCGACCCTCCGGGCATCCACCACTACAGCGGTGCCACCGGGTCCCACACGGCCCCTCCGGACAGCACGTGGGCCCCACCGTCACGTGTTCGGGTGTTGCCGAATCAACGCGAGAAGCCGCCCGTCAACCCGAATTCGGTCCTCCCGACCCCATTGTGTAGCCCTTTACCT
Organism: Amorphophallus konjac; assembly: GCA_022559845.1. Taxonomy (NCBI): domain Eukaryota; kingdom Viridiplantae; phylum Streptophyta; class Magnoliopsida; order Alismatales; family Araceae; genus Amorphophallus; species Amorphophallus konjac. The sequence continues at coordinate 2,309 of JAHNEJ010003013.1, read as the reverse complement.
CCCTGCGTGGAGTGGGCAGCGAGTTGCATTTCTGTAATATCCGTGTATAATTGTTCCGGGAGTACGACTTCGGCCGGGTCCGTCTTCCCCACGCCGAGCGCGTGGAGGTATCGTCTTCGCTCCTACACTTGGCATTTCGCTTATTTCATATATGCTTGTTTATGCCGCTGCTAGAGAGCATGTGTAGGGATATCTAGCTCGATATATTTTCATATCACCGCTGCTGCGAGAGAGAGTGAAGCCGTCCCGTGACCCGATCCGGGCACGAAAGTGCGAGCCGACCACCCTAGCTCTTGCCGGTTTCTCAACCGCGCACGTCCGACGCTTCCCTCGTTAAGGGACGATCGCGAGCTTGTCGTGTCCGTGTCTCGTCCCACATCAGCCAGGGCCCTGAAGAGGCGGCTACCCCGGCCCCCGCCGGAGCTGTCTATGATGAGTACATAGAAGACCCAGAAGTGACCCTATGCCTTTCTGCACCAGCGGACTTCACATACCCGGCAGCTGTGGTCCAGGAGGAGTGTGCGGTGAATGCAACCTCCATGCCCAGTCAGGAGGAACAAGAAGAAGGAGATGGCGTCCTCGAACCCGAGGACAATGAAGACCAAGATTTTGTCGACTTGTCACCGGCCCCACCGGAAATTGAAAATGGCAGTCAGGCCACAGTCGACGAATTAGTTGAGATCAACCTTGGCACAGAAGATGACCCCAGGCCAACCTTCCTGAGTGCTCCCATGCCCCTACAGGAGAGGGAGGCGTACATAAAGCTGCTGCAAGAGTTCCAAGATTGCTTTGCCTGGAACTACAAAGAAATGCCCGGACTCAGTCCCGAGGTAACTCAGCACATCTTGTCCATCGATCCCAAGGTAGAACCAGTGAAGCAGGCTCCCCGGCGCATGAGGCCGGAATTGACCAGCCAGATCTGCAAAGAGGTCGACAAGCTTATAGACGTCGACTTCGTGGCGGAAAACCAATATACCACATGGTTGGCCAACATCGTACCAGTGAAAAAGAAGAATGGACAGATCATGATTTGCGTGGACTTCCGCGACCTGAATAAAGCCTGCCCGAAAGATGACTTCCCGGTGCCTATCACCGAGGTGATGATTGATGCAACCACTGGCCATGAGGCCCTGTCCTTTATGGATGGGTCATCCGGCTATAACCAAATTTGGATAGCTGACCACGACCAGATTCACACTGCCTTCAGGTCACCTAAGGGGATATTCCATTACAAGAGGATGCCCTTCGGCCTCAAAAATGCTGGTGCTACATATCAGCAGGCGATGACTAAAATCTTCGACGAGCTGCTATACAGCAAGGTCGAGTGCTACATTGATGATCTAGTCGTCAAGACGAAGAAAAGAGACAAGCACCTGAGTGACCTCAGAGTCATCTTCCAAAGGCTCCGACAGTACGGGCTGAAGATGAATCCCATGAAGTGCGCCTTTGGCGTGTCCAGTGGAAAGTTCCTCGACTTTATTGTCCGGCACAGAGGGATCGAGATCGACCCCTTGAAGATAAAAGCCATCCAGGAGTTGCCCCCTCCGAAGAGTCTGGGAGAGCTGAGATCCCTGCAGGGGAGTCTGGCTTACATCCGTAGGTTCATCTCCAACCTGTTAGGGCGTTGCCAACCCTTCCACAGACTAATGATGAAGAATGCACCCTTCAGCTGGGACCACGAATGCCAGCACGCGTTCGACCAGCTAAAGGAGTATCTGAAGACCCCACCTGTCCTGGGGGCACCTATCAAAGGCAGGCCGCTTATTCTCTACATAGCGGTGTTTCACGCATTTTTTTTTCTTTTTTCTTTTGCCTTTTCGTTCGCGTGTCGATCAACCAATTAACTAACTTGTAGTCAACTGATTGATTGACGACGTGGGCGTGCCAGTCACATGAGTGACGATTTTTATGATGCGCTCACTCTGACCCAAATCGGGCGAATGTGAGGTTCGGTCGGGACCAGCAGTCCGCCATACCATAAAGGCTATGGCGTTAATTACATCCCCCACGAGGAGGGAACACCTTTGATTAATTGCCGAGATAGCGGGCTGTCGAAGCCGGATTAGAAAAAGCTACATGATGATTGCAACGAAGGCATGCCGGATGCATATGTTTCATGGAATTATGGATCCTCGGTACATGGCTGAGGACGTGGGTCCGAAGACCGTCGTCGCGCATAGCGAAGACTTCCGACCAGACATAATCTGGCTTTTCCGTCGACACCATTTGATATACCCAAGGATGTATGCATGGATGCACATACGACTTTCATGATTATATTAAGCATGATAATGGAATTGTGAAAGTAA
>JAHNEJ010001972.1:0-114236 GCA_022559845.1 Amorphophallus konjac | reverse complement strand
ACGATAAATCACTGTTAATGTAGACATGATTTTGGTTGATAATGGGAGCGCCCCCGATGTATTATCTTATGACTATTTTCTCAAGATGGGGGAAGACCCATCCAAACTCCGCCCGATCCGAACGCCCCTTTGCGAGTTTAATGGCCTGGCCACCTACCCCGAGGGAGCCCTAAGCCTGCCGGTCACTATCGGCACCCCACCCAAAACCGTTACGGTCATAGTGGACTTCATAGTGATTAAAGGCATGATAGCGTACAATGCCATTTTCGGCCGAAAAATTCTCAGCCGAATAAAGGCCGTACCATCTACCTATCACCAAAAAATGAAGTTTCCCACCAAAAATGGGTTGGGGGAAGTCCGAGGTAACCAGGCCACGGCTAGAAGGTGCTACAATATCTCGGTGGAAGCCTCAAGGTCGGACGGGAAGGATAAGGGCCCCAGGGGAGTCGAAGGAAGAGCCGTGACCACCGAGCCCGGTGGCGAGTTATTAACGGTATTCCTGAACGACGACCCGGCCCTAGGAGTAAGGATCGGCGCTGACCTACCACCAGAGGAACAGCAGTAATACAAGGAGTTTCTTTCTGAGTATGTTCGGGTCTTTGCTTGGTCCGATGATCAACTCCCTGGTATACCAGAGGGGACTGTGACGCACAAGCTCAACCTCGACACCACCGTGAGACCCGTACAGCAGCGGAGAAGGAAGCATGCGCCCGAGAAATAGGCGATCATCAAGGCGTAGGTCACCAAGGGACAAGAAACTGGTCTTTTCAGACCGGTCCTGTACCCAACGTGGCTAGCCAACGTCGTCCTGGTGCCGAAGACTATAGGCAAGTGGCGAATGTGTGTAGACTTCACCGATCTGAACAAGGCCACCCCCAAGGACTGCTATCCGCTACCGAGCATCGACCAATTGGTTGACTCAACCTCGGGCAAGGAGATACTCAGTTTCCTGGATGCCTATTCGGGTTATCATCTGATCCGAATGAGCCCTGAAGATGTCAAGAAGACCGCCTTCATCACCGACTACGGCGTGTACTGCTACACCCGGATGCCCTTCGGATTGAAGAATGCTGGAGCCACATACCAGCGACTGGTCAACCATATGTTCGAGGGACAGTTAGGTCGGAACGTCAAGGCCTACATCGACGACATGCTCGTCAAGACCCCGAGGGCCCAAGACCACTTCACCGACCTCGCCGAGACTTTCGGCACCCTCCTCAAGTACAGCATGAAGCTCAACCCCGCCAAGTGCGCCTTTGGAGTAAGATCCGGGAAGTTCCTGGGTTTCCTGATCACTCAGCGAGGGATCGAAGCCAACCCCGACAAGGTCCAGGCCATCCTGGACATGCGCCCGCCCACATGCATTAAAGACGTCCAGCGTCTGACGGGGCGTGTCGCTGCTCTCAGTCGTTTCCTATCCCGTGCGGCCGAACGATGCTTGCCCTTCTTCAAGCTGATGAGGGGGCCCAAGATAGCATCTGCTACGTTGGCATGGGATGGGGAATGCCAAACAGCGTTCGCCGAGCTCAAAGAGTTCCTGGCTTCGCCCCCGGTGCTTTCCAAGCCCGTCCCGGGCGAGGTCTTGTTGCTCTATCTCTCGGTGACGCCATCAACGGTCAGCTCGGTCCTAGTCAGAAATGACTCGGGAGTCGAGAGGTCGGTCTACTACACCAGCAAGGTGCTCGGCGAGGCCGAGCGGAGGTACCCCGCAACCGAGAAACTCGTGCTAGCGTTGGTTACCTCCGCAAAGCGCCTCCGACCCTACTTCCAGGGGCATCCCATCACCGTGCTAACCGGCGAGCCACTGAAGAAGATTCTGGCCCATCTCGAAGCCTCGGGGCGACTCGTCAAATGGGACATCATGCTCGGGGCCTACGACATCTCGTATCGGCCGCGATCAGCTATCAAAGGACAAGCACTCGCCGACTTCATCGCCGAGAGCACCGTTCCGGTCGAGGACAGGCCTCCGACAGCAACCGGGCCAACCTGGGAGCTGTTCGTCGATGGATCGTCCAACTCGGTCGGTAGCGGCGCAGGGATCCTCCTAAGGTCCCCCGAAGGAATAGAGTTGCAATACGCCCTAAAGTTCAACTTTCTGGCGTCCAACAATGCTTCCGAGTACGAGGCCCTTATCTCGGGAGCCCGCATGGCCCGACGGTTGGGGGCCGAGCGAGTCAGGATCCACACCGACTCCCAGCTAGTTGCAAGCCAGGTCAATGGCGAGTACGAAGCTCGAGAGGTACCTATGATTAAATACCTCCAGTTGGTCCGGAGCCTGGCCCAGCAGTTCGAGGAGTTCGAGGTAGTCCGAATAGCTCGGGAGCAAAACTCTCGGGCGGACGCCCTCTCCCGACTGGCCTCCTCCCTAGACCCGGAAGGTACACGATCGGTCCTCCTAGAAGAGCTAGAGCGCCCGAGCATAGACTCGGAGCTCCTCGCCATTGACTCGGCCACTCCCGGCGACTGGCGCTCCCCCTACCTGTCCTGGCTACGGGACTCCCGGGAGCCCTCGACCCTCGGGAAGCCCGCCGAATGAAGTACCAAGCCCGGCGCTTCGTCATCCTCGACAACGCTCTCTACCGAAGATCGTTCTCCGGGCCCCTTCTGAAGTGTCTCGGTCTCGACGAAGCAAGCCAAGCTGTTGAAGAGATTCATCAAGGCCTGTGCGGAGCACATTCAGGAGGTCGGTCGCTGGCCAGAATCCTGCTAAGACAGGGGTACTGGTGGCCGACCCTGCAGCGCGACTGCACGGCCTACGCACAACATTGCGACCGTTGCCAGCGGTTCGACCATTTGGTCCATCAGCCGGCCACGGAACTTATCACCCTTACCGAGCCCTACCCTTTCGCTCGGTGGGGGATCGACATCCTTGGGCCATTCCCAACGGCTCAATCCCAGAAGAAGTTCATCATCGTCGCCATCGACTACTTCACCAAGTGGATCGAGGCTGAAGCAACAGCTAGGATCACCGAGACAGTCGTCTGGGGTTTCGTATGGAAATCGATCATCTGTCGCTTTGGCATCCCCCGAGTGATAGTGAGCGATAACGGGCGGCAATTCGACTCTCGGTACTTCCGAGACAGATGCGCCGACCTAAATATCCGCAACCACTTCACTTCGGTCGCCCACCCTCAGGCCAACGGGCTGGTTGAAAATGCCAACAAGACCATCTTGAAGGGCATAAAAACCAGACTCGGCAAGGCTAAGGGTAGCTGGCTCGAGGAACTGCCTAGCGTACTATGGTCGCACCGAACGACCCCCAGGACGGCAACCGGTGAGACCCCTTTTCAGCTGGTATATGGCACCGAAGCCGTCGTTCCGTTAGAGATCGCCAATCCGTCTCTCCGAGTGATCAGCTTTTCGCCCGAGGCAAACGAGCAGAAGTTGCTCGAGAACCTCGACCTGGCAGACGAACTCCGAGAGATCGCGAACGTCCGAGCTACGGAATACCAGCGCCGCCTCACTCGGTACTACAACACCAAGGTCCGAGGCAGACAATTCCAACCAGGGGACTTCGTCCTCAGGAAGACCGAAGCCTCTCGACCACTGGAGGCGGCGGGCAAGCTATCCCCCAACTGGGAAGGCCCCTACCGAGTGATCGAGACGCTCGGGAAAGGTGCGTACAGGTTAGCCACAATGGAGGGGGAACCCATTCCCCGGACATGGAACGCAACCACACTACGCAGATTTTATTTCTGAAAACTGTATCGACAAATCGGGTAAAATAAACCCCCTTTTTTGCATTCATTCAAGATAACTGTTGGTACATCAGAAAGGCAACTGCCAGTACATTACATAGTGAAAAGCAAAAATCCATCTAGCACCGCGGCAAACGACCATCGCCCGACCGACCCGGTCTTGACCTTCTCGCATCCAGCCACTGACTCTGCCTCGCGTGGAAACTGGCTCGGACAAGAGATGGTCGACCCAGTTGGCTCGGGTGGACCGTGACAAAGGTGACAGAGGGACAGCAAGGAGAAGGCCACCTTTCACGCGAGGAAGGCTACCTTCCAAGTTGGCAACAACCTGGAAAAAGGAGCGCCGTGAAGGTCTCCTCTCTGCCAAACCACCAACTCTTTGGAGGCGAACAGAAAGCAAGCAGCCCCCGAAGAGTGAAAGAAATGAGGAACAAAAGAGAGAGAAAGAGGCTGCGGACAGGGGTGAGGAAGGGACTGGAGCCGCCTCCTCCCCTCCCACGGAGGGGAATGGCGGCCGGCATCCCTAACTCCCCCATCCGCCCTCCATCTCGGCGTCCGCCCGGAAGCCTCGCCGGAGCCAAGAGGAGGCAAACGGCGTACCCCCGCACGTCGAAGCCCTCTCCAGATCCGCGCGGCGACCGTCGGACCCGTCTCATGCACGCGCGGCGACCGTGGGACCCGACCGATATTCCAGGACAGCTGGAACCGGCCGCTCCCCGTCGTCTGCGGCGTCATCTTCTGAAGGGTCCTCCATGCTCCGATCGCGGCGGCGCAACGCAGAGCGAAAACGAGGGAACAAGAGCAAACCGCCGGCGAGAGTCCTAAGTGTTAAGAGGGAAGGAGCACCCTTCGGTCCTTTTTATAGGCCAAAGGAGGCCACGCGCCTTAAATGACTCCCCCCTCGAAAACACGCTATAGGACCTCCCTTGGAAGGTCACCTCCAATTCCTCGGCCCCCGCCCTAGCGGGATTCGCGAAGCGCCTCGACTTTCAAAGCATGGTGGAATGAAAGGACGCCCCGCAGGAAGTCTCCCGAATCGGCATGCGAGAACGGTGCAGAAAATATCGGCACCTTCCAACTGCCCCCGATACGCCAGCCAAATCACGGCAAAGATAACGATCAAATGAAGTAAGTCCTTTATTGCCTCCCATAAAGAAATCCTCTTACAAAAGGAAAAACAGACAAAAAGGGGAAGGGGCAAAATAAAGCATAATACATCAGGCCTCGGGCCCACTTTGAAGCTCGGGAACAGCAGTAGGGGACGCGTCACCCCCGGTGCCTTCGGTGACGGCCGGCCCGGACACTGACCTCGCCTGTGCGAGAACTGTCTCGGTCGTGAGCCCTCCTGGAGCCTCCGGAGTTGGTGACCCCGCTGGAGGTGACTCCTCCTGTTCTTCCCCGGCCGAGGATGAGGAGCTGGAAACTGACTCATCCGAGTCATAACTCTGGCCGTAAGGAAAATCACCCCCGGCAAGGTGCTCATTGGCATAGCTCATCGCCCGGCGATAGCCCTGCCTGAATCCCTTTCGGGCACCCCGGCGGAGCGCTACCTCGTAGTAGGGTAGGGCAGCTTCAATCAGGTCGGCCGAGTAAGCTTCCGAGCCTTTGTAGCGCTCGATCGCCTCCGCCTCGACCTGCCCGTCCCGAGCCCGCTCCGCCTCGGCCGCACGCTCTTCCGCCCTCGCCAGACGCTCCTCCAGCTCGATCATCCTCCGCTCGGCTTCGAACGTCCGACCCTCCGCCCGGGCTCGGTCCGCCTCGGCCTCAGCGTGAAGGCGCTCCGCGTCCTCCGCCCGATCCTGCAGCTCACCGCGCTCAAGCTCCCTGAGGCCGTCCAGCTCGATGTGACGTTGACGCTCGTCTTCTAGACATTTGCTCTTCCTCTCGAGCGATTCTCGGGCCCTTGCTAGCTGCTCGGCCAGCACCTCGGCTTCCCGTCGGCTCGACCGCGCCAACTCCCTGAATGCAAGGAACTCCCGCCGGAGCCCCTCGTGCTCCCCCTCGAGCCGGGCTAGTTTCCCCTCGCATCCACCAAGGGTCCAGGCGAGCCTCGACCGCTCCACCTCCGTCCGGGCGTGCGCCTCTGCCATCACGGCCGCTGTCCGAGCTATGACCAGGCCGCCCTCCATCAGGATATCAAGGACCCCGGCGGGAGTGCTGCGCCTTTCTCCCCCCCTCGTCCTCTCGGCGATCGACCGGCAGAGCCGGTACAAGTCGCCCGAGATACCGAGCCTGACCAGAGGTTCCGGCAAAGGGGACTGCTCCACCCTGGGCACCCCGCCAGAAGACCCTGTTCGGGCAGCGAAGCTGACCGCCCCGCTCGCCACGGTCGGTTGGGGTTGCAACGCCTCCCCGGGCGAACCCCCACCCTCGACCGGCGCCGCGGGATCAACCGCACCAGCAACTGCCGGCACTTGGGGTTGCGACGCCCTCGCGGGTGAACCCCCATCCGCGCCGACCAATCCCTCGGTCCCAGCGCCGGCCACACCGGCATCGGCCCCCTCTGCCCCCACAGAGGGGAGAGCCGACCCATCACCTCCCTCTGCGGGGCCCCTGGTCTCCTCGGCCCCCTCTCGCCCGGCGGATGGGAGAGCCAGCCCGGAGGGGTCGGCCCCATCCTGCCCCCGAGGGGGGAGCGCCGCCGAGCCAGAATCGCCCCCGACGGCGGTAGGAAAACCGTCTTTCTTGGCACTTTTCCTGGACTTCGTGGCCTCCCGCAACTTCCCCGCCAGGGGATCTTTGCGCTTCAGGCCGGTCGATCGAGAAGTCCCCTCGGGGGCCGCCCCCTTGCCCTTATCTCGGGCATGGACGCGACCCGCCGAGACATCGGGCTCATCGGCTGCCGAGTCGTCTCCCAGATCGATGACCTCGGCCGCCTCCTCCAGAGGCTCCCGCCTTACGTCTGCAGCAAGAAGAAGCCCCAGTCAAGAGGAGGAAAAGAGCTACCACCCCCGAAAAAGAGCCTCAAGAGCCATACCCGTCGACGTCAACCGCGAGAGAAGACACCGTTCGATGTTCTCCGGCGTCACCAGCTCCTCGGTCGATTGACGGTTCTCCAGCAGACGGGCAGCCTGCTGCTCCACGTGGGGAGGGAACTCCTACTGGCGAGGGGGCAGATTCGGGAGAAAGTTGGGCGAGGTCCGGCATCTCCAGATCTCATCCGTCGCCATCGCCTTCACCCAGAAGAATTGGGTCTTCCACCCCTTGTGCGAGGAGTCCTTCGCCGCAAGCGAGATGCAGCTCCTATTCCTCCGCGCCTGAATGAAGTAGAAGCCTTTCCCCGCCGACGGGTGCGCCTTCAACTCAAAAAAGAAGTGGAAGAGGTCCAAAGAAGGAAAAATGTCACGCTGACGACAAAGAATCCCGAAGGCCGAAAGAAGAAGATAGGAGTTGGCCACCAACTGAATAGGCGCCAACCGGAAAAAATTAAGAAGCTGCAGCACATAAGGATCGAAAGGAAGCCGAAATCCACTCTTGAGCTCATCACGATCATCCAGACTCGTCTCGTACGGAGTGGCGGCGATGAAGCTGTATCTGAGAGGCAGACGGAAACGATGCTCCAGCCTCCGCACCTCCGCTTCCCCCAACTCACTACAGTTGGGGACGGGTTCCCGCCTCACCGGCACAAGCTCCGGACTCTGATCCGCCATCGAGTCGGGAAGAGATCCCTCGTACGAGCTTGAAGACTCCGGGGGAGAAGGAAGTTGCTGGACCGCCTCTGCGGTTATCTCGCCAACTCCTTGAACGTCGCCGCAAGGCTCCGCGTCTCCGCTGTGCTCTCACGGCGCATTAAGAAGCAAGGAAAGCCTAAAACCCTGGAAGCCTAGAACGATGAACAGCGCCCCGTATAAAGCCCTGAGGGTGGCAGCGTGCCGTTCCGTGCTCCGAGAAAAGGGGGGCCCCTTCGTTTCGAATCCGTCAGGATCATCATTACGGGCCTCGGTGACCGCTATAAGCGGCTCCATAACGCCAACGGAATTCCACCCACCTGAGTCACGCCGGTCCAAAGCCTCGAAAAAATACTCATCCGAGCCTCCTTGGCTTGGGAGTAGGAGGGGGACAAGTGGAGAGGGGGATTTCCGCAGCCCACCACAAAGGCAGCCCAACAAGACCCACAAGGTCCAACCGGGCGAGCCCACCCGAGTGATAGCCCACAGGGCCCACTTAGGGAGAAAAGCCCAATAAATAAGACTCGAGGAACTAACTCTCCCCGGCAGCCTTCTAGGCTCGGAGGGCCCGAGACAACGGTCAGGTCCCGAGGAAGGTCCGGCCTAAAGCCCTCTCCCCGTCCGAGAGAGATAGGCTCCAGCCGACCTATCCGACCCCACCCTCGCCGGGCCATGCCTATCGCTCGGACATGAGCTAGCATCCCCGAGGCTCGGTAAGGCCGGTTGATTATCTGCAGGTGCGGCCGTTCAGAGTCCTCCGCCAGCGGGAGAGTCAGGGGAGCCGCCGGACTCCAAGGGGATAACGTTCCCACGATCAGGCCATGAAAGCCCCCGTTAAAGACGTAACTCCCGCCGGGAACCCCTCAGCTTACAGGACTCCTGAAGGCGGCGCACTATTTAAGCAAGGGATCCCCTCCGGAATATGGTAAGATGAACTAAGCATTCACACACCCTAAGCTCCTGAGCACGATTCGCTTCACCCTTTGGTGGAGAGGATTCTCGCGCATCAGCTCTCTCCTCCCCCCATTATTGCTTCCACCATAGCTCTACTGACTTAGCCATCGGAGGGTTTTGCCCCAGGGAGATCCCCTGGGCCCTCTGATACGTTTCCCTCTCTTGCAGATTCATCTTCTGGTGATCCATAGCCCGCTCAGGATCCTGCGCGAGATCTCGCCTCTTCAACACCAATTCCAAAGGAATGAGGTGTGATTTCTTGTGCCAAGACCTAAGAATCACTCAGTGATTAGAACTAAGTGAGTTTTTCGAAATAAGCTTAGTGATCAAGGGGTGATAATTAGGAATAAAGTCTGGCTTGTAGTCAAAGGCTATAGTCAAGAATTAGGAATTGATTTTGATGAATCATTTACACCCGTGGCTAGGCTTGAAGTGGTTAGAATATTACTTGCCTTTGCATGCTCTAGGAATATAAAACTCTTTCAAATGGACGTTAAAAGTGTATTTTTGAATGGTGTAGTGAAAGAAGACGTCTATGTTAAGCAGCCACCGAGATTTGAAGATGAGAAGCATCCGGACCATATGTACAAACTTGACAAAGCTTTGTATGGTCTGAAGCAAGCCCCCCGTGCGTGGTATAAAAGGTTAAGTACGTTCCTTTTAGAAAATGGCTTTAAAAGAGGTAACATCGATCAAACCCTTTTCATTAAGAACGATAATGAACATATGCCTCTTGTACATGTATATGTTGATGACATTGTCTTTGGAGCCACTTGTGATTCATTGAATGATGATTTTGTTAAATTGATGCAGAGAGAATTTGAGATGAGTTTGATGGGAGAGTTAACCTTTTTCTTGGGTTTGCAGGTGAAGCAGCTAAAGGATGGAATCTTTGTAAATCATAGGAAATACACAAGGGAACTTATCAAGAAGTTCAAATTCGACACTGCAAAGTCACAAAAGATGCCTATGTCAACAAATGTCAAGTTGAAGAAGGATGAAAAAGATAAGTTTGTCGATAAGAAACTTTTTAGAGGAATGATTGGTTCTTTGTGGTACTTGATTGCTAGTAGGCTGGATAAAATGTTTAGTGTTTGCATGTGTGCTAGATTTCAATCTGATCTGAAAGATTCACACTTGTTAGCAGTCAAAAGAATTTTCAGATAATTTCTTGGCACATTAGATCTTGGTCTTTGGTTTCCTCATGGTTGCAATTTTGATTTACTAGCTTACACTGATTCCTATTATGCTGTGTGTTTAGAGGATCGTAAGAGCATGAGCGGGTATTGTCAATGTCTTGTAGGTTGCATGGTTTCATGGGCCTCTAGGAAATAAAACACAGTGACATTGTCAACTGTCGAAGCCGAATACATGGCGGTAGGTAGTTGTGCAGCCCAAGTGCTATGGATCCAACAACAGTTAGTTGATTTTGATATTACCTTGAATAACACACCCATTCTTTATGATAACACCTCTGCCATTAATATTTCTAAAAATCTTATTTTACATTCTCGCACAAAGCACATAGAGATTCGACACCACTTTTTGCGAGACCATGTGAGTAAGGGTCATTTTGAACTTATGCATGTAAATACTGAAAACCAACTTGCAGATATTTTTACAAAACCCTTATCTCCTGAAAATGTCACAAGAATAAGAAGAGAACTAGGAATTTGTTGTTTAAATGAGTAATTGCACATATTAGGGTTGAATAAACACTTTTTCTTATTTTGCAAATAACATTTCAGATTTGCATATATTCAACCACATGGTTTAGATTGCATATATTTTTGCATACTTGTGAATAGGAATAATTCATCATCATCTTTTCATTCACTTGCATATTGTTTGTTCATACTTGAATGCCATGATTCTTCAGTATTTAAAATGGTGTGTTGTAGAATGGTGGATTTCATCCACCGGGAAATGCTCACCATGCGAGAGTCGGGTCTTTGGATCTACGTTCTCCACCCCGTACCAGAAATCATCTTGCATAAATTTAATTCCCAAATCCTTGCTTGACTGATTGTATATATTTCTAGAAAACCTCTTTCTTGAAATCTACTAAGACCTCACCTCCTTGATAGATAAAATAAAGTGATTTTGATCATTTGTGAATAGTGACATATACAAAGGAGAGGAATCAATTCCACATGTGCATACATTTAAGGGGAGTCATAGCTATGTTTTGGCAAATTTATTTTCCACATACAAAGTAATTATCCACACACCTTGCATAAAAATGTTGCATATGACTTTAATCGATAATGATTTCAGAAATTCTTCTTAACACTTTAAGGGGAACAAAATTTCTAGATGGAAATCTAGAGTAATCGTGAGGAAAAAACTGCCTACCCCACAAAAATTTAATAAGTAGAATGTCAAACTAAGTAGCCGGGAATCCCCACTGAAATAAATGAGAAAACTCGCGTCGAAAGGTGAAACAAAAATCCACAATGCGTGATGAATCCTAGTAGCCGAGAATCCCCATTGAGACACATGAAGTGACTTGCGCCGAATGGTGAAATCCAATAAAAAAATAAAAAGGGGTTGTGCGAAGCTACCAAAAGTCGAGGATCGAAATGAAATTGTAGAAAGGAAATGACCCTCTAGTGTTCTTTAGAAATTTTATCAATATCCATATATTTTTGAAGTTCATTGCTCATTGCTGCACATTTCACTCACGGGTAATATTATAATGAATGTGTATCTTGAATATGTTTTTATTATGGTTTATGCAGTGTCTCTAGCATATGCATGCACTACCTTTTTTGATTATACTTCATGTGACACAATTTGATTTTAAATCCCATTGAGGGGGAGTTATAGATATTTACATGCTTGCTTGTCTTTCATGCTTGCCTGTTTGCTTGCATAAATAATTTGGAGAAGTTCATACTCAATCATACATGTTCATATCAGGTTTTAATAACCCTATTGTCAATCGATTTTTGTTGATGACAAAGGGGGAGAAAGAGTGGGCATATGATGTTCATATTTGAAAGTTCTGAAGTTCATGTTCATATTTGGAAGTTCATGTTCATATCAGTTTGGAAGTTTTTTGTGCATATCAAGTTTCTTTTGCATAGTTTGGTTCATATGCATATACTCTAGATACTTCATAGTTTTGTCACATGTTCATAGTTTCATACATGTTCATGGTTTTAACTTTCTCAATAAATTATCCTTTGGAATTCATGCACACATCATGCACACATCGTTTTGTTATCATCAAAAAGGGGGAGATTGTTGGATCACCTAGTTGATTTTGATAGCTAAGTTTCAATGATGACAAATCTTGTGTGTATGTGTCTTTGAGAAAGCTCATTAAAGATTGCTAACCAATGTGTTCATTCCTTGATTAACTTGTCTTGCAGAATCAATTGAATAACCTTTAATGATACAAGTCGACTCTTGATTCAAGGGAAGTCGACTTCTGGTGGCATTTTCCGTTTGGACTTTTGGGAGAGTGAAGGAAGTCTACCAGTCCTTCAAGGGAAATTGACTTGGATTGCTTTTCTATGAATATGCCCTTAGGTGTTTGATCATATTGATTTAAGCTTTAGTGAATGTTTTGATTTAACCTTGATCAAATAAGTTTGAAACTTGTGTGTTTGATTTTCATACATATTATACATGCATTTGTGAAAGAAACAAGTGTTAAAATCATATATGTGAAATTGGGTTTTCATGAACATCACTCTTGAGCTCTAATGCATTATTCTCATATCATTTTAAGCTTGCATTGAGTTGAATTAACTCATGAGAATCATGGTAGAAATTTGGAAAAATGGTGCTCACATCTTGCTCATATGTATAGCTACATCCTCTTGATGCTTGGTTGTCTTAGTTAAATTGTCAAAGGGCTATCTTGCATAATATTCATGTGTTTTCAATGGACTTTGATGTTTATACTTAATGGTTTTGTTACTTGGCATGATGGAGGTTAATCTCTCACCTTTTCACTTTGTTTTTCATTTCTGGACTGTGTTTGGTCGACCAAGATAAGGGTTTCGGTCGACCAGAATTAACAGCGCTCACCAAGCTAAAATCTTCTCAGGGTTCGGTCGACCGACCAAGGGACTTCGGTCGACCAAAATCCCCAAACTGCACCAGTCTAAACCCTGTGAAATTTTGGTCGACCGACCCTCAATTCCGGTCGACCGAATACGGCAGACAACCCATTTTCAGAGTGTTTCAAACCCATTATTCTAGATCCATTTTAGCTCATATTTGACACTCTTACCCCCTAAGGCATTCATACATGTTGGATCTCCGAGTTGATTTTGATGTTTAAGTTTTAATGATGACAAACTGTGTGTGCATGTACTGAGGAAAATGTCCATTGATGCAAAAGGAGCTCATGTTTTGATAATCTTGCACTACAGGATTAACATCCGAGGAGGAATTAATTTACCAGTCAAACTAATGCTTGAAGAGTATTTTGATACTGGTAGGCAATACAGGTTGAAAATTCAAATTCATGCTCAAGGTCCATTGGTAAGGCTTATATTTCACTAAATCTTTCATCGGAGGAATTTATGGGTAAGTAGGTAATAGGTGTCGACACTCTTTGATATAGGCAGTTCACCTTCAGCTGCATCAACCTGCCTTTGGTGTTTTCCTTCAGTGTATCGATCTCACCATGTTCCTTTCTCAATGCACTTCATTCATGTTTTTCATTCCATACTGTCATGGGACTTTTGAGGAAGTATATGGTTCAAATTACTTTTCATACTCCTGGGTGAAATTAGCCTGAATGATGTTTAACCATTCATATGTGAATTGATGTATTGGGTTGAATGAGTTTCATGTATAGCAATACATGTCTTGATGACTGCACTCTTACTTGAGTATTTGATAGTTTGGAAATGCCCATTACCTACATTATCAATTCTTTTATATGTGAGGTTGTAAAGAAGATGGGTAGTTATGTTTCAATGGAAATTGATGAGCTTTTGTGTGTTGAAATGCATGATCAATTCTAGATCAAATGGCTGTCAATCAAACATAGATGAATGAAGGTAGATTGCTCAGGAAATGCTCATACAAACTTGAAATGGTCGTGTACTCATGCATGTTGTTCATGGAGCCTTGGTGCTTGCAACATGCTTAAAACTATTTATGCTTTGACAAAATGAATTTATACTAGCTAGCAAGATGCTTAAACCATTCAAATCATCATTAGTTAGAATGTGGTTTAAAGTATGCCAATACCTTGTTTTAATGCATGGTAATTTGTTCTTAATGTTTGGATGAGGAAATTTGGGGTTTCAATCAAGTTTAATTTTGTTTTAACTCATGTCAGAAAAAGTGTCGACTCATAGAGTCGACACTTATTCTCAAACACTCTGCTTATGTGTTACTTCTCTTGACCAGGAAGAAAGTGTTGACTCTGTGAGTCGACACTTATGGTCCTGTGCACTATTTGTGTAGTTGGCAGAACACACGGCCAAAAGTGTCGACTCTAAGAGTCGACACTTTCGACTGTGTTATTTTTTGTTCGCCGGCAGAACATTTGACAAAAAGTGTCGACTCTGGGAGTCGACACTTTTGTCCTGGATGGTTTTCTTCTTCACTGGCAGAATGTTATGAAGAAAGTGTCAACTTTGAGAGTCGACACTTCTTCTGGTTCCTCCAGAACGGGTTTTTCGGATTCATTTCAAAACCCTATTTTCTTATTCCATTTGGCATGGTTGTTTACCCCTTTGCCCCTAGGTATATGATACACATCTTAGACATGTTTTGTAAGGTTTTTGCAAGGGCTTTTGTGGCATTTCATATTCCTTAACTTGCTAATATAAATGTGTTGCGAATTTCAGGTTTTGAAGAGGAGAGGAGAGGGGTTTGGCCGCAGGTGGAGTGGAAGTGAGGATTTCTTGAGGTTTAATCATTTTCTTCCTCTTGTAGGAGCAATCCAGACTGGAAATACCTACAACATCATCCATCTTCAAGCATTCAAAGCTCGTCGTGGGTGAATCTCCGTGGAAGAGCTTCGTCGACTTCATTTTTCTTGATCTATCTCCCACCCACTGTGAGCGACGTCACGCGGTTCGGAGAAGAGCGGGGAAGAGGAAGAAGCGGAGAGCGCGCGGGCTCCTCTTTTTGTTGGGTGTTTTGTTTGCTGCAACACAGAAATGAGAGGAAAGAGAGAAGGGGCCACCACGGGAGATTGCTCCGGCGGGGCGAGCGGGACAAGTATGATATAGCAAAATATGGGGATTAAACGGCCATAGCGGGAAGTGACTCGCCGCGACCTCGGGGGGACGGGAATGATGCAAAAATTAAATAACAAGAATTGAAACGGCCATTGGGGAAGTTACTCGCCGCGGCCTCGAGAATATGAACAGAATATAACAGAATATAGAGAAAATATGAGAACAGAAATTTAAACGGCCATTGGGGAAGTGACTCGCCGCGGCCTCGATGATATGAGCAGAATATAACAGAATATAAAGAAAATATAAGAACGGAAATTTAAACGGCCATTGGGGATGTGACTCGCCGCGGCCTCGATGATATAAGCAGAATATAACAAAGCATAAAGAGATTGTAGGAATAGAAAATTAAACGGCCATTGGGGAAGTGACTCGCCGCGGCCTCGATGATATAAGCAGAATATATAACAAAATATAAAGAGAATATAGGAAACAGAAATTTAAACGGCCATTGGGGAAGTGACTCGCCGCGGCCTCGATGATAAGATGTGATCGCCAGGGGCCAAAAGACCCCAAAATAAGAAGGTGATCGCGCCTACCTCAAAAGCGGGAGATGGCGGGTTGCTTCTTCCTCTCCTTCCGGCCGGCCGACGGAGAGGGCTTTCCTCGGGTACCCTTGCAAGACAACGATAAATAAATGACAAGTGGATTAGAAAGATGGAGGTGTAGTATTCGAATCCTTGCGATAAAAATAACGAAATGATGGCAAGACACACACCTGGTTGGTGTTATCTTTTAAACCCCTCTCGGACTCGAGTAGGAGGAAAATGAGATGATGGATGTAAGAAGTATAAGAGAAGAGGCCCCCTTGTGAAGGGGGATAGATGATGCAATATGATGAATGTAAAGGACTATGGAGAAAAAGGGGAAGAAAAGGCTTATTGGATGAGCCGAGGGTGAAATCCGGCGGAGCTCCGGCAGCGTGGGGACGACGTGGAAGCGCGGTGGATGAAGACGACCTTCCTATCGCGAGCGTGAGCACCCGAGAAGCCGGCAGAACCTCCACCTACAAAAGAACCCACGGGTTAGAAAAATGACTCCGTAGCCTCTGGGCTCCGGCAGCCTATCGGATCACTGCTTAGCTCCCCTAGAACTGAGGGGGTGGGCCTCTATTTATAGAGTTCCGGAAGGTGGAGGCGTCCAGGACCCTGGACACCTCCATCAGGGCCGAAATAATATTTTATTCTATTTTTATTGATTTTTTTAGAATACTTTTATGGGGGCGTCCAGGGTCCCGGACGCCTCTAACAGGTCCACCGAAAACCGACGACGGCCGCACGCGGTTTGGCACAACGCGTGGTTTTGTGAGCGGCGCCTCGTGATTCAGAAATGGGCGCGTCCAGTCATCTGGACGTCTCTAAATTTGGCTTTTTTCACACACGACAAACCGTCGTTCGGTGGGCGGCGCCCGTGAGGGAGTTTATGGAGGCGTCCAGGGGCCTGGACGCTTCCAAAATATATATTTTTATTATTTTTTTGTCTTATATGCCAAGGCTGGCATTTTGATTTTTTATAATTCTTTTTATGGAGGCGTCCAGGGACCTGGACGCCTCCATTAATTTATTATTTTTTATTTAATTTTTTTGTCTTTTATGCCAACGGGCATTTTATATATATATTTTTTTATATTTATTTTTATGGAGGCGTCCAGGGGCCTGGACGCCTCCATAAATATATATATTTTTATTTGATTTTTGTTTTGTTTTTTATGATTATTAATATTATTTTTATTATTTTTGCATTGATGGAGGCGTCCAGGCAGCTGGACGCCTCCATGATTTTGATTTTTTTTATTTTTTGGTCATTGATGGAGGCGTCCAGGCGCCTGGACACTTCCATGATTTTGATTTTTTTATTATTTTTTGGTCATTGATGGAGGTGTCCAGGCGCCTGGACACTTCCATGATTTTTTACGGAATAATTCAAAAAAATGTAAAAAAATTCATAAAAATAGGAAATCACCAGAGTAATTAAAAATGTGAAGGCCGCCTTGGGGTATCATAGTGTAATATGAGATTTACTCAGGAGACGTCAGGAATGGCGTGTCTACAGCTGCCCCGCCTTGGCATCTGCTTTGCAAGGGAGCGACACGTAGTGGAATGGTATCGAAGTGGAGTGAAATGAAGTGGGAGTGGACTGATAAGTTGATTCCAAGGTGTGATGAGACACGCTTTTGACGTTACTGTTTGGAATCTTTCCTGGAGTTTCAATGAGGCGACCTTGAAGAAGGTCTTTCAAATATTGACGATTGCTTGGACGGAGATCAAATAAGGGAGGGTGAGATGTGCGCTCAGGCACGAAACAAAAGGAGACCAACTTCTCGGTGTGGAAGTACCTGGGTCATAAACCGGAGGTTTCACCTTTGGGGAGCGGTTACCAGCCAATGTGGAAGTGCTGCGGCCAAGGTGGGTCAAAAAAGGTAAAGGAATATCTGAGGGTCTGTCCAAACAAGGGTCTCCTTTGGAAGAGCAGCGCCGGGGCCGTCTCAAGGAAACTCAGTATTTCATTCGGAGTGGAATATCTCATATTTGTGGGAATTGGAGCACAACGGCTTTCACAATCGAATCACTTGAATGATCTTCCGCAATAAATCAAAGTCCTATATGAATGCATGCTGGGTTCAAAGAAAAATTTAAAACAAACTAAAATAGAAAATAGCCAAGGATAATATTGTCAACTTGTGAAGAACGGGTCAGGATACCGACTCGGTGAGCTGATACTGGGCTGGGGCCCGTTTATCCGCGCACCAACTCACTGAATGGAACCGTCGTCCCCATGCTACCACAAGCTAACGGCCTATCCGTACAACCCAAATTCTTCCGGGATCATCACTGTTTTTGTTGAAGGGGAACTCAAATCCCAGATTTGTTCGGGTCGCAAGGTCCTTGACATGTTCTAGTAGCGTAGGTATCGTATACTATGATGCATGACATGGTGGGACCAACCATTGAAAGGTGGGACGGGAGACAGGACAAAGACGTCCGTTAGTAAAACCTGCACAGATTAGCAAAGGTTAGCAACATCAGAAAGTAGCAGAATCACAGCAGAATCGCACCACAGTACAAAGGAGATTCAGACAAAATCTTGACAATGACAACTGATGTGACACGTTTTATCCTGTAGCGATCTTCCCTTCCTACACTTCTTCTCTTGCACCAAATTGTTTCGAGGCACGCTTCACGAGACCTTACCCTAAACAGCAGGGAACTACGCCTCGCACGGAGGGATCCCCTTTTCTCTTTCTTTTGGGCGCGTCCAGGCGTGAGGACGTGTCTTAACCCTCGAATTCAAATTTAAAGCGACGGGTGGTCTTTCTTCTCCCGTGCCTTACCCGCAAACGAGCCCGCCTTCTGCCGAAACTCGCTTGCCCCCTTTCTCGTCTTCCTCCTCTTTTGATTGATGGAGTTCGGTGGGCCCGACCACGGCGAAGGCGGAGAGGGACGAGGAAATCCTCGCCCAAGGAGGGACGCGCCCGAGCACGGAACGGCGTCCATGGAGGAGGAAGGGCCGCTTCGGGCCCCCGAGGGACCCGAGGGGCCCGAGGGCGTGGGAGGAGGTGAACACGGTCCGGTAGGTCCTCCGATCTCTTCCTTTTTTAATTCATTTTGGGTTTCGAAGCGAGTCGGGCGAGGAGAAAAGGGTTCAGCGAGTGTTGCACTCAAATGATGGACGCGTCCTAGACAGGGGACGCGTTCCTTTTGACTGATATGGGACCCCTTTCTTGGTGCAGGACATGGCAAGGACCCTGGGCCTGGCCGATGAGTGGGCGAGTGCGGACGAGCCGAGCCGCGTCAGGAAGGAGAGTCGCGGCAAGGCGAGGCTCGAGGACTGGCCCGTACGTCTCCCTGGACAGCAAGGGGGTGTACTGGTGCAGGACAGTGCCGACTTCCTGCGGCGGCAGAGAGAGAGTTACGCGGGGCTTCCCCAAGCTGGGGACACGCGTGGCATCGGCGGCTCGCGCGCCCAGCTGTCAGAGACTAGGCGGCAACTGGCCGTCGCTCAACATGAGCTGTCGCTCCTGGTAAGTTACGTGCTGCCCTTTTAATTTCAGATTTTGGAGTTTCACTGACGGCCGTTGTTTATTTTGTTCCAGCGTGCCCAGCAGACAGCGACGGTGGGAGCGGCTGGCGGATCTTCTAGCTCCTCGGCCCCTTTTCTCGAGATTGCTTCCCTCCGGGAGCAACTTGCTGGTGCGGTGGCCCGCGCGACCCGGGCGGAAGAGGAGCGTGACGCCTGGGTGGCGACTGTAGCAGAGCTGCGGCATCGTGGTGAGGAGAGACCTTCTCCAGACATCCTGGAGTTAAGGGTTCTTCTGCAGATGATGAGGAGAGAGGTAGAGAGAGAGAAAGCCGAGAGAAGGTCCGAGCGACAGCGGGATCTGACCGAGAGGAGGGCCTTGGAGGCCCAAGTGAGGGAGCTCCAGCTGGGCCTTCAGGCCGTCGTGCAGAGGCTAGGAGGGATGGAGACGCGCTACGAGAGAGCGCGAGAGTTCGGGGAGCGCCTCCGCCAGTCCGGTCGCTTTGCCGCCAGTGGCTTCTTCGCCACGCCAGGGGAGGAGCAGCGAGTCACTGCTGCGGAGCAGGCGCCCAGAGGCGAGGCAGGTGCTACTGCACGGGGATCCTGGAGGCTTCTGAGGGACCCTCACCTCGGGGGAGAGGAGGAGAGTGCCCGGAGAGATGAGTGATGGTGAGGATTGGCGGGCTAGTGGACCCGTCACCTCTTTATGTTTATGATGTTTTTGACAGTTTATATAGAATTATGAATGGAGTGATTTGATTTTCTGCTGTTTATATGTTCTCTTGTGCGTTCCTTCTTCCCTACACTTCTTCTCCTCTGCACTGTTCCCATGTGACGGATCTGTCGAGACTCCGCCTCGAGCGGAGAATCACGTCTTGTTGTGACCATTTTCCACGAGAATCTGCCGTCGAAGTCAATACTGACGGCCCTAGTTCCTTTTCCCGGATGTTGTGCCAAATTTTGCGTGCATCCTCCAAAACATGATAGGGTATCCCTAGACAACATAGGGGCTATTCGTCCTATTCTTCGTCCAGTCAATCACCCTGTGTGAGCGGTGAAGCGACACATGGGGTCGCTTGGCCAGTGTCTCATTGCGAGGGCTATCATCGACAGGTGATGGAGGCAATCTTGGCCCGCACTCCTTCCATTTCTATAAATTCTTGTCCCTTTTATCCTCCCAGGTATATCGAGAGCTAACTCGAGGAGCACAAGTTCTTACGGGAGAAGAGGAGTTCAAAATTCCGAGAGTTGGATGGAGGGCGAATCTTCCCATTCCTCGAAGAGAAGCAGGTCCAGTGGTAGTAGTTCCAGAAGGCTTTCAGACCTTGAAGGGCACTTCAGCGAAAGGGCCCAATCACAACTCGTAAGCCAAGTTTTCTTGCCCTTTTCTCATTTTTTCTTCCTTTCTTGTGACCAAACCTCACCCCCATTCCTTGTATGTGTAGGTTGTGATGAAATCACAAATCTTGTGGGAGTTGGTAGTAGCGGCGTACAGGGGCCTCCCAGATTTTCAGAAGGCGAGGCTAGACGTGATGGGATTTGGTACCTTTCTTCGGATCGAGCCGATCAAGCCCGACCTGGTTCTGATCCAAGCCTTGTGTGAGAGATGGGACCCAGTGAGCCGGGCATTCCTGATGCCCTGGGGGCACATGGTGCCCAGCTTGGAGGATGTGGTCCGGATCACAAGCCTGAAGGTAGAGGGCGAGGCAGTGACCGGAGTCACTTACGCGGACTACAGAGAAGGTGCCCAGAAGTTACTGGGTCTGGACCTGGATGGTCGGAAAAATAGGTCGGTAGCTAGGGCGTCCCTCATGGATGCATTAGGGCTCACCGACACTCGTCGGCGGGATGATGAATCCTCAGAAGAGTTCATGGAAAGGATAGAAATAGGATGCCGCGCCGTGTATTGCACAGATTTCGGCAACTGGGAAAGATGTAACATAGATTTGAGGAGATTTCTCCTCTTCCTTTTGGGGAGATTGGTACTGAGCTCGAAAGGGGATGGTATCCAATGTTGCTTCCTGGAGCTGCTGTCAGACCTTGAAAGAGTAGGGTATTATGCCTGGGGAGCCGCCATGCTGGCACACTTGTTTGCAGGCCTATTCCAAGAAACGGATCGTGAGATGACTGTGAGTGGCTTCACACCATTCATCCAGGTATTTTTTTTGGTTTTGCTTGTTTTGTATATATTTTTTTTTTTGTTTTTGCATGGTACTGATGACCTGCGCCGAGCAGTTATGGAGCTATTATTACCTCCCCATGGGGAGAGCTCGACATTGGCGACCTGCGATGGTGCCGCTAGCCAGGCGGTGGGAACCCATCATGAGTGCGGCACCCCTAACCTACCAACTGATGGTGCTGAGGCGAGAGCTACAGGAGTTCCCTGCAGCGATGGTAAACTGGAGACCCTACTCAGACATGGTCGATGCCGACCAGCCGTGGGTTCTAGCAAGTCGTGCCTGGTTCGGACGTGAACTGTGGATGCACTGCCTGAATGAAATCGAGCCGCTCCGGCTACGATTGGTTATGAGAACCTTAGGACTGGCTCAGGAATGGGTGGATACGGCTGCGCCACCTCGTGTCGGGAGAAAGACGCGAGGACCGGCGACCTGCATTGACTGGCGCGTGCGGTTCCCTGAACAGTACGAAGACTGGCAACGGGGTGGCACGATTGTAGAATCGCAGGCGCGGGACAGCGAAGACTATTTGCGTCTATATAGGACAAAGTACGCAGAACGGTTCCAACCCCGGGGACTTGTGGAGGTAGGTTTCCCCTTTTCTCTTTCTTCTTTCTCCCTTTTCTTTTTTGGTTTTCCGGTGGAAATGCTGACTCGTATGGCTGCAGGATGTCCGGGATGCCATGATAGCGAATTTACGAACTCGCTTGGCAGAGATGGAGCAACAATTGGACGATGCCCGCAGAGCTATGAGCGCCTCGGTAGGTGTGCACTGCGTTCTTAATTAAAACCCCAGATTCCAGATGTTGGCTGCTAATTTACGCGGTCATAGCATGCCCAGATTGGCGCGGCTTCCCCAGCGACGGGAGTAGGTGGTACCTCCTCCAGCTTGTGGATTCCTACCTCCGAACTTAACTTGCTTCATGAGCAACTTGCTCACGCCACGTAGCGTGCTGCGGAGGCAGAAGGGATGCTCCGTATACAGGTAAAAGTTTCAGCGTTGAGTTCTCTTTGTTTACGCCTTATCGTGTATCTGAGATGGTACACTTGGCAGGAAAAGGAGACGGAAGAAGCGCTTGGCCAAGCTGCGCAAAAGGAGGCTAGGATAGCAGAACTGGAGAGGGAACTGCGGCGTCATCCTAATGACGACTCCTCTAGGGATGCTGTGGAACTGAGGATCACTCTCCAGTTGGAGAGGGAAGACCGCGAGAGGGAACGTGCAGAGAAAGAAAGAGACGCAGAGAGAGAAAGAGCCAACAGATTGACTGAAAGGGAGGAACGAAGGGCCATGGAGGCCCAACTATTCGAACTCCGAATCAGCCTTGGCCTTGCTGAACAGTGGCTGAGAGATGGTGAGGAGCGCTACCGAAGAGCACGAGAGCGTGGCTTTCGTGTTGGTAGCTTCTCTATTGCTTCCGTAGATCAACGCCGGGATGCGGGAATAGGAAGAGGAGTACAGAGCGGTAGGAGTACCGCTTTTCGTAGTTGGGTAGCACCTTTGAGAGTGTTTTGTCCGGAGAGTAGTGGGACGAGTAATGCAGAGAGAGAGGGCGGAACTTGATGTAATTTTTTTGATTTTTGGAATAAAACACAAGGTTCGGTTTGTTTATTTCTCACCTATGCTTCTGTTGCCTGCACACATCACTGAAACAAACAAATCAGAATTTCTGTTCTGACTTGGCCCCTTGCTCAATAAGCAAATGGTCACTGTGACTGTCCTTGATAACTGGTCAAGGGGCCAAGCCTTTACTTAACGAAGGCAAGGGAAAGATGCGGTGATGATAAATGCGACAGACAAGCACACGAATGCAAGCGGTATTAAAGTGAGATGATGCACGCAAATGTAATCATGCAAAATTGATTTGTTTTCTTTTTTATCTTTGATATTTTTTTTGTTTTATCATAAAAAGATTTTTTTTGTTTGCAAATATGTGCATTTGTCTTTTCCATTTTTTTTTGTGCTTTTATCATTTCAAAAAAAAAATTATTGCTAACGCCCGGCAAGCACCCAAATGGCACCTAACCTTCGTGAGAACAGGGGTTTCTTACTAACCTCCCAGGTATCCTAAGTGCACATCTAGATTGATTTGGGCCTCTAGACCCCTCGAATGATGATCCCGCCGGCTAAGACTTACCCTGATGACAATACCGTCATGCCATGCTTAGGCTCCCAGTTGCTTCCGACCACAGGGATTCACCCAAAAGGTGTTTGAGGTAAATGATTTGCCCGACCCGGGTCTGTTTCCTCACAACTCTAGATGGTATAAGATGGAACACCCTGGAACCCTAACGACCAACCGCGCGACGCTGACCCGGAATCAGACGCCGTCGCACCCATAGGTGACGCGCTTGCATTGGCCTAAGCCCGAGGTTAAACAAGAAGACATCAAGGTGGTAAACAGGGGTCTTGACCAGCCAGAAACACGGAGACTCCTTCGCAGCGATAGCTTTTGCTTTTTCAAAGTAGGCAACCAAAATGTGTATATTAAAATAAGGTCGCAGACCCTGGGCAGTTTTCACCTTTCAGAAACTCCATCGAACCTTCATCTTTAGAGGGAAGAAGGAAGAGCGTAGGGGATAAACCTCCTGAGAGGACCGGCAAAGCCGTTAACCCGGCGAGCGAATAAGGGCCCATTAACTCATTCCTTTCGGACAACTCGGACCAAATCTCGAGCATTTACATTCTACGGCCCCTTTTGTGGATTCAGACTTTTGCTTTGAGGGGTTCCGTTTATCGCAACAGGCACGGTCACGACCAGGCTTTTCTCTTGATTTTGATTTTGTATTTCTTTTGTGAGGGAGATGTTTGACGTTTGTGGGCTCCCTTTTCGTATGCCTGCGGGGACACTGCCCTCTTCTCGTGCTCTGATCGGTGCTCGAGGAAATGGATCCTACTCTTGCCCTTGGGGTTTGAGTTTCGGTTTCTCATGCTCAGCGTTTTAAGGGCGCCGACTGTCTCATTTGGTCGAAGAGAAAAGAATAAAGATTACAGCTTCCGGAGATCTTCTAGGTGTAGCCCCACCGTAGGTGATGCTACCGATTTTTTTGAATAAAATACATAAGTGAGCACATGTTAGCTTCCTTTGAGCGAGCATAGGCCGACGTGGCCGGACAGGGATCTCCACGGTTCTGGCAAACCAAGACCCGGTGCCTACCAAGCCTTAATGGGCCCTATCCTAACATGAAGCTTAGATGCAGGGACTTAACTACATGGTGACTGCCAGGCATCGGCGTTTTGAATTTTCCATATTTTTAGTGGTTTTCAGTATTTCCTTGTTTTTGATGTTTTTTATCTTTTCATCATTTTTTTTGTTTTGTGCTAAGGGTAGTATTTCTTAAGATAAAGCCCATTCCAAGGGTGGGATAACTCGGTCCCTTCGGCGTTGACTAGCTTGTAGGCGTTGCCAGGGTACACGGCTTGAATTACAAATGGTCCTTCCCAATTAGGTTGGAGCTTAGAACGCGGCCCTCCAGGTTTGACAAAAATTCTTTTTACGACCATCTCACCGACTTTGAATTTTCTCTCAACGACTTTCTTTTGGTAAAAGCGAGCGAGTCTATTTTGATACACACGCGCGTGTTCGGCGGCGGCCAGCCGCTTCTCATCCAAGAGTTCCAACTGGGCGAGGAGTGAATTACGACGATCGTCGAGGGGAAATTCCTCATCCAATTGTACCCTGAGAGAAGGGATCAGAGTCTCGTACGGGACTACCGCTTCCATACCATAAGTGAGGGCAAATGGAGTCTGCCCGGTGGGGGTACGGATTGAGGTGCGATAGGCCCATAGGGCTTCGATAAGCTTTTCTGGCCAGTCTGAAAACTTACTAGACTCGCAGGTTTTTTTGATGATTTTGAGCAATGTTTTATTGGTGGCCTCCGCTTGACCGTTACCTTGTGGGTAATAAGGCGATGAATGATGCAATGCAATTGCGTACCTTTTGCAGAGGTCCTGTAGGTCCTGAGAAATGAATTGTGGCCCATTGTCGGTGACGATCGTGCTTGGGACGCCGAATCTGGCGAGAATGTTCTTCATGATGAACTTGCAGACTGTTGACGCCTTGATTTCCGCGTAAGCTTCGGCTTCGGCCCATTTGGTGAAGTATTCCGTCGCAGTAAGGATGAAAGATTTCTGCTTGGTGAGGGAATTGGGATCACCTAGGGGACCAATGATGTCGAATGCCCACATGGAGAAAGGCCATGGGGAAGATATTGGATGAAGTGAGGAAGATGGTGAATGGATTTTATCGGCGTGAAGTTGACACTTGACACACCTACGGACATAGACAGCACAATCCTCTTCCATAGTGGGCCAATAAAAGCCTTGACGAATGATCTTCTTGGCGAGCATCTGACTATTCACGTGGCCACCGCACACACCCGAGTGCGTCTCCTCTACACATTTCCAAACCTCATCGTCACCAAGACATCTTAACAGAATACCAGTAAGGCTCCTCCTATAGAGTAGACCTCCAATCAATGTGTATTTCTGAGCCACCCTTCTTATGGCTTTCTTGTCCTCTGTGGTGGCCCCTTCAGGATAAGACTGATCTTGGCAATATTTGACAATTTCATAGAACCATGGTTTCTCTTCATCAGCCAGTTCTTCTTCGGCCTCTGCCAACATGATTTCCCTCTTCTCAAGGATATCTTCCTGCAGGATCTTCCTTGCTATCCTGTCTTTGATGTTTACGTAGGAAGCATCATCGACTGCAGGGGCGTGAAGTTTGTAGATGGAAATGGACTTAAACCATCTTCCTAGAGGGAACCTTATGGATGATGCCAATGAGGCGAGGGCATCGGCGAGAATATTCTGATGACGAGGGATATGAACAAAGATCAGTTTTGTGAATAGTTTGGCAAAGGCAGCAGTGAGTTCTTGGTATGGCTTGAGTTTGGGATCGCGAGTGCGATACTTAGTGAGTACCTGGCGAAGGATGAGCTGACTATCACCTACAACTCGCAACTCAGTGATACGTAAAGAATGAGCGAGTCCTAGGCCAGCTAGAAGGGCTTCATATTCGGCTATATTGTTGGTAACTGGAAATTTGAGCTGGTACGCCAATGGGAATGTGAGGCCTTCCGGTGACAGGAGGGCGACGCCGATTCCTTTCCCTTGAGAATTCAGAGCTCCATCAAAATATAGTGTCCACATTGGCTCATCTGATTGGTTGATGGACATTAGTTCCTCATCTGGAAACTCTGATTGGACGGGATCGAACTTGGGAAGAGGATGGTGAGCGAGATGCTCGGCTATGGCATAACCTTTAATCGCCTTTTGCTGGATGTAGGTGATGTCGAACTGAGAGAGAAAACTTTGCCAGCGTGCTAGCCTATCCGTAAGGACGGCTTTCTCCAGAAGGAATTTGATAGGATTCATTCGAGCAATCAAGTGGACTTCGTGAGCCAAGAAGTAGTGCTTCAATTTCTGCACTACCCAAACGAGGGCAGCACAGGTTTTCTCCATGCCGGTGTACTTCTGCTCACAGGGATTGAGAAGTTTGGACAAGTAATAGGTTGCCCGTTCCTTGCCTTCTTCATCAGCTTGTGCGAGGACGGCCCCCACGGAGTCATCCAAGACTGAGATGTAAAGGATCAGAGGTTTTTCTGGTTTAGGTGGAATGAGAACGGGTGGACTAGCCAGATATTCCTTCAACCCTTCAAAAGCTTTCTGACATTTAGAATTCCAGTGGAATTCTACTCCTGGCTTGGTCAACTCGTAGAGAGGTCTACACCTTTGTGAATGTTGAGACACAAACCGACGAATAAACTGCAGCCTGCCGATTAAACCTCGGACTTCCCTCAAATTCTTGGGAGGCGGCATATCCCTGATAGCCTTGGCTTTGTCGGGATCTATCTTGATCCCTCTTTTACTCACAATGAACCCCAGCAATTTACCTGACGACACACCAAACACACACTTTTTCGGGTTCATTTTCAATTGGAATTCTCTTGACCTTTGCAAGACCTTAGCCAAAACTTCTGGATGTTCCATCCTGGTCCTTGATTTCACCAATAAGTCATCCACATACACTTCCAGATATATGTGCATCATGTCATGAAATATGGCCATCATTGCTCTTTGGTAAGTAGCTCCAGCATTCTTTAACCCAAACGGCATGACCACGTAACAATATGTTCCCCAAGGGGTAGTGAATGACGTCTTTTCCTGATCTTCTTCTGCCAAACGAATTTGATTGTATCCTGAAAATCCATCCATGAAAGAGAGGGTTTCAAAACCTGCCGTGTTATCAATCAACACATCAATGTGAGGTAAGGGAAAATCATCCTTTGGACACGCGCGGTTAAGGTCCCGGAAGTCGATACAAATCCTGACTTTCCCATCTTTCTTCATGACCGGGACAATGTTCGCCACCCATTGAGGATAAAGAACGACTCTAATGAACCTGGCTTTGTGGAGCTTATCGACCTCTTCTTTCATTTTCAAAGCCATCTGGGGGTGGAAACGCCTTAACCTTTGTTTTACCGAGATGGACCCTGGTTTTAGGGTTAAACGGTGTTCGATCAAGGTTGAATCTAAACCCGGCATATCCTCGTAGCTCCATGCAAACGTGCCCTTATATTCCTTGAGGACCTCAAGTAATGCCTCTTCTTCAGAGGGTGGTAGGTTGTCACTTATGAGGATGATCCTAGGGTCTTCCTCAGTCCCCAAGTTGACTTCTTTGGTGGATTCTTCTACGGCGGTTGACGGCTCGTCGAATCTCCTTATTCCGCTAGCGTATGCGCCCGCCGCATCCTCATATTCTTCACCCTCATCTTCAGTGGGGCATTCTTCATTCGTGAGCTCGTAGACTTCATACCCTTCATCAGATGCACAGTCGCCCTCGCATTCTATTTCGGGTAGCTGGATGGGGTTTTCTAACAACTGGGGGATGGCAAGAAGGGCCTGACACCTGGCGGCCAAATCCAGAAGGAATCGACGAGGGATCTGCCTACCCTTGGATTTCTTCCTAGGTACTACCCTTGGCCTATCATTCCTAGATTGACTGACAATATTTACAGACGAAGAGGAAGATGAGGAGGATGGTGTAGAATGTACAGGAGAAGACCCCTCAGAGGAGGGGTAGAAAAGGTCGCTCATCGGACCTTGGACGGGTGGTCCGCAAGGCGGTACGCACCCGTGGGAGATGTAGGAGGTTTCCTCAACGAAGATGTGTTGTTGGAGAGTTTGAAAATTGACGTTTTTTTTTCGTTTTCATTTTTAATGACAAAGCAGTGAAAAGAGATTGGAGGAGAGAGGAAAGTGGTTATGGCTAGAGGATTGTGGGGCTCGTAGAGCAGATCATGGTTGAAGACCTGGCGCGGGTTGAAAAGCCCGCGTAGGTATGTAAGCAAAGAAGGGGACCTGGGAAGATCATCAGACAATTGTCTGGCCCAGGAAGAAGATATCAGCAAAGGCTGAGACGAGTGGATGGAGAGGATGGCGGCTAATGAGCCATCGATGGCAATGTTGAGGACGGATGAAGATCCGTCGATGACAGAGTCCTTCTGGCGAGGACGAGGATAGTTTGG
This sequence comes from Amorphophallus konjac, assembly GCA_022559845.1. Lineage (NCBI taxonomy): Eukaryota > Viridiplantae > Streptophyta > Magnoliopsida > Alismatales > Araceae > Amorphophallus > Amorphophallus konjac. Next base: position 85,974 of record JAHNEJ010001972.1, on the reverse strand, counting down.
AACCTTGGCAAGAGTGGTAATATTCTCTGGTATTTCGGAGATCAATGGTGGTCCTTCAAGCTGTGGGGACGAGAACATCCTTTCCAGTGCAACAGAAATGTCCCGTATGTCGAACCATTTGTCCCACTCGCATTCCGGATCTTTGATCTTGCCTCTTTTGGTGATCCTCGGACATTTTTCAGCCAAATATACAGCATGTGATCCTCCATATGCTTCTCGTGGGTGATCTCCCATCTGAACAACGGGCCCTCTGTTGAAGTGGTTTGATAGAGTCCATGTGAGGGGCTTCCAATCCGCCTTGAATGGTCCTTGGAAGCCTAGGCCAAACCTACGGTTCGGCCTAATTTCTTTTGGCGGCTTGAGCATACCCTGTAACTGTGCGCCCAGACCTTTTCCTTGTTGATAGCCGATGTTCCTCATAATCTCCCAACCTTTGGAGTGAAAAGGGAGACACGATGTTGTGGTTGCCCTGACCGGCTCTTTTGGTGCTAGTGGCATGCGAGATGGATCACGCACGTCCAGCAGTGATAATATGGGCCGATGAGACGGCCAAACAGAGGGCAGAGAGGTGTTGATAGCATCCACTGTGTGAAGGACAGGTGTACTGACCACTTTAATAATTCTCCCGTTGTAAGGAAACTTCAGGCACTGATGGTTGGTGGAAGGCACAGCGTCCATGGCTTCAATGTAAGGACGACCCAGTATAGCCTTGAATGTGGGGTCCATGTCGAGGACATGGAATTCCGTGGGAATTGCCATGGGGCCTAATTCTGCCTTCAGAATAATCATCCCCTGCGGCGGCCTTTTGCTATTGTCATAGGCCGTGACCGTGATCGAGGAAGGTCTTATTTGTTCCTCGTCAACCCCACACAACTGAAGAGTGCTCATGGAGATCACATTTATGGACGCACCCGTGTCGACAAGACACGGGTTTATGGATACCCCATTAATTTTTATTGAAATGCACAATGCATATTTCCGAGATTCCTTGGGAGCGAGCTCGTAGTTGTGAAACATGATGACTGGTTGTGTGTCTGTTGGGGTCAGGACGGTCGAAATCTTCTCCACGGGGAGGTCTTCATTAACCATGACCTTTTGAAGATATTCCATCAAGGCCGCCTGGTGGGATGTGGATCTTTGAAGTAGCTCTAGGATGGAGATCCAGGCAGGCGTCTTGTCCAAGTGTTTCAGTAGATCATACTGTGTTCCAGGGATAGCTCTTTCTAGTTGTTCTGCATCATCCTTCTTTGGCTGAGATTGCTCGGGATTCTGACTGTTGTGGGGGAAAACTCTGTGGAAAATCCTTCCACTCCGGAGCACCATTGCCTGTGGCTTTTGTACCTCTGTGGGGGTAGCAGTGGGTTTTAACAGGGGTTTGAGGGGTAGTAGTGGAGGAATGGTTGATGAAGCAGGGGTGATGATGGGAGCAGGGATTCTGATGAGGGGTTTGTTAGGTGGAGGCATGGCGGAGGTAGAGGGGATATCGCGCGGATTATGAAGGATAAGGGGTTTGGAAGGTGGAGGTGGAGGTAAGGTTTGAAACGGGTAAAGGTTTTGAGGCGGATGGTGGGTGATGAGTGGTTTTGAAGGCATTAGTGGTGATGTGGTGGAGAAAGACGGGGTTATGTATGGTGGACGGATGATAAGGGGTTTAGAAGGCGTAGGGGTAAATGTGGTAGAGGTGGATGGTAAAGTGGGGGAGTGGGAGAAGGTGAGACGGTGTGAAGGCGTAGTAGAAAGTGTCGGTTGATAGGAGGTCGGGGTGCGGATGAGAGGGCGTAATGGTAGTGGAAATGGTGAAGGCGATACCGATGCGGGTTGATGAGAGAGAGGTGCTACCCGGGCAAGGTGAGGGGGTTGCATGACGATAGGGTTGGAGGTATAAAGAATGGAGGTACTTTCCTGGTGCCACACCTGCTCTCTCCCAACTTCCGGGAAGGAGGAGATGGGGTTAACCTGATGATTGGGCTGTTGGTGCTCCGGTAGTGGATTCTGGATTATGCCCATGTCGGGCTGTTGTTGTGGGGCCTGCTGAGGCTGTTGTTGTTGTTGTGGTTGCTGCTGCTGCTGCTGTTGTAACTGCTGCTGTGGCCTCTGAGGAGGTCTCCTAGCCTTGAGAGCCGCGACGTACCGTCTCATCTCATCCCAATCTATTTGATGTTCATCATTCATATCATGGATGTAATCTTTGAAATGGAAGCAGTAATCCACTGTGTGTCCCGGCTGCCTGTGGTAGACGCAGTATTTGGAGGTATCAACATTGGGGGGCCAGGCGGGCCTTTCTCTGGGTAGGGCGAGTTGGTTTGATGCCATGAGGGCATTAAAAATATCTGCTAAGGTTTCTGGCAATGGTGGATAGTAGGCTCTCTTAGGACCGAGCGGCCTCCTTTGTTGCTGTTGGGGACCATAGTTCCCCGGAGGTGGAACTTGGTTGTACTGAAGCGGTGGTTGTTGTTGTTGAGGTTGTGGTTGTTGTTGCTGGGGTTGGCGTAATGGAGGCATATTATCCTGGGGTGGATTATTTTGGGGTGGAGGACGGAGAGGGAAAGGACCTGGTTGAAGGGGTAGTCGGGGCATTTGTGGAGGCCTTGGGTTGACTGCATAGTTGGCATTGTTGACCGCACTGACTTGCTCATTTGTCACGACCCCTTCTGTGGCTCCGCCCGGGACACCAGCGCCTGTCTTTCTGACCACTTTGGGCTTCGGCGACTCAAACATGTTCATGATGGGGGAGTCTTTTAGCTGGGTTTGGATGTATCGGGCCCTTTCATAAAGTTCCTCCATTGTAGTAAGTTTATTCATGGCGAGGACGTGTCTGAACTGCGGGGTTGCATTAGACACAATCATTTTCACTTGTTCGGGCTCGGAGAGGGTATCCCTTATTCTTTCCGCCAGAGACCTCCATCTATCAGCATATCGGACAAAATCCTCGTCGGGTTTCATCTTTTCGGCCACTAGGTCGGTAATGGAGAGTGAGGGACCGACCCTATCCCTATATTTCTGCAAGAACCTTCTCTGCACTATTTCAAAATTCTCGGCCTCGCGGGGCTCCAGAGAATAGAACCACTCAAGCGCGGGACCATCCAATGATCTCCGAAAGAGGTATGCCAGGGACCTCTGATCGTTTTGCCAATAGGAGGACTCATACATGAAGTCCTTGAGGTGAATGAAGGGGTTGCCGGTACCATTGTATCTGCGGTACGTGGGCATTTCGGAGGGAGGGAGATGAATGACGGGGAGGATTGGCAAAGCAACCTCCGGGGTGGCTTTCACGTCCACCATTCTTCTCAGATTTTGAAACTGCTCGTCCATGCGATTGAACCTATTAAGGAGCGATTGGGCGAGCTCCTCTGGGGGTGAAGGTGGCACTTGCCATTGGGGGAGAAACTGTCTCCCGGAGACTTGAGGGGGAAACCCGGAATGAGAGGGAACTGTCGGACCACCGACAGTTGGCCCTGGCTGAAACGGTGTGTGAGGAACACCGGGAGTTTGAGATTGTGACGGGAATTGGAATGAGGGAGGTTGTTGGCTCGCTTGTCCTTGAAGCGAGGGAGACTGGATGGCTTGCGCCAATGAAGGAGATGGAATGGCCTGCACGGACTCGTGGAGAGGTGCGATAGCCGGGGTTGACTCCTGGGGCGTGGGGGGAACAGATTTCCCCTTTAGAATGGCCTGGAAGGCCCGGAGCTGTTCAGGGGTAAGCTCCGTGTTGGCGAGGACGCCCAGTAAGGAAGTGATATCCTGTGGCGGGGACGTGTCCCCGGCAATAACCTGCACCTCATGCGAGGGGTCATGAGAAGGACCCGAGTCCATAGCATAGACTCGCGGGTCGGCTGTCAAACCACGGCTAGGGTGGTTCTCCTCAGAAGACTCGTGAGACATGCTCACAGTTCTCCCAGAACGCAAAAACATACACTAGCAAGTAGGTAGCAGAGATTATCAAACAAGTGGATGCCTTTACGCCCTTTTTTTTGTTTTGATTTTGATGATTTTTTTTTTGTGTGTTTTTAGCGAGATCCGAAGTTCACACAAGATAGGGACCCTAGTTTATTTTTGTTTCATCGCCGTGTCAGCTAGGGTCTCTCGTCTCACCACGAATGAAATGACTAACTTCGGGGAACTTCAATGGTACAACCAGCCCAGTGAACGAAGAGGAGATTCTTCGATGTCGGGGACTTACGGAGGTCCCAGTGTAGGAGATTCTAGTCCGTTGAGAGGAATTCCCAAACGGAGAGTCCTTCCTTCACCGGGAAAGGGTGATCCTCAAAAAATGAAAAAAAGGATAGAAAAGAGGAATGGATGCATGCAATGGAATGCTGACAGATATATGGAGTGGGAAAACAACAGAAATAACAGACATATAATAAACAAAGAACCAATCAAAACTGACGGTGCTGCCGTGAGCACAACGGGGGCGCGCGCGGGCGCGAAGGTGGAGAGGCACGGGTGGTGCCGAACTTGCAAGGGTAGCCGAAAGGAAGCAGTAGACGTCCCACCGTGATCGCCAATCTGTGAGCGACGTCACGCGGTTCGGAGTTCGATGGTGCGGGGAAGAGGATGCGGAGAGCGCGCGGGCTCTTCTTTTTGTTTGTTTTGCTGTTTGCTGCAACACAGAGATGAGAGAAGAGAGAGAAGGGGCCACCACGGGAGATTGCTCCGGCGGGGCGAGCGGGACAAGTATAATATAACAAGATATGGGGTTCAAACGGCCATAGCGGGAAGTGACTCGCCGCGACCTCGGGGGGACGGGAATGGTGCAGAAATTAAATAACAAGAATTGAAACGGCCATTGGGGAAGTGACTCACCGCGGCATCGAGAATATGAGCAGAATATAGCAGAATATAAAAGAGAATATAAGAACAGAGATTTAAACGGCCATTGGGGAAGTGACTCGCCGCGGCCTCGAGAATGTGAGCAGAATATAACAGAATATAGAGAGAGTATAAGAACGGGAATTTAAACGGCCATTGGGGAAGTGACTCGCCGCGGCCTCGATGATATGAGCAGAATATAACAGAATATAGAGAGAATGTAAGAACGGAAATTTAAACGGCCATTGGGGAAGTGACTCGCCGCGGCCTCGATGATATGAACGAAATATAACAGGATATAAAGAGAATATGAGAACAGAAATTTAAACGGTCATTGGGGAAGTGACTCGCCGCGGCCTCGATGATATGAACGAAATATAACAGGATATAAAGAGAATATGAGAACAGAAATTTAAACGGCCATTGGGGAAGTGACTCGCCGCGGCCTCGATGAAAAGATGTGATCGCCAGGGGCCGAAAGACCCCAAAATAAGAAAGTGATCGCGCCTACCTCAAGAGCGGGAGATGGCGGGTTGCTTCTTCCTCTCCTTCCGGCCGGCCGACGGAGAGGGCTTTCCTCGGCTACCCTTGCAAAACAACGACAAACAAATGACAAGTGGCTTAGAAAGATGAATGTGTAGTATTCATATCCTTGCAATAAAAATGACGAAATAACGGGAAGACACACACCTGGTTGGTGTTATCTTTTAAACCCCTCTCGGACTCGAGTAGGAGGAAAATGAGATGATGGATGCGAGATGATGAATGCAAAAGAACTACGAAGAAAAGGAAAGAGTTGGCTTATTGGATGTGCCGGTGGTGAAATTCGGCGGAGCTCCGGCAGCGTGGGGACGACGTAGAAGCGCGGTGGATGAAGACGACCTTCCTCTCGCGAGCGTGGGCACCCGAGAAGCCGGCAGGACCTCCACCTACAAAAGACCCCACGGGTTAGAAGAATGACTCCGTAGCCTCTGGGCTCCGGCAGCCTATCGGATCACTGCTTAGCTCCCCTAGAACTGAGGGGGTGGGCCTCTATTTATAGAGTTCCGGAAGGTGGAGGCGTCCAGGACCCTGGACACCTCCATCAGGGCCGAAATAATATTTTATTCTATTTTTATTGATTTTTTTAGAATACTTTTATGGGGGGCGTCCAGGGTCCCGGACGCCTCTAACAGGTCCACCGAAAACCGACGCCGGCCGCACGCGGTTTGGCACAACGCGTGGTTTTGTGAGCGGCGCCTCGTGATTCAGAAATGGGCGCGTCCAGTCAGCTGGACGTCTCTAAATTTGGCTTTTTTCACACACGACAAACCGTCGTTCGGTGGGACAATGTTCGCCACCCATTTAGATTTTTGATTTTTTTATAATTTGTTTTTATGGAGGCGTCCAGGGGCCTGGACGCCTCCATAAATATATATATATATATTTGATTTTTGTTTTATTTTTTATGATTATTGATATTATTTTTATTATTTTTGCATTGATGGAGGCGTCCAGGTAGGTGGACGCCTCCATGATTTTGATTTTTTTTTATTTTTTTGGTCATTGATGGAGGCGTCCAGGCGCCTGGACACTTCTATGATTTTGATTTTTGTTTTATTTTTTATGATTATTGATATTATTTTTATTATTTTTACATTGATGGAGGCGTCCAGGTAGGTGAACGCCTCCATGATTTTGATTTTTTTTTATTTTTTTGGTCATTGATGGAGGCGTCCAGGCGCCTGGACACTTCCATGATTTTGATTTTTTTATTATTTTTTGGTCATTGATGGAGGCGTCCAGGCGCCTGGACACTTCCATGATTTTTTACGGAATAATTCAAAAAAATGTAAAAAAATTCATAAAAATAGGAAATCACCAGAGTAATTAAAAATGTGAAGGCCGCCTTGGGGTATCATAGTGTAATATGAGATTTACTCAGGAGACGTCAGGAATGGCGTGTCTACAGTGGTTTCTCGTTTTACGAGGTAGGGTTCGAGTGATCCCTACTGAGTCTTGTTCCGAGACTCATTCCATGCGTGTTTTCACCGTGTTTCAGGTGAGACGCCACCTTCGGAGAGCGCGTCAGGAGCGCAGCGTGGTGCGGGTGCCCAGAGGTAGTGCCAGAGGTCAGAGCCGGGGTATGTCCCGTGTAGCTGTACTTTTCTTTCTTGTCACTGTACTAGTCGTGGACTGTTCTTGCTGTTGTTGTTATTTTATTGTAGACCATGTAAAATGTTAATTTATTTCCTGCTTAACATTATAACTGTTTAATTTCTGTAATTATTTGTGATACTTGTGTAGTCTCCACACCATCCTTTTAACCCTTCCGAGTCTTCGGGCTCGTGGGTGGCGGTGCGAGTCTCGGGTTATCGGGCCTTCCCGGTAATCGGATTCTCGGGTCGTTACACCTTCATCCTTGGAGGCCTCCATGAAGTGCTCTTCCTGCTCGACAGGTGCTCCATCTTCCTCGACGATCGCCGACGGTGTCTTCTCTTCCTCGTCGGAGTCGGGAGGAGGCTGGAGATCGAGGAGCCCAAAGTTACCAATGAGTTTGGTCACGACTTCCAAGGCAACTGCCCAACCCTTTTGGAATCCATGATTCTTGGCCGGCTCATATATGGAGTAGGCCAGCTTGTTGAGCTCACACTGGAACTTCTTTGATGCCTTGAACCGGTCTACTGCCATCCCCGCTTCCCTCTCCACTGCACTCCTCGCCGCCTCCACTATGCTTCTCACCGCCTCTCCTGTCTCCACCTGGCCCCGAGCTACGATCACCGTATGCTCAGCTGACTCCTTGGCCTTCACCAATGCCTAGTTTGCTTCCTCGAGCCTCTTTTTGTCTCACTCGATGCTGCTCTTGTGGGCGTTCAACTCGGCCCAAGCCTTCTGCGCATAGGAGGCCTCTTCTGTTGCAGTCGCGTGGCGCTCCTCCAGGATAGTGAATAGGTGGGTGGTTGCAACCAGCCTGGGATACCCCTCCACCACGATGGACTCTGGCGGCAGGTCTTTTGCCTTCTTCCAGTCAATGGGGAGCATAATCCCTTCCATCAACTCCCTAGTAACCGGAAGAAGACTATTACTGTTGTTACTGCTCTCAGGGATCCTTTGCTAGGGAATCCATCACATGGAAGATGGGCTGGAGGCTGGAACGGCAGCACCCTAGTCGGCGCGAGCATCCCTCCTGTCCTTTAGAGAAAGGGCCTAATGCAGCGGAGATGGGGGAGTCCTAGTCGGAAACCTCTAGCGAGTAGGAGCCAATGATGGGACTTGGCTTTCTTCCCCTTCTTCTATTGCCGCTCTAGGGCCTCCATCTCCTTTAGAGAGGGACCTCGGCACTTGTCTCCTACCATCGACAGAATGCTGCTTGGCGGAGCTGAAGATGGGGATGGCATGCCCTTGGACGTGCTTGCCTCAGCGATGATAGAAATGTATGCCCTACAAGCCAATCACATGAGAAGTGATGGCATCATTTCTTTTAATATCTTATTCATATTTATATTAATGGCATTTATTCGTTGCATTTAATTTGTGTTAATGATTCGAATGTGATGAAGTCCCTGAACCTGTGCGATGATGGCTGGATCATAATGAGATCAGTCATCTAGATGCACATGTTCTAAATATTCACAGTCATAGGATCTTCAAGAAGGGACATTGAAGATCCGGATAGACTGGCACACATGATACTTACTCATGTGATGGGTGTGATTATTCTCATAATCATCAGTGTGAAGACACTGAAGTACGTGTGTGGGTGCTCATTAGTGGAATGAGTTCACTGAACTGACCCGATCCAGAATCCCTGAATGGTAATCATACTGACTGTCAATCAGGGTATTATATGTCTCAATAGAACAGTTGGATCTTAGACCTGAGTCACTAAAGATGTCTTGCATAAGGGATGCTGAGTATTTGATTACTGACTTATAGACTTCTGTTAAGTGGTCTTGTACAGTTAGTTATTCGGACTCAGTGGAACTCGTGCGAAGGCAATTAGTTTGACAACATGGGATCGTTCACTCTCAGTATGATATATGAGAGAGAATGCCATATGGATCTGTACTCAGGAAATCCCTTGGCCAGGGTATGAGAGTTCATTATGAAAAAGGAGTTTTTCTAATGAACCTATTTGGAGTACAGGATTCAGTTGAGTCAGGACTCAATAGGGCTTGACAGTTTGACCATACCCTAGTCCTGGTGGGGCATTGAATGAATGAGGATCTATAGCTGTGTGGAATCTGTAGACGGAAAGGTTCCAGAGTGGGTTGCTTATCCCCAATGTCATTTGGGATCACGAAGCGTTGCTTGGTGCTTTTCATGATCGGAAAGCCCGCTAATTCCATTAAGAGTTAATGGATAGAATTAATTAAGTTAAGAAGGAGTTCTTTACTTAATGGGCTGGAAAACTAAACAGACTATTGGGCCTAGAGGGTCACACACAATAGAGTATTGGATAGACCGAGATGGGTGGACTTTATAGACTATTATTGGGTTTTTGTGAAAAATGCCAAAGGTCTATAAATATACGCTGAAGGGAGAAACCCTGGCCAAGCTATAAGGTTAAAACCCTGGCCGCCCTCTCTTCTCTCTCTCTCTCCAAGGTGCGTCCCCTTCTTTCTCTCTCCTTCCTCCCCGGTGGATGGCGGTGTTGAGATCGGGTCGGCGCGTGGAGATCGTGGAGGAGATCACGTCTGCTTCCACTGCTCATGTGGATACGTCTAGAGGCCGGACGCTTGAACGGCTTGCGACTCCGGGCTCTTCCTCTCGTTCGTCTTCGAGATTTTGGGAGATTCTCAACCCCGCAAAGGTAAAGAATCATTTTTCACATCGCGGGATTAACGATCTGGTTCGATTTTGAAAAACAGGCAACGATATGCAATCTAAGGTTTCGATGATTTCCACTGCGCATTCTGGTCGGAACCTTACACTAGTATCAGAGCCAAGTTGTTGGTTTGATCAAAATCGGCATTATTATATTATTTTTCATCGTTCTCGTTCATGCATGGGGCTCAATGTTCGTCGCTCGATTGGGTCGATCACAAGATGAGCAACGGCCGATTGATGCCAGGGAATTGTTCCCGGTATTAAGAGGATCAAAACGCACGTCTTGGTGCAAAGATTGACCCACCGGCGAGCCCAAATCGATCTCATCTCCACGGCCGTGGTCGCCGTTCGTGCGTAGGGAGGACGACCGTTTCAGGCCTTGGATCTTTGATTGTCGGCGCCCAGGAGGGCTGGCAGGAGCCCTAGATCATCCTCCATGGCGTATGGGGGCGGCAGATGGCGTGGGGAGGCAGGAGGAGCCGGCACGGCAGCGGTCTCCGCGGAAGGGGCAGACGAGCCCTGTGCTCGTCACGATCACCTCCTCCGGCGAGGACGTCAGGGGCGGTGGCCGGCAGCCATACCGACGGGTCCCTGGCGGTCGTCCGCGGAGGCCGGGGGCGGCGGACGGGCCTCCTCCGGCGAGCTCGCAGCGGTTAGGGTTTTGACCCTAGTCACCTGCGTATCAGGCGGGAGGGATGATCCCTCCCGCGGGTGGCTAACGGGCCGGATTCGGCCCGAGTCGGATCCGGACCCATTAACTTTTTTGTTGAGTTTTTGCATTTTTAAATAGTTTAAAATGCATATAAATCTCATAAAAATCCCTAAAAATTTTGAAAAATATTTTAATATGTTCTAAAATAGTTTTAGTAACTTATTAATTTAGTTTGTCATTATTTGGCCCATGGTTAATTAGTTAATGGGAATTCTAAAATAGTTGAGGAATCTCCTATTATCTAATTAATTAAAGTTAATTACTATAAGAATGTGATTCTTATGAGGTTAATTAACTGAAGATTATTATTGAGCCCATGCAGTGAATGTGAATGATGGTGGTCTAAATTTGTTTAGACTTGTTTGGTTTAACTAAATTGTTTAGTTACATATTTTAAATGCGTGAGTTCAGAATTAATTTTTATATTTTGAAATTATCGTTATATCTCGCTGTAATTATGTGATAATTACTATAAGATGCATGTGATGTGTCTTGTGTGTGGATAGATGATCATGGACTTAGAAATCATGTGATGATGTTCTTTATGGTGAATGATTTTATGTGATGTGATTAATGGGGCCTGCATGTCTCCTCTCTTTCTTATTAATCCGGGTTGTACATTCTATCTCCCACCTGTGTTGTACTCCCCTTGACTAGTTCAAGGTTTCTTATTATTATCTGATGTACATTTGTGGGCCTATGTGCCCAATTACAAATTTATTTGTAATAATGAGAAGCAGATGGAGACAAAGAAGGAGATCGGTTATGAGGCCCTCGGGAGATTCTTCACATTCAGTGGGAGCATTGGATGTTCCAAGTTTTTCTATTTGCCATGATTGTTAGCATTACCAACTGGCTCTGGTAATGTGTTTTGGGAGCTAAAGGTCCATGATTATCCATATATCCATGATTCTTCACATATATATGTTTAGGGTATATATGATACTCCAAATTCTTATATGTATGTAGCACATATATTGATGAGACCAAAATTTAATCAAAACCCTTCGATCTAATATTAGGTTGTAAACGTGAGACATTAAGAATGACCCACGTAGCCTTCCGTTGTTATAGTCTAAGTGAGCTGCTCTTAGACTATGTGAGTTTGTTGTGCTGCCACAAGGTCCTCACAGTAAGGGGGCAGAGACTTAGACTAAGGCTTAGGCCGAACTTTGGGATGGGTGCTGGTATAGCTTTGTTGTGCTGCCACAAGGGTCATGTCTTGAACCCACTCTCATAACGTAACAACGGGTCTAACCTAACCAGATCTTGTGATTTGTTGTGCTGCCACAAGGTCACAAAAGGTCTGAAGGTTGAATACACCATAAGTTGCAAGGAGTTGCAATTGGCAAGAGTTGCCTACCCATTAAGTATGGGGTGATTTGTTGTGCTGCCACAAGGCTACTGCCATAATGTTAATGGGATTCTGGTCCCACTAGGATATAGTTGGAATATCCCGTCTTTGCACAATGAGGGTTGTGCAAATTCGTCAAAAATTAGTGGGAGTTATTAAATTAGGATTAAAGACCATATCTTAATTTTTAACTCATGATATTTGCATGTTATCTTATTATTACAAATCTTCTCTTGTAGACTTCTATGGCGAACCACCCGTTACGCGGCATACTTGATGCCAACAGGCTTACTGGTCCGAACTATAGTGACTGGCTCAAGAACTTGAGAATTGTTCTCACTGTTGAGAAGATTGCCTACGTTCTGGAGCAACATGTTCCCCCCCTTCCTGCTGATAATGATGATGAGGTTGAAGTGATTCTTTATGAAAAGCATAAGGAAGATGCCACTCTGGCCTAATGTTATATGCTGGCCTCCATGACTAATGAGTTGCAAAGGCAGCATGAGAAGATGGATGCCAGATCCATCTTGTTCCACCTGGAGGAGCTCTTTGGAGCTCAAAGTAGAACATAGAGATATGAGATATCTAAGAATCTGTTCTGGGCCAAAATGTCTGAGAGAACATCTGTGCAGACACATGTTCTCAAAATGATAGAGTGGATTGAGAGGCTGCTAGAAAGAATTAGGTTTTGAGATGAACAAGGATTTGTGCATTGACTTAATTTTGCAATCTCTCCCAGGTTCATTCTCCCAATTCATAGTCAAGTTCAACATGAACAAGATAGAATGCTATCTGACAGAGCTTCTTAATATGTTGAAGACTGTTGAGGGAATAATGAACAATGAAAAATCTTCTGTGCTGCTTGTTGGTAAGACCAATAAAAGGAGAAATAATCAAGCTGTTTTTAAGAAAAACAAAAGGAAAAAGCATGATAAGCAGGGAAAGGCTGCCAAGAAAGAAGATGCGAGCAAAGACAAGGGCCAGTCCTTCCATTGCCATAAGGATGGTCATTGGAAGAGAAACTACAAGTTATACCTTGCAGAGAAAGTAAAACATAAGCTTGGAGAAGCTTCAGGTTCTGACAAGTAGCAGACGATTGAACAAAGGAGAGGTTGATCTTCGATTGGGAAATGGAGCAAGAGTTGTTGCACTTGCTGTCGGGAGTGTAAACCTCAAGCTTGCTTCAAGAGCTACATTGGAATTGACAGACTGTTATTATGTTCCTTCTATAATTAAGAACATTATTTCCATTTCATGCTTGAATAAATGTGGATTTATTGTGAGCTTTGGGAATAAGACATGTTCATTATTATTAAATGGTGAATTATTTGCTAGTGGGAGCTTAATTAATGGTTTATTTTTACTAGATGTGGATACTCCTGTTATGTATGTGGATGGACCTCTTAAGAGGAAGAGGAATGATGTAAATCAAGCATACCCTTGGCATTGTAAGCTTGGTCATATTAGTGAGGAAAGATTGAAAAGGTTGTGCAAAGATGGATATGTTGATCAATTTGATTATGAATCATTTGCAACCTGTGAATCTTTGCCTCATGGGAAAAATGATCAACTCTCTATTTACTGGACATGGAGAGAGAGCTGGTGAGTTATTAGAACTCATACATTCTGATGAATGTGGACCTATGTCCACCCAAGCCAAAGGGGGTTATTCATACTTCATTACTTTCACTGATGATTTCTCTAGGTACGGACATGTGTACTTGATAAAGTACAAATCTGAAGCCTTTGAGAAATTTGTGGAGTTCAAGAATGAAGTAGAGAAACAAATAGGAAAGAGTATTAAAACTCTTCGATCTGATCGAGGAGGGGAATACTTGAGTACGGAATTCACACAATACTTAAAGGATAATGGCATATTATCCTAGTGGACTCCTCCTTACACACCTCAACTGAATGGTGTGGCTGAAAGGAGGAATCGTACCTTATTAGATATGGTACGATCCATGATGTACTTTGCTGGATTGCCCTTGTCGCTCTGGGGCTATGCCCTAGACACTGCTGCTCACTTATTAAACAAAGTTTCTTCCAAATCAGTGTCTTCCACTTCATATGAGATATGGAAAGGAAAGAAACCAAACCTTAAGAATGTTAAGGTCTGGGGTTGTCCTACTCATGTTAGGAAACACAATCCTGATAAACTGGCATCCAAGACTGAAAGATGCAGATTTGTGGGATATCCTAAGGAAACTTATGGATGTTATTTCTACCAGCCTAGCGATCAAAGAGTGTTTGTAGCTAAGCGAGCTGTGTTCTTAGAGGATGAGTATATCCTTGAAGGAAATAGTGGGAGCTTGGTAGAACTAGAAGAGGTTCTAGAACCACAAACTGGAGCTGCATCGTCTCAGGAACCAGTTTAGGATGGCACACTAACTGTGTGTAGGTCTGGCCGTGTACCTGTCCAACCAGAAAGATATGTGGGACATATCTCTGATGGTGGGGACAAGGCACGCTATGATGAGGATGATGATCCTAAGACCTATGAGGAGGCCATAAGTGGTATTGACTCCTGGAGATGGCAAGAGGTCATGAAATCAGAGATGGACTCCATGTACTCCAACCAAGTTTGGAACTTGGTAGATCCACCCGATGGTATAGTACCCATCAGATGTAAGTGGATCTTTAAAAGAAAAGTTGGAGCAGATGGAATGGTTGATACCTATAAGGCAAGGTTGGTTGCGAAGGGATATCGTAAAAGGCAATGAGTTGACTATGACAAGACCTTCTCATCAGTTGCCATGACCAAGTCCATCAGGATTTTACTTGCCATCGCTGCGTACCATGATTATGAGATCTGGCAGATGGATGTGAAGATTGCATTCCTCAATGGAAACCTTGAGGAAGAGGTGTATATGATACAGCCTGAAGGATTCATATCCAAGGAGCACCCAGATAAGGTATGTAGGTTGCTAAGATCTATTTATGGATTGAAGTAAACATCCTGTAGTTAGAATTTAAGATTTGATGAAGCCATCAAGTCTTATGACTTCGTTAAGAACGAAGATGAGCCGTGTGTGTATAAGAAAACATGTGGCAGTGCAATCACCTTCCTGGTCCTATATGTCGATGACATACTACTCAATGGGAATGATGTAGGTATGTTGTCATCAATTAAAGCCTGGCTGTCTAAGCACTTCTCCATGAAAGATTTGGGAGAAGCATCCTATGTGTTGGGGATCAGGATCTATAGAGATAGATCAAATATGATGCTAGGCTTGTCCCAATCAATATACATAGATTTCATTGTCAAAAGGTTTGGCATGAAAGACTCCAAGAAATGTCTCATACCGATAAGACATGGAGTTTACCTCTCTAAAGAAATGTCCCCTAAAACTCCTGAAGAGAGGGGGCGCATGAGTAGGGTACCTTATGCTTCTGCCATAGGGTCCATCATGTATGCCATGTTATGTACAAGGCCTGATGTTGCATATGCTCTAAGTGTTACGAGCAGGTTTCAGACAGATCCAGGTGAGCAACACTGGATAGCTGTGAAGTGTATCCTTAAGTACTTGCGAAGGACTAAGGATATGTTTCTGGTTTATGGAGGAGAGGACTTGAAACTTCAAGGTTACATTGACTCAAGTTTTCAGTCCGATAAAGATGACAGCAAGTCAACTTCGGGGTATGTGTTTACCCTGAATGGTGGGGCAGTGAGTTGGAAAAGTTCCAAGTAAGAAACCACTGCTGATTCTACGACCGAAGCTGAGTATATTGCTGCTACTGAGGCGGCCAAAGAAGCGGTTTGGATGAAGAAGTTCATCGAAGAGCTTGGAGTAGTCCCAAGCATCTCTGATCCGGTCCCCTTATTATGTGATAATAATGGGGCAATTGCACAAGCAAAGGAGCCGAGGTCTCATCAGAAATTGAAGCATATTCTACGGCGCTACCACCTGATCAAAGAGATTATAGCTAGAGGAGATGTTGTAATTGATAGAGTGTCTTCCAGTGATAACATTGTAGATCCACTAACTAAGCTATTGACTCAAAGTGTTTTTTAGCGTCACCTAGGGCTGATGGGGATCAAGCATGTGGGTGATTGGCTTTAGTGCAAGTGGGAGATTGATAGAAATGTATGCCCTACAAGCCAATCACATGAGATGTGATGGCATCATTTCTTTTAATATCTTATTCATATTTATATTAATGGCATTTATTCGTTGCATTTAATTTATGTTAATGATTCGAATGTGATGAAGTCCATGAACCTGTGCGATGATGGCTGGATCATAATTAGATTATGATAATGAGATCAGTCATCTGGATGCACATCTTCTAAATGTTCTCAGTCATAGGATTTTCAAGAAGGGACATTGAAGATCCAGATAGACTAGCACACATGATACTTACTCATGTGATGGGTGTGATTATTCTCATAATCATCAGTGTGGAGATACTGGAGTACGTGTGTGGGTGCTCATTAGTGGAATGAGTTCACTGAACTGACCCGATCCAGAATCCCTAAATGGTAATCATACTGACTGTCAATCAGGGTATTCTATGTCTCAGTAGCACAGTTGGATCTTAGACCTGAGTCACTAAAGATATCTTGCATAAGGGATGCTGAGTATTTGATTACTGACTTATAGACTTCTGTTAAGTGGTCTTGTACAGTTAGTTATTCGGACTCAGTGGAACTCGTGCGAAGGTAATTAGTTTGACAACATGGGATCGTTCACTCTCAATATGATATATGAGAGAGAATGCCCTATGGATCTGTACTCAGGAAATCCCCTGGCCAGGGTATGAGAGTTCGTTATGAAAAAGGAGTTTTTCTAATGAACCTATTTGGAGTACAAGATTCAGTTGAGCCAGGACTCAATAGGGTAGTTTGACCATACCCTAGTCCTAGTGGGACATTGGATGAATGAGGGTCTATAGCTGTGTGGAATCTGTAGACGGAAAGGTTCCAGAGTGGGTTGCTTATCCCCAATGTCATTTGGGATCACGAAGCGTTGCTTGGTGCTTTTCCTGATCGGAAAGCCCGCTAATTCCATTAAGAGTTAATGGATAAAATTAATTAAGTTAAGAAGGAGTTCTTTACTTAATGGACTGAAAAATCAAACAGACTATTGGGCCTAGAGGGTCACACACAATAGAATATTGGATAGACCGGGATGGGTGGACTTTATAGACTATTATTAGGTTTTTGTGAAAAACGCCAAAGGTCTATAAATATACGCTGAAGGGAGAAACCCTGGCCAAGCTACAAGGTTGAAACTCTGGCCGCCCTCTCTTCTCTCTCTCTCTCCAAGGTGCGCCCCCTTCCTTCTCTCTCCTTCCTCCCCGGTGGATGGTGGTGTTGAGATCGGGTCGGCGCGTGGAGATCGTGAAGGAGATCACGTCTGCTTCCACTGCTCGTGTGGATACGTCTAGAGGCCGGATGCTTGAACGGCTCGCGACTCCGGGATCTTCCTCTCATTCGTCTTCGAGATTTTGAGAGATTCTCAACCCCGCAAAGGTAAAGAATCGTTCTTCACATCGCGGGATTAACGATCTGGTTCGATTTTGAAAAATCGGCAACGATATGTAATCTAAGGTTTCGATGATTTTCGTTGTGCATTCTGGTCGGAACCTTACAAGCGGCACTCAACAGCTCCTCCTCATCACCTTTCCGCCCCTCGACAGTGCTCGAAACCTCCTCTACGGTGCTCGGGGGCTCCTCCTGAGTCCCTGACCTGGTCGCTATAGAAGGTAGGGGTAAAGCCGTGCAAGTGGAAGCAATTGCCATAATAGGAGAATATGGCTGAAGAGCGCTAGACTGCCCCCCGGGTTCAACGACCATTGCCCATACGCCTGTCAGAGGTTGATACCACAGATTGCCTACGGTGAGAGGAATTGCTGGCAGAGGGGGGCTGACGGGGACCTCTCCTAACAACGGATGAGCCCCTACTATTGTGACTACGCCCAGCAGGACCTGAGGGGAGGTTCATTGTTCCTGGTGGTCCCATGGGCGGGGGTATGTTGACGGCAGCACCAGATTGAAGTGCCGAAGCACGAGCTTGACTACTGGAGCGCCTAGAGGTGGTTTGAAAACACCTGAAAAAGTAAGAAAGGCCGTCAATCACCGCTTGGGGGGCTGAGACCCATCAGCCTTTGGATCCTATCGGGGGGCAAAGCGGGGCTAAGCCCCAATCTCCTCAGGAGGGTTGGAGTCAGTTGTTGGTCTGCATCGCTGATCCTCTGACGAAGAATGGCCGTGATAGTTGACCTCTCCCCAGCCTGCAATGACGAGGTGGGGTCTGACGTTCGGAGGTTGTGAATAGAAGAAGAGAAGCTCCAATTGCTAGCCCTACAACTCTCGCCTACCTTCGTGATGATAACAAAGCGGTCCTACCAGTTCTTTAAGTTGGAAACATCATGTGATAAGTTGATGAATTGCTTCCCATTACGAGCTCTAAAGTAGAACTCATTGCTATCGAAGCCAAGACACTGTTGAATATAGAAGAGAGAGCAAAAGATGTCTACAGCAGGAGTGACACCAATCTCATCAGAAAAAGGCACACAATATCCTCCAAGAATTGGGTGCCATCTGCCCAGGGTAAATCTCGTAATAGCACAGGAGACGCTCAAAGAAAATCAGAATGGGGAGGCGAAAATCGGTGCTAAATGCATCAATGGAAATACTAATTCTCCCGGGATAACGCACCCCTAAAAACTCATCCTTCCTGGGGAAGACTATGGCATACTCCGTGGGAATCTGGAAGGTTTCCCTCAAGCCCATGTGACTCGATAAACAACCTGGGTGGCAAGAGGAACATGAGGACGAGCGGGAACCCCTGAGGTGCTCGGACCACATTGTGGCCCTCCACGAGGAGCCCCTGAGGTTTCAGAGGAAGACTCCTCTTCAGACCTCTCAGAGAGGATAAGTCTCCTACGGGGGTGAGACATGACGTACCACTAAGAAGAAGGGGCATCATCAGTAAGCAGGAAGACTGGAAGGCAGAAGGGTGGCAAAGGATGAGAGCGGAAGCCCGGTGCCGAAGATGATGAAGGTACGTCTCCACGGCCCCTTCCTGTGCCTATTTAAAAGGGGAAGGTTGTTACGATGCTTCGGCTTCAACAGCTAAGATCAAATCATCAAGGATAAGACGGATCGCCATCGACAGACGAATGGGAGCGGGAGAATTTTAAGAATGGCAGTAGGTATCGTCCGTGCTCGCCTTCCCACGAGCGATGGGATTTTATCTTGATGAGGATTTTGTTACTCCCAAAAAGTGTCGTGCGTACTAAACTCCTAGGTAGAATGGCATCTAGAGTAATGAAATCTCTTGCAAGACACTACGTGGCCTATAGAGGAGTAGGTCGAGGAACCTTCTCTAAGAAGGAACGCCTAATGAGACGACCAAAAACTTCGACAGATAAATTCTCCCCATGATCACTTCCTCCCCAGTACCGAGCACCCTCACTACTTGGGAGTGGGGGATTAGTGAGGAGGGAAGAATCTGCCTAAGCCCATTAAGGCCCAACAACAACTGGCCCAAGACCCAGGCTCATTTCTTGTGCACGTAATTACTCCACGATCCAAGTGACACACGATCTGGACACCATTATGGCAATAATGGCATAGTAATGGATATCAAGGGACAACCCACGCCCCCTCATCTTCTACAGGGTGGAAGGTCGAGCGTCCCATGATCTCATAATCTTGGACAACCGTTCCTCCAGTAAGTCAGAAGACGTGGACGATGAAAACGTGCTCGAGGAGAGAGACCCTATAAGATGTACCCTAGTTAGACGGACAAGGGGTAAGCATGCTAACCCTGAAGCATTCTACGTTGACTACACTCCCAAAACTGCTTGCTCTATTTCTACTTCCGAACACTTTCGAACACTTCTAACCCACACCGAGCACTCGTCTGATATAGGCATTGGAGGATTATCCCGTGCGATCACACCTAGGGCTCCTTTTGGCGTCCTTCTCTTTACTCGCGAGTGTTTCCTTTGAAAAGTTCATTTTCTTCTCTGGTAAATAAATCTCAGAGGTGTAGCATGCAGTTCGAAGGACCACATTTAAAACCTCTACAGTATTAGACATAACTCACATGAGGTGATCAAACTAGTATAAACTGTGTTCTCATTGGTTTTGATTCCTTCTCTCCTATCCTTCTTCCCCAAGATTTACCTAAAATGTTTATTTTTAAATACTTATTTTTAGTTGACACTCTCGTTCATCTCTCCCCACCCCCCTCTAGGAGGTGCATGGATGCTAACAATTATCAATATATTAACCAACTAACCAATTAATTTGTTATCACTTGTTAGTGCATGCTAACACATGTTAACATGTTACCTAGTTCATGCCTTAACCAGTTAACGCTTCAAGGAGTTAATTGCTAAGGAGCTGATGCCTCAAGGAGTCAACATGTTAACAAACTAATTTGATAAAACACTAACGCATTAACATTAATATATCAACTCTTTAACATGTTAGCTTCAACTCTTTAACATGTTAACTAGTTAATAGCACGTGAACAAAGGGGGAGGAACATAGTTTATTTATTGCAACAAATAATGAGCTTATCAATATGCAAAATTATAACATGAGGCAAAAAAATAAGTCAGATGTTCGACAAGGAGATTCACTAAGAAAAATCATACAACTCACATTATCAAGCTATACCAAAATCCTGAAACAAGTAAATTACGAGAGAAAAAATTAAAATTAAAACTATAAAAGTAAACATAAAAGAAGCATAAGTTATATGGATTGATTTATAAAAGTCTTCAGACAAATTCATCGCCTCGCCACTCCTTGGAATTGGAAGGTGATCTCATTGGTAACTGCCTGACTGGGTATCACCCTTCCCTCTCATCATTGAAGCAAAAATGGATCAAGTCGCCTCTGAACCGCCACGTGGCCGTCAAGCTCCCTGAGGCCCCCGTCTTACCATCCCTTCCCATCCTCCAGTCCACCGCTATAAAGCCACCCCCACCTAAACGGAGATGAGAGCACGAAGCGCCTTGCCTTCTGTTGCTTCCTGCTTTCGCCTCTTCCGTGGCCGCCGCCGCCGCCGCTGCTGCCTCTCGAGCTTTGCGCCCCGCCGACCTGGAATGGAAGACCCCAGCGCCTCCTCCCTGATCGCCTCGTCCTTGGCTGCCGGCGGTGGCGGCGTGGCCAGCCCCGACGAGTCCCTCCTCGCACCCGACCCCAGCCCCCAGATCGGGAGTGCGCGGGGGAGCTACCAGAACGAGGGACTGCTCTCCGCCGCCGGGGACGACGGGAACGCGGGCGGCGGCAGCGACGCAGAGTTTGGGTTCCAGCGGCCGGATTTCCGGCAGGAGCCGCTGGCGGGGACGGTCCAGATGTATGAGCGCCACCTGTTCCTCTGCTACAAGGACCCGCAGGTGTGGCCGTCCAACGTCGAGGCCGCTGAGTTCGACCGCCTCCCGAGGCTCCTCTCCGCCGCGATCAAGGCCCGCAAGGCCGACATCAAGAAGCAGGTTTGTTTCTTTTTTAATTGCTTTTTTTTGGCTTGTGTAGTTTATTTCACTGATAGGTTTTTGGCGTGGCCGTGGACCCGTGGTGATGCGATTTGACTCTCGGAAGTTATTCACGCGCTTTCTCGATTTCCTTAACTAGGGCGTTCTATGGTCTTGCGATGGGGATTTGCAAGGAAATGCTGTAGTTCATGGAATTTCTTCATTCTATTTCTTGTGTGATTAGTCTGTCGTGGTTTTTCTCGTTCCCGAATTGGAGTATAGAGAGGTATTGGCTGACCTTTCACTGTGTGCTAGAACATTACTTGGTTTTTGGTGACATTGGTGATCCGATCTGTGCGTTATTGGTCGCAGGATGAGGCAAGAGAGCAACAAGTGTTTGTCGTGATGCTGAGTCACGTTCTCCTGTTCAGAATTATCTGATGTCCATGTTACCTAAGAATTTTAACTTCCACATGTCCGATCTGGTGAAATCACAAAAAGGCATAAACAAAAATGAGAATATTATAGAGATAAATAGAACATTGAAGCAGTATTATGTAGTTTCAGGAAGTCACTGAGTCTATAATTTATTATGCTTTATTTATACTTTATAAAAGCACTAGTATCTTCTTTTTCGTCGTTTGTGGTTAAGAGACATTTCATCTCTATCTATCCTTGTGTAGGTTCGCTATAGACACTCTAAGCTAGGCAGGTGTCCCTACAAGTTTACCTCATTTGGACTATATATGCCGGTTCAACAGGAAACATATCCCCCAAAGTACCCAAGACTAAAGTAGGGAACAGCCCCATGGCCAAGTGGCTCCGCACCCTCCCACATGATTGAGAGGTTGCGTTTTTTTAATCCGGGAATGGGGTGGGTGTAAATTTTGGGTGTTTAGTTCCCAGTTCACGGCTGTACACCTCCGGTTTGCTGGCACGTTAGTTGTAAAAAGATAATATGCCAAGTAGTGGCTCTACTCAATTGTGAACTCAGGATGCTAGGTGTCCAGGCTGAGTCCTAGACCAACTGTGTCAGATTCTGGATTACCAAAAAAAAAAGACTAATGTATTAATCTTTTCTTTGTGTTTGGGTCAACAATAGAGGAATTTTTTCTCCTAAACAATTGTTCTCATTCTAGAAGGAAGATTTAATTGTTATAAAGGTGAATTCACATTTGAATATATCCTATTGCATTGGAAGTCTCATAATGCCAATCTGGAGCACAGGAAATAAACTATTTGGTTCATATTGAATTAAATGTATAGTTTTAACTGATTCTTGCATGGATTTTGATTGGCTAAGCCGCTGAACTTTATTTACCTTTACCTTGGATAATTATATGATCTCGTCATCCCCCAACCTGAAAAACAGGAAAAAGGGAGAAAAAAATCTTGCAATGAAGGGGCATTCGGTGTCACATGGAAATATATGGTGTAGAAGTATTCGTAAGCCTATCCTGAGATAGATAAGTATAGTTAATCAGGTTGGATCAGCATGGCCTGAACATGATTCAACTTGGGATTGGCTTGATTGCAGGCAATCAATCTGAAGCAAATTATAAAATTAGGAAGGAGAAGAAAGAGATGAGAAAGATTAAAGATGTTTTTCTTTCGATGACGGCTTTAAGGATGGAGGTACATCCTGCTTTGGCAGGTTGCAGTGTGGTTGAGTCAGTAGCTAGGGGCATGTGGCCTTCCTAGTTGCTTCCATGGCCTCCATGTCCCTCCATGAGGTACCACACTAAGTTGGGGTAACCCTTGGCAACACCACTTGAAGATGGGAAAATATAGTGAATTTTAGATTTAAAAAAAAAACTCCCTATTTATATTAGTCAGTGTGTACAAAAGAGGTAAAGTCTTTAATTCATCTGATACTAATGTAAAAATGATCCGGAACTCAGATTCATGAACTTGAAAATGTGGGGAATATTTTGCTGTACTATTTGAAAGTCGTCCATGCTTTTACATTTTTGACACCCTTTCTTGTGCAGATATAGACTTCTAGTAGATTTTGATTGTTATGTGTATTTTCT
The DNA here is from genome assembly GCA_022559845.1 of Amorphophallus konjac. NCBI lineage: Eukaryota > Viridiplantae > Streptophyta > Magnoliopsida > Alismatales > Araceae > Amorphophallus > Amorphophallus konjac. Next base: position 62,816 of record JAHNEJ010001972.1, on the reverse strand, counting down.
TATCTGGATGACGAGTGAACTCCACCTCAATCCCCAAGCACACATCACTCACTGGAGACTAGAAACCATCATGAGTTGTTGCCTATGTTATCAAAGGTGCCTGAGGCACTCGCCTAGGCGATGAGGCGAGGTGAGGCAAGGCACCAATAACTCACCTTGCTTCAGCCTAGCTTGTGCCTAGGCGATCAGCCTGGGCTGCGAGTGCCTTTTGGGCTGACCCCATTTGGGCAGCCCAGCCCATTCCTATAACCCAGCCCAGTTTTTATACGTGTTTTATTATGAAGCTGAACTTAATTAGCACATGTGCATGTATAAATATAGTTATTTTTCATATCTGATTTTTATTATGGTTACTAGGTGTTCAAATTTTATGTGAATTGATAGGTTTTTAATTTATATACATCTAAATGGATGAATTTACTAATCTTATAGGTTTTATATGTGTTGTTGACATATTTAATGATACATTTACATATCTTTTTTATTTAATGTATTTTAATAAAATGTCACCTCAAATGCCTAGGTCATCACCTAGGCGTTTGAGGCTAAGGCGACCCCTTGGTTGCCTCAGGCCCCCCTCGCCTTTGACTACATAGGTTGTTTCTCCTCCACCAGAGTATAACACTTATGCTGCTTCAAGTAACACAGGATTGAATTACCCACTGCAGCTGTCAAAACACTGTGATTGTGCTTTTTGTTTCCGTAAGTACTTATTTCACAGATTGATAGTACTCAAGTTTCTTGGTGCCAACATCAAGAGGTATTTCATCATGTACCATGTGCACTTAAGCTGGGAAATACCTGGAGCACAGAATCTTGTTAAGAGTCCGTGTACCCATCCATCATATCTCCCATTCTCATTCCACTTACCACATCAAGAGGTGTTTCATCATATTCCATGTGCACCTTGCCACAGCACATTGCAGATGACCTGTCACCTGAAAACACATACATGGCGCCACAACATTTAAATTAAACAAGAAGAGGGTTACCTTTTGCATGCATTCGTGTGTTTCATTGGGAGGGTTGCAGAAGAACTTGCTTCCCTCTCAAACATGTCTAGATATTTCATTTTGGAAATGGCATTCTCTCACCTTCAGTTTATCCTGAAAATCTCAGTTTTAGTAGAGTCAATGCTTTAAGGTCTCAGATGTTATGATAAATTGCATTCCCTGAGACAGGTCAAGTGCATTAGATTTACGTACCATTAAGGATTCAACCTCGTATTTGACTTCCAAAGCCTAGATTCTTGTTCCATATCAGCTTTGATTGCCACAACAGTTTTGATTGTAATGAACTCTTATATTCTTTCATATATTTTCTGGACAGACTCGCCTGACCTTGTGTGAAGGAGAGGATGGAACTGAGTCATCAAATGGAGATGTCTTGATTTTTCCAGACATGATCAGATACAGGTCGGGCTAAAATTAGAACTGGTATCCGGTAATGGTGCATTGAACTGCTGGTACCACCCACTTTCAAAAAAAGAAAAATTGGTGCATTGAACTGTTCATTTTTCTTACCTCTGGAGTTCTGTGTTCCTCTGTGAGCATTTCAGGAATATGGATCTAATTATCATAATTTCATGCAGGCGATTGACACATTTTGATGTTGATGGGTTTGTGGAAGAAGTTCTTGTGAAGGATACCGAGTGGTTTGCTGGAGCAATTGAGAAAATTACTGGATGCTATCTCTTTGTCTGTTCACATGGAAGCCGAGATAAGAGGTGTGGTGTTTGTGGGCCTCCTCTTATTAAGCGATTCAAGGAAGAAATAGAAGAACGTGGCCTACAAGGTCAAGTGACTGTGAACGCATGCTCACACATTGGTGGTCATAAATATGCTGGAAATGTCATCATATTTAGACCCAGCGTGGATGGAGTGACTGGTCATTGGTAAGGAGCTGGTGTCCCCCCCTCCCCACTTCCCAAAAAAGAAAAAAAAAAGAAAAATGCAACTAGTGTCCATTCCGTCCTTGTGCAATTCCTTCTGTTACTGTTTTTGCTGTTTATATTTTTTGAAGTTCTCTCTTGATCTCCTGCTACATAAGCCAACGATCAGTTACTGGGTTTTCTTCTTGATTAGGTATGGGTATGTTAGCCCAGACGATGTTCCTGTTTTGCTTGACCAACATATTGGAAAAGGAGAGGTTGTAACTCATCTGTGGAGGTATGACTTCGAATATTACATGTTCTTTCTCCAAGCAGATGTCAAAGTTTTGTTCTGATGAAATTGAGTGTTAGTTTTCCTAATTATTTCATACTTGGCAATCGTAGTATCAAGAAAAGTTGTTAGACTGATCTAGAATATCTATGGCAAGGTGAATTATGGTTATAGTATAGGTGACACGTGTGTAAAAACGATTGTTTCATTTCGACTGATGATGAGAGCCATTATAGCTTTGAAATTTTGTAAAACCAATCATTTCGACTTTGTTATGAAATGATTATTTGTACCATCCAATCTTTTTTATTCCCCGTGTTTGTGCTCATTTGACCTTAAACAGGGGTCAAATGGGTTTATCCCAAGAGCAGCAGAAGAAAGCCCAAGATCTTAATGTCCAGCCGGATGGGAAAACTGAGAGGGAGGGGCGTGAGAAAGTGTCTGGCCAATCGGATGGGACCGTGAACGGAGCAGGAGGTTGTTGCCAAGGGGTGGGGAATTTCACTTGCTGCCAGAATGTGCCACCGGAAGGAAAACCCGAATGCAATCGCACAGAAGAAGAACGCGGGACGGTGAAGACGGACGACAACAACAAAGAGAGCAACACCGGCAGCGCAAGGGGTCCCTGCGCACGTAAGAACTGCACGATGCCGACTTGGTTTGAGAGGTGGGAACGTGAGGACACCTATGCAGCTCTCGCCGTTGCTGCAGCTGTCGTGTCGGTTGCTGTTGCCTATGGCTTCTACAGGCAGACTAGATAAAATTGGGGGGATTGTGTGCTTCTGAAGACGACACTATTTTAGCTACTGGTGACCACGAGGTACATGGGCACATACGCAGTTGTTTTTTTTTTAGTAGTAATTGTTGGAATTTGCTATGGGGCGGCTGGCTTCAGATCTGAGCCGCATGTTACTACGGTGAACCAACCGCTCCCCCCGCCCCCCCCCTAAAAAAAAAAAAAAAAACCCCGGGGGCCTTCATTGGAGACGGGAATGGGAGGGCAACGGCACGAGGAGGAGTCTCGGTTGCTGACTCTCGTTACTCTTTTTTTGTCTGTTGTCTCGTGCAAGTGTGAAGGTCATATATTGAACTCTAGTGAAAATTAGAGCCTAAGCATCTCTCCGTTTCTCATCCACACAGGTTGATTTGATGCTTTGATGTCCTTGCTACTTTTGCTGGTTGAGGATGGCTCGGAAGTAACACCAGATTTTATAAAGAGAGAGGTTTTGTGCAACGCCCCTGTGGTGTTCCATGTGTAATATTTGATTTTTTTTTTTAGTGATCTTCGTCGAGAGTCACGTAAAAATAAACATTAGATTCTGTAAATAGATTTTTTTTTACTATTCACGCGAGGGTAGGTTTCTTTTAGGTGCTCTCACGTCAGGTAACTTTAGATGAGATGAGGGCACTTAAAAAAAAATCAAATGTTTCACGTGTAACATTCCGGGATATAATTACTCGGGTGTTGTCCGAAACTTTTGTCTTTTATGAATCTCGTTGTTGAATGCTTGCGGTGCGGTGTCTCTTTGCATGTTGAAACGACATGGATTCTCAGCCTTATTGGCAATGGCGCCGCAGCAAGTTCGCATTAAAAAAGGGCCCTTATATTTGATTGGCAAACACACACACGCACATCCCCGGAAGAGGGGGGGGGCTTGGGGGAGGGGGAGGAAAAAGGAGAACGGGGCAATACAAATGACGTCGTGCGGTATTTAATTGGGGGCGATTCGATGATCAAGCACGCCGGCGATTAGTTAGGTTCTCTGCGGCACGGATTACGGAATCCACTGTGTAGGCAAGTGGCGGCGGAGGGCGAGGATGCCGGAAGCAGTCGATCAGCCTGTTGACGAGGGCAAAGGCCGGCTGGAACCGCAGGAGGATGATGCCGATCTGCGCCACCAGTCCTCCCGTGAATGCTACTATGGCCAAGGGTTCCATCTTCTGGGCTGCTGCCTCTGGAAGGATGTGGTCGATGGAGTTCTCGGTGAGGGGTTGGGGGGGGGGAGTGGATGGAGGCAGTGGCAGGAAGAGAGAGGGGAGGGGAGGGAGAAGATGGGACCTTGCGGGTGGCAGTGAAGGGGATGTGGTGGGGGACCCTTTTATTTATAGGGTAAAAGTGCGGAGGAGGAGGAGGAGAAGGAAAGGGAAAGGCGCTCGGCGGTTACGCGTTCCGGGCTCAGTTCCGGGGACAGCACAACATGTTATAGCTAACTCGACCAAGGGCGGGTTCACGTCCCTGGTAACGGCACGCGGGCTATTTACGGCGAGGAGGACGGTAAAGTTGTTGCTCTCGGCTGTTACCGCGCGTTGTCTAACGAGCAGGCCCGTAGGTTGTTCCTCTCCCTTCTGTTACTTCTTCTGCCCTCCGAGTTCCAGTGATGCTAATCAGCTGCCGAATTCTGGAGGGCTTCTTAATTTTGGACCAAAGACATGAGCTTCACGCCGAAGGAAGGAATTAATTCCTACATATGTTGGCATGGGTAACTTTTTATACTTAAACTGCCGAATTATGAATAACCCATCATAAAGAGACAAACCAAAACTTTTGACTGCTAAAAGCCAGCCCACTAGAATATGTATCGAAGAACACGTCAAAACATCAACAAGGACTCACCTTCCCGTATTAATATTAACTTTTTGTTACTCGCCAGTGTAGGACAATCTCTACCATAGCTCACCTTCGTATAAGGTTCAATTTGATAAGGGTCACTTTGACAGTAGATTAGGGTAAATTATTGGAATTTTTATATATTAGTCTTTACAAATTTATCGAATTATTGATTAGTCCCTTAATTCTGAGTATTATCTTAAAGATCTTTATAATTATTAATATTTTATAAATGAGTTCATATAATTTGTTACCAATAAAAAAAGAATATTTTGTAAAATATTCCATCAATTATACGTAAAAAGATTAAAATATCTCTCTCTCTCTCGGGGGAGGGCGTCAGCGACATCCGCACCGTGGCCGCCTTCAACGCCCAGGACAAGATCCTCTCCCTCTTCCGCCTCGAGCTCCACGTCCCCGAGCGCCGCAGCCTCCGCCGGAGCCAGTCCTCCGGTTCCCTCTTCGGCGTCTCCCAGCTCTGCCTCTATGCCTCCGAGGCGCTCATCATGTGGTACGGGGCCCACCTCGTCCGCCCCGGCGCCTCCACCTTCTCCAGGGTCATCAAGGTGTTCGTTGTGCTCGTCATCACCGCCAACTCCATGGCAGAGACCGTCAGCCTCGCGCCGGAGATTGTCCGGGGCGGCGAGTCCATCCGTTCTGTCTTCTCTGTCCTCGACCGCGTCACCCGGATCGACCCCGACACCGAGCTGGTGGAGTCCGTCCGTGGGGAGGTCGAGCTGCGACACATCCACTTGGCGTACCCATTGCGCCCGGACATCTCCGTCTTCAAGGATCTGAACCTGAGGATCCGAGCGGGGCAGAGCCAAGCTCTGGTTGGGGCCAGTGGGTCTGGGAAGAGCCCCATCATCGCGCTGATCGAGAGGTTCTACGATCCCACAGCAGGGAAGTTCATGATCGACGGGAAGGACATTCGGAGGCTAAAATCTGAAGTCCCTCAGGTTCAAGATCGACCTGGTGCGACAAGAGCCGGCACTGTTCGCAGCCAGCATCTTCGAGAACATTGCCTATGGCAAGGAAGGTGCCACCGAGGAGGAAGTGATGGAGGCAGCGCGGGCAGCCAATGCGCACGGCTTCATCACTGCACTGTCAGACGAGTACAAGACCGCCGTGGGTGAGCGAGGCGTTCAGCTGTCTGGCGGGCGGAAGCAGAGGATCGCCATCGCCAGGGCGGCGCTCAAGGACCCGGCCATACTGCTGCTGGACGAGGCGACCAGCACGCTGGACGTCGAGTCTGAGTGCATGCTACAGGAGGCGCTGGAGCGGCTGATGAAGGGGATGACGACGGTGCTGGTGGCGCACCGGCTGTCGACGATCAGGGGTGTGGACTGCATCGGCGTCGTTCAGGACGGGCGCATCGTGGAGCAGGGGAGCCACTCCGAGCTGGTGTGCCGGCCCGATGGCGCGTACTTGCGGCTGCAGCACCATAACGTTTGAGGCCCCTTATTTTGGTGGCCGGGGGGGGAGGAGGAGGGCCGGGGAGGGGGGGTAAAAGAGAAAGTGGTGCCGTAGATGCCCTCGCACAGGTCTGCGATCTCCGTGGGGAAGGAGGGGTCGCCCCCGGTGTACCAAGAGTTGGCCAGCGGGTTGGTCGCCAGTTCCGCCAGTTCATACCCGATGGGGCGGCGGAGGGGGAGGGGGGAGGGGGGCCGGAGCGGGAGGAGGGGGCCGGAGGGCCAGGGAGGGGGGGTAGCAGAGGAGGGGGAGGGGGGAGGTGAATCAGAGGCTGTCACCCCTCTCTATCTCTCTCTCGGACACTCGCACTTAATCAAGGGTAAGTTAGTATTTTTATTTTCTTTAGTATAAGATAACTATAGTTTAGTTAACTGAACGAACGGTGGATTTTTCTCCTTTTGAGTTTGATAATTTACTCTGGGAATAACTCATTCTATGTGAAATAGTAGAATGAGTTATTCTTAGAATAAAGAATTTAACCCTAATCGACCCCAGATAACTTAACCCTGCTATCAAACTCGATTAAAGATGGATAGACATAATAACTCATCATATTCGTCCCTTATTATGTTATCAAAGTCGCCTCAAGGGGCTCTTTGAAATCGGAACGGGATGGCGTATTCGAGCCCCTGAGCTCGAATACGTCACCCGACCTCGGGTAAGGGTCGCTGGGTGTGAGAGAAGTGGGTGGGGCCCACATTTCTCTCTCCCTGATTTACTTATCATGTTCCGATTTTAAAGCGGCCCTAACGGAATAAGTCCGGTTAGGATGACCTATCTAAGGCCGAGTGAGTTATTCTAGTTTGATTCATTTTGATTCAACCGGAGTCAGATAGGGATTAAAGTGAATTTTCTCATTCCCATGAAAGATGTGAAATGGTTTAACCGGTGTCGGATAAGAATAGGGGGCGGGGAGCCACCCCAAGTAGGCCACCCGCCTCTATTTCAATCTGTTATCAAAGTGGGCCCAAGTGAATGAATAACTACTCTAAGGCATTGTTTGTTATCCGAATAGCGCCCGTCGGATTCCCCATCCGATGAGAGAAATATGGGGGGGCCACCCTCTTCCCTCACACACAAACCTTTTATCCGGAGCCGGGCACCATCTTCGTGAACACGGTAACCCCAGTCGAAAAATAAAACGGCCCTAAAGGAATGGGTTCGGCTATTTCTTTCCACGGTACTCACCTGTGGTGTGGCGTATATGGACTAACAATGATAGTAGCGTGTGGATTACTTCATTTAATCCTAGTGATTAAGGGGGACTTTGCTAATCGATTGCGATTAGCACACTCGACCCAGCGGGGTTGTGTGTGAGGGAGAGGCGGGGCCCACCGCTCTCTCTCTCATCCGCTCACCTATCCTAATCGGGCGTCAAACAAGCCCTAAGGGCCTCTTTGATTTTCGGGTGGGATACCGTGTTCGACCCTAGAGAGTCGAATACGGTGCCCGAGGTCGGTTAAGCCACGTGTGAGGGGAGAGTGTCCCCCCCCCCCAATTCTCTCTCATCAATTTACGGACCCTAAGGCCGTGTTTGACAACGGGGTTGTCCACCGGTTAGCCGACATCGCTAACCGGTGGGCCCCGCCTCCGCCCACCCTCCCCCTCACACACGGACCTCGGTTACCAAACACGCCCTAAAGGAATGACATATTGACCAGAATAAGGGGGAGCGTAACACGAAACAAACTGACTTCTTGGGTTTAGAAATCAAATAGGCAGATACTAGATAACTATAAACTTCTCTCGTTTATAGTGAAAGCGGATATAATTTAATCACCCTTCCCCTCTACCCCAACGTTCTCCACACAGCACCAAGCGAATGACGGTATCGCTGTTGAACGAGGTGAAAATTAGCGTGCAGCTGGAATTAGGTGACATTACAAGTAGCCCGGTTTGAAGTTTCGGGCATCATACACACCGTGTTGTACATGGTATTCGAGCATTTGCCCAGGCCCCCCAATTCCATGCTACCGTTGGGCACATGGGATGTCATGATAAATGCTTCTGTTCAAAGCAAAGTAATCTCTTCAGAAAATCAACCGCATCATTAAGTATAGGAGTTCCTAGTTTCAAATTGTTGAAAGAGAGAACCAGCTTTCTTAAAAATCATCAAAAATAAAGATGCAAACATTCCAACCTTTCGCGTGAATACAAATCTGAAGAAACTGGTGCATCCATTTGGAACAACTAGTACATCTAACAACTAACAAGCTGTGTAGAGAATCACCATCCCTGAAATACTCTAAAGGCATCTACAACTTTTGGCTCAACAAGCTGCAGAAACACACAAAATCTCTAAAAGAAGTCGAATTCCAGGTAGCCATCTGAACCTTTATGATCAGCTACATTGACAGCTTTTGGATTCGACGGCGCCGCAGGGACCGGAGGGCGTTCGACCTGACGGGCTTCGGTACATCCGGCGGGCCCGCGCATCGAATAAGGGCCCAATTCACACCTTCAAAGAACGGATGCTGCTTTATCTCTGTGGCTCCACGCTTGTATGCCAGCCGGTGTTGAGGTTCCTTCACCAGCAATCCCCTTATCAAGTCCCTCGCTGCAAAGCTCACAACTGGCGACTCTGGGAAACGCAATGGCTGACCCACAACGTTGAACAGTGTCGCCCGGTTGCCTGACCCCTTGAAAGGAGTTCTCCCAAACAGAAGCTCATACAAGAAAATTCCGAAAGTCCACCAGTCCACTGCACTTCCATGGCCCTCACCCTTGATGATCTCCGGGGCCAGGTACTCGTGGGTGCCAACAAACGACATGGAGCGAGCCTCTGTGGGCTCAGCAATGAGCTCAGGCAATGGGCTGACCTGACTTCCCACCTCGGGCTTTGGCTTCCGCTCCTTCTTGGGCTTGCTAGATGAGAAGAAGCGGGGAGAGAAACACGTCGTGGAAACCACACATGATGGCGGCCGAATGCAGGATGGCTCGATGCAAGCAGGCTGGACACAGTAGACAGGGTGGTTGTTCTTCCGACAGGGATCAGCGTCGGGATTGGTAGACTTGATGAGTGTAGGGCTCACGGTGCACCGGAGGGAGAGATCGAAGTCAGAGAGCATGATGTGCCCATCATCGCGAACGAGGACATTTTCGGGCTTGAGGTCACGATAGACGATGCCGAGCATGTGGAGATACTCCAGTGCAAGGAGGACTTCCGCAACGTAGAACCTGCAGTTTTTGAAAGTTGCACATGCATAACAATCAGCACATCAGCAGAAGATTCTGTTGGCTCAACATGTTGAGTGGAGATTCAAAATTCTAGGCATTAATCTCATAAACCAAGTATCCATGGCTTTTCAATCAAATATTCAGAGACTTTAGGTTGATCATAACAGACATATCTCGTGAAAATATTGAGGGGAACGAGTTTTCCGGCTCTGTGTTTAGTGTGAAGTCCACCTCATGACAGACAGAAGACGTGCAAATCCTTCAGCAAACTTCAGAAGTTATTTAATAAATAATCAACAAGCAGTTAGAGGGGGTATCTTTTTATTCATCGTCGCGAGCCTTATCTTATTATTTAGGGTCAACTACACGAATCTTACTCCGCCAAAAATTTCTATCAAGTATTATATTTATATTTAAACCCAAGAAGCCAGTGTCACTTCTAATAACATCGCACCATCTTATTTTAGACTTTCTCCAAACTCTTTTACTAACATCCACTAAGATTTGATCACATTTTTTAACTGACGCTGAGTTATGATGACGGTGCACATACCCCAAACCACGAGTCTATTTTCTCTCATTCTATCATCAATTGGAGTTACACCCAAATCCTCACGGATGCACTCATTCCTAATCTTATCTTAGTTTTACCACACATCCATCTCAACATCTTCATCTCTGTTACACACATTTTGTAAATGTGTTCCTTTCTTACTGCCCAACACTCGATAACATATAACAAAATAGGTCTTACAGTTATTCTATAAAACTTTCTTTTAAGTTTCACAAGTATACGATGATCACAGAAGAATCTTGATGCACTTCTCTATTGTAACTAGCATGTCTTAATCCTGTGTACAACATCATCATAAATCTCTCAATTCTCTTGCATGATAGACCTTAAGTACCGAAAGGCACATACTCTTAAAAATGTTTTATCCATCAACTAGAATCATGCCTTCTTGTGTCACTCTCTTATTACTAAAATTACAGTACATATAAACTCTGACTTGCTCCTACTAATTCTAAAACTTTTAGACTCTAAGACATGCCTCCATAAGTCTAACTTAGCATTTAACTATCAATACTCATAAGTTAAGACAATATCATCTGCAAATAACATACACCAAGAGATATCATCGTGTAATTATTTTGTTACTTCATTCATAACCAAGACAAAGAGGTACAGACTTAGTGCAGAACTTTGATGCAAACCTATATATAGTAACCGAAAATTCTGGAGCCTAAGCCCTAAACAACGGACCCAAGTTCTTTTGCCCGTCAACTCAGTTTCCCGTGGAAACAGACTGCTTTCCCCCTTATTCACTTTTCTGTCCAATCCTCCCTAATCTTGTTTTTTAACCTTTTTTTCTCAAGAAGTCTCTTTAATCCTGTTCGACACAGATCTGAATCCAATCCCACGAAATGAAAATATCAATCCCTCCTCTTCATCCATTAACTTGCTTTGCTCTGAACCAATACTTAATAATAGATCAAAGTCGGCACAACTTTGGGCGCACTTCCTTTACTCTGGACCTAATTACTTGAAATCATCGCCCAACAACCAGAGATTTCCACCAACCCAAGTCAAACCGGATTACTTTTAACCAGGCCCATTTTGTCCTACATCACTGTCTTCATAGCGTTATTCTTGATCATTCTTTCACATCACTCATTCACTCTACGATTCTATGTTCAAAACAACACCATGCATTATCTATCCTTGACAGTGTAAGCTCCAATTTTCGGGGCTTGGGGCAAGCAGAGGGAAGCCAATGTTTGATGTCTTCTAGAACAAGCCCTGGCTCAAACCAATCCCATGACAATCTGAGTTGATTTGGCGAGGGATCTAAGTAGTCTCGCTAAAATCCCACTACTTTAGGCACAGCCCTCATAAGGCATCATCATCCTTTATGAAAAAGTGCCCTATGCCATCTTCACGTAAAAAAAATTGTCATTATGTTGAAAAAGTTTATCATTTTTCTTAGGCATGCTAGGCTCCAAATCCATGCCTAGGCAGTTTAGCAAATGACCAAAGATACAGGCCAAACACAAAACGAGAGCTTAAGAGCTGAGCACAAGCCCCACTAAAGTAAGGCCAATAACAGAGGGCTGGCATGGCCCACTGGAAGCATTGACTGACATAAGGAAGATATTTTAATTTCTGAGTGACTTGCTAGTACCGCCTATCTAAAGCTGGCTATCCCCATTTTCTTCACTTTTATAAATGATGTGGTACCATCCACTTTCAGAAAAAAGCTAGCTATCCCCGGAAGGCATAATTAGATGATGATCTGGTGACAATCATGCATTATTAACTTATAACAACCTGGAAAATGTGTCAGTGACCAAACTTGAAACCATAGATCATAAGTCAGAGTGATCTCCAGCCCTGAGGGATTTTCGGAAACCCCTCTGTCCAAGGTTACCTTGGCCACGTACTTGCCAATACCTTATGGAGGGTTAACATCAGGCAAGCAGCCAGTCATAAACCTTTGCCTAGTCAAACCTAGGTTGACTACATAGATGTCAAGGTAATCTGCAAAAAGTTCCTCATTATATTAGCCAGCTAAGATCACAGACTCAAAACAGCACAAAACACATGGTGATCAACTAACTATAAGCAATCCATGAAAACCATTCTTTGTTTGAAGTTCAACTGTTTAATTCAGTTAGCTAAATTGATACAGAGGTTCAAAAGCTCCTATGCTATTATATGCTAATCGGAGCTTCTGTCCATGATTAAATATTTTATGCGATCTGATTGTTAATGATCTTGTTTCGAAAAATAGAGGACATGGGCAAGACCAAAAGAAACTCGTTTGGCAGAGTCTGATGTTCAATTCATCTAAGTAAAGAACCATGAGCACAGCTTTTTGCATATGTTAAATGTAACAAAACAGAGTAATCACATTCTGGTATAGTTATATAAAACTTATCAGCTGTATTATTTAAGAAATCTGAGCTTCAGAAACCTTAACATTTTAGCTAGTGCATAAAAGACACAACTACCAACTCTGCTAATATTTTTAAACTATGGTGATGATGCCGAGCATTCTAACTAGAGCTAAGTAACTAACTCTAAAGCAGGGTATGCATACAATACAGGGAGTAAAATCTTTTTTTTAATCTTTTTGATGCTCATATCTCATAATGTCTCTAGCAAAGATGTGAAGAAAGCCACAATATTATCAGCAATAAAATTTTCATCTTGCAGTTCATCAATCATCATTAACAAGTTGCAGGTTCATAACTTCTGAAAGAAAAATAATAGTTGTACTGTAAATCAGCCAATGCCAATGATCCTCCTAAGCATCATAGGACCTTGAGTCTACAACTCTATCCAAACATTCCGATATTGTACTAGTCACTGACACAAGAAGCATCATGATACATCTATCAAGGATAAAAAAAACAATGAAAAATCAATTAAGTCAAATTGAAATAGGATACAACGGATCAGATTTAAGTTATTACTTGACTGCTTGTTCAGTAAAATATTTCCCAGGTTGTCTCTGTCGCAATGTATGCAAATCTCCACCTGGGCAGAACTCCATTACCAAGCACGAAAACTTATCAGTTTCAAAGTGGGTATACAATGTAGGAAGAAAGGGATGATCAAGACATTGCAATATCTCCCTTTCTGTCTGAGCTCTAAGCAACTTCTTACGGCTTGCCAGCGATGCTTTGTCCATAACTTTCATTGCAAAGTAGCATTTTGTCCCACTCAACTCTGACAAATAGACACTGCCAATATCACCACATCCTAACCTTCTAAGCAGCCTGAAATGACTTAAACCCAATGAACCATCTTTAGCTCTGATTGATTGAATTGCTTCCCATCTTGAATCATTTGCTTTGTGAGGTTTGCTAACACCACTACCTATGCTGCTACATGTACTTTCATCACTCACATCACTGCTGGTACTACCCCTGCATATGCTGCTCTTCCCACTTTCTACAAAATCCACATGGTCACTAATCTTAGCACTCACCTTGGTGAGACTACCGGTCCTATCACTAACTTTAGCAAAAGTAGAGTTCTCCTTCACTTTACTGCTCGGTTCGGATGATTCCTTTTCTTGGCCTCCATCACCTTCTGAACCTGTGGTATCATTTAACTGAAGCTGCTCTATTGAGTCAAGTTCCTGCATCGGTCGTTTCTGACCTCCCAATAGTGAACCCAGATAACTACCATCTGAACGATTGAGACTTTTTGAGATATCTTTGTTGGGTAAAGAATCAACTGACTCCTTCAAACAATGATTTAGCTTTTGCTCGTCTGTAACTTCCCCGACTATATTATTTGATGTGCTTCGTAGTTCAGGTTTTGGCATTATTCCTGATGCTGCAGATTCCAATTTGCTCAACTTCGAGATCTGCAAATGTGAAGACTTGCAAGCACTGCCCTCTACTATTAGACCATTGGATGGTTTATGCTGTTTCCCAGAACAAGTTCTTGATGCTTGCTTGGAAGCCATTAAGCCACTGTGGGCTTCCCTGATAAGTGATATTGGATATAGCCCCTACTACGTACAATGTTTCAAGAACCACAAATGTCCACTGTCGGTAGCAATGGATACATCATTCTCCATTATAGTTCATGCGCAAAGGAGCTGGACTGACTCTGCAATTAAAATAAATTTCAAAACTCAAAGTCATTAACCACGAAAGCCATGATAGAATGAACAATGTTTTTCATGGATTACCCAGAATAGAGCTGTTTCTAAAAAAACAAAATTTTGATTACCCAAACAAGCAGGAACGGAGAACATGGCCCGGTGTTCCAGAGAAACCAACCATGATAAGTGCGAAACAGAGACCAAAGCATTAGGCCAAATTCTAACTAGCGGTGAAATTGATCATATATATTGACAAAAAAGCGTGCGCATTCCAGGCCCAAGCACCAAAATACTATTGACGTTGATCTTTCTAAAAGAAAGGAGAATAGAAAGAAAAGGACAGGGCTCTCAGAAAATAGATTCTTAACTGAGACACAATTGCATGCAGGCTTTGAAGCCTCCAGGTACCGTTCACCCCACACTTTTAAGTATGACACAGGAAAACCAACTGTTGGACTAGAGAACACATGCAGTGTGCATCAAGATACACAATTCAATGCAGGCTTCGTAAGCCTTACACAGAAAAACCAACTGTAGGACATCAACAAGAGAACACTTGCAGTGTGCATCAAGATACAACATCGATGCAATAAGCTATGAAGAAACATGAACACGAAGCCCTGAAGGAGAAAAGACTATTTTCACATCTGATGCACCATATGGTGCATTTCTGCTCCGATCAAAGGCCGCCCGTGGCCAGAAACAACAAAGAAGAAAAGAAGATACAGCATATATCAGCACGCAATCGTGTGGTGGGAGATGGTGGACGGATTCTGCTACCAAAGGAAGATGAGTCACGGAAGGATCAAAATCTTCCTTTTCAGCCACAGACAATCGAGAAACAAACGACATCGGACACCGAACCCTCCACCTTCGGAGACCCAAAACAGATCTCAAATGCGCCGCCCAGCCCAGCAACAGATCCGGACCCCACAAAACGCCTACAAGGCCATAGAAGCGGAGAACACAGACATGGGGGAGAAAAGAAGGGAACACCCCAAGACACCACCCGAAGTTGGGAGAGAAAAACGAATACCTTGTTCCCAAAAGATCAAAACTTTGGGGGGAGCCTAGCTTCGCTGGATCATAAGGAGCAGACGCCCCTCCACCCCACCCGCCAAGCCTTGCTCCGCTTTGCGCACTGATGAGAGAGGGAAGGGAGCAATGGCAAAGGGAGGGCAGACCAATGAACAAAGGCCAGCAGCGTTTTAGAAAAGTGTGGAAGAGGGTGTGCACTCAAGTGAGAGCTATACTGCTCCAAATCTTGCGAGGAAACATGTAGGATAGAGAGAGAAAGGTGGTCAAAGCTAAAGGTGGACTCTTTGTTTTTTTTTTTTTGGCGATTGTCTCCTCCCGACGCCAAGGAATGTGTCCGAATCTGGTCTGGGGAGGCCCCCTCTTGGGTTCTCTCACCGGCGGTCTTCACCCCCCCCCCCCCTCCGCCTTGGCCCCTTTCTCTTGCATCGACGCCCATTTCCAAAATTTACCCACCTCCACCTGATCCCCCATGGGCGCCTCACATTGGAGCTGGCTAGCTCTCTCGACACCCCTCTCGTGAACTTTGCCTGGGTTCTGCTGTGCCCTGTTCTTCGTGTCGGAAGAATACTGTCACGATACTATATTTGTGTCTATTTTCTAGATATTGTTATTAAAATTATTTAATCAAAAAAATCAGTTGTAAGAAGTCTTCTAATTAATATCTGCCACAATAAACACTTGCTGAAATACCATTTTTTTCTTGCATAAATTTATTGTTGCCAGTGTATTCAAGCACCGTTTGGTTCTTTCAAATGGATGAAAATTTAATTACAGACTTATCACTTTTTTGTCAAAAATTTATTAAAAAATTACACTTAAATGATATTTATACACTTATTTGAATTTATCTATTGATATGTCTGTTAATATATTTTTAAGAATATTTTTTTAAAAAAATTCATCACTAATAATAATTTTTATGTAAAAAAAATTTTTATTAAAAGATGTATAATGAAAATAATTGATATCCATTTCTTAAAAAAGGGGGGGTGAATAAATAGTTGACCAACTTCATTATTTGATTAGAAAAAATAATAGTTGAATCAAAGAAAGGGGTGACAGTAGAATGCTTACATACATTATCATAAGATGATAGTATGTCTGCATGTAAAATACCTATTTTTACAGGGCATGCCCTTCTTCAAGGAGATAATGTTATACTTATTTCCTTGGTTTCTTTTAAAGTACTCCTCACATCTCCACCATGCCATGAGCTGTGTGGTCTCCACATGTCATACTTCTGCATGCATGCTCTCCCTATCCAACATCCAGTGTCATTGTCATAACAAAAGTGATCATGACCTCAGCATCTGATCACTCCTGTGCAATTAAACGGAAATTGTGTCAGAGAGAACCATGCTTAGTCTTATTTAACACTAATTGTATGATTAACACTCTGATGATATAACTAAGACCATCAGATCTATTATAATTTTCGTGCTGTATAATTTGATGATATAACCAATGCCATCAACAACCTTACGCTACAATACAAGTTTGGGAATTTTATAAAAATAACCTTGTTAAATGAATAATTATAAAATTAAAATCTTTACATAGTTATTATTACTTGCAACAATATCCTCACCGTTAACCAATGTTAGCGTCATGGCTTAACCTCTAGCAAATTTAAACAAGAGTAAAATACCCTTAATACCTCTTAAACTCTTTCTCTCTCTTCACTTATCTATGTCTTTATCTCTTCCTCTCTCTCTCTCTCTCTCTCTCTAGCATATGTCAGTGAAAATAACACTTTCTAGATGAATATTTTCATCCAAAATTTTAGTTTAATAAATAAAAATAGGGGATATAAATGACAATACGGTAATTTTACACTTATTTTCACGAGAGAAGATAATAATAGCTATGTAAAGATCAAAATTCTACGACAATTTATTTTACGGGGTTATATTTCAAAGTGGCTACTCGCTAGTGGAAGCACCTACCTTGTAAACCACGTCATAGAGGAATGGTGGAGCTTTCTTTCTTAATCGTGACAATTCGAAGGAACTCAAATATGAGAGTCGAAGGACTTGCGACACGTTAGGGTGTGATGGACATCTTTAAGTGTATATTATCTTTAATTTTTTATTTTTTAAAAAAATTAAAGTGGTTCCTAAAGTACTATAACTTAGAGTGCAAATCACGTCACTATCTGATTAACTAAAAAAAATTAAAAATAAAATAGACTGATTTTTAAAAGAATAGATTCAACACTATTCATTCGATCTGATTTCTTTTTTTATTTCTTTCTGGATAATTCATTAGTGATGTGACTTGTATTCCAAATTAGATTATCTTGAGTCACTTTATTTAAAAATAAATAAAAATATTACACACTTCCGGTGTGCAGCACACTTCAGTATGCAATGAGACTTCCTGGAAAGCCATACTCCCATGTGATGTGGGTCACAAAATTGGGCCACGACGCACACTAGAAGGAACTCACATAAGAAAGAAAGAAACTATCTTCGACCCCCCATTGATCTGTCGTTTTAAGGGAACAAAAACAAAAACCCAGAAAGGCCTATCGTATAGGGGCATGAGCTATGTCACATGCTGTTCTTTGGTGAGATCTTAGCCTACCCCCCCCCCCCACTCTCTCTCTCTTCCCACATGTATGTGCCTGTTTGTGGGTGTGTGCATGGGCACATCTGTGCACCTGACCATAGACATATTTGTACCACTCTCAAGAGTAGAATGTGGCATCGATCCACGTGATGGGAACATTGTGAGTTGTAATCTCTCAGGGCGCCTTTGACATCTGATTAGGTTAACCTGACAGATGAGAGAGAGAGCAGGGTCCCCACTCTCAAGAGTAGAATGTGGCATCCACATGATGGGAACATTGTGAGTTGTAATCTCTCAGGGCGCCTTTGACATCCGATTAAATTAACCCGACAGATGAGAGAGAGAGCGGTGGGCCCCGCTCTCTCCTCACAAACAGGCTCGGTTAGCAAAGTGGCCCTCAAGAATCTGCTGATGGGTTCAATGGACGGATGTCAATTTAGCATGATCATATCAAGAACTAATTTACAACGCAGCAAACTCCTTTTGGACGATCCAATAGAAGAATGAGCCGAGTCGAGTCGCTTGGATCCCACATTTGAGTGAGAAGAAGTCCACATACTTTTCTTTGCAGATGATGAGCACGGAGACTCGACAGATGCCGTGCACATGAACTCGTAATCAGACGTACGTTAATCACTACTACCATAGGACCTCTCCTCTATACTTCGAAAAAACGAACCTAGTTTCGAATTTAAGTAATTTACTAACTTGGGGGACATAGGTTAGATTTTCATTATAAAATCCTAGTGGCATACATGTAATTATTCTAAACAAGGATATCCCATGGTGCATCTGATGCTTTCAATATGTAACATCACCATCACAATCTGATCATGAATTACATGTAACGTCACGGTCACAATCTGATCAACATCGACAGGGAACTTATTCAGCCAATGTGGTTAATCACCAGATATATATGAAACAAAGGGAATAGCTAACCGATTTATCCCGGGGCACCCCAATAATTAGCTTCTCAAATGTGGTTAAGAAGTTAGCTTGTGATAAATCTAATTTGTAGGCAATAATTTCTAGCAACTCCCATCAACAATTATGTGCGGGCAAATTTCTTGGACCCCATCTCACTTTGCCGAATGATCGAAGCCGACGACATGCAAAACGTATTATTATTATTATTATTATTATTATTATTATTATTATTATTATTATTATTATTATTATTATTATTATTATTATTATTATCGGCGTCGACGGAGATAAACACATCCATAGACAGTCCTTAATATGGTTAAGAAAAATAGAGAAACTAAGTTGGAGATAAAACCATTCCACTTTAAAAATAGAATGTCTGGTGCCCAATGTTAATCCCTAAGATTAAGGGGGGGCCCACTTATCCCCCCGTATTATTCCTCCTTATCTCCAACACTTTGGGACCACGGAACAGGTGATGAAAATAAATCATGGCCAACCTCCCATCTCAGCTTCCTGCCAAAACAGCGTGAGCAGAGCCTCGCTTTGCAAGCGACCTAGTTCATGCAAATATGTTCACACATATCACGTCATTAACGAGCAAGGCAACGTCAGCTTTATGAATAAAGCAACATGCATAGGTACGGTACGGTGATGCTCACCCTCTCCTCTTAGGAATAGGAGAAATTCTCTTCTTCGTAGTGACGTACTTCCTCTCATGATGAAGGTGCCATCTAACGTCTAACTATTCTATCATGCCCTCTTTTAATTTTTTTTTATTTTTTATTTTTTATTTTGAAACATATCCGTATTAAGGTAGAATAACTCATTCTTGACTAGAATAAATTATTATAAGAAAACTCAAGTTAAGAGTGAAAAAATCTACCCGACTTATTAAATTAGATTTTTACTTATACTTTGAATTAAGACTACTTATTCCACCTTTATTTTCATAATTCGTTGTCAAAGAGGCCCTAAAGATCTCTTTGAATTTGGAGTGAGACAACGTATTAGATCCCCTGGGTGTGAATACGCTGCCCCACCCGCTGAGTCTCTACGATGAGGGCTCAAATAGGCCCCAATTTCTCTCTCATCAGTTTAATATTCGCTCCTATCCTATGCCTACGTCGAAGAGTCCCTAATAGCCATAGGTTCATGCACCCAGAGAAAAATTCTACCCAACATAACAAGAAAAGGAGGAAGGCTCTAATGCACTTCAATGGAACACTCCATCCCCCCATCGGCGGCACAGACAGCTATCGCTTAGGTTCTCAACTGTCCCTGCCACCATGACACGGTCAGGTTCATGTCAATGCTTGATGATACACAGCATCAAGCCAGGATTAAGGAGACTAAATTTTTTAGACCCAAGATGACATTGTGAATTGGCTTGATGCACGATCAGTCGGATTCAAATCAAGAGATTATCTGAATAACAAGTCACATTTAGCGTCGTGTTGCGTCAAATTTTTGAAACCATCTCAAAACTTCAGTAATGATCCAATCTAGAGATTTGTTGGGGGGGAGGCTTGCACTTTTCAATTTTTTTCCAACAGGATGAAGAATAATAAAGAATCAAAAGAAAATGTTTTTTCAGCAATAAAATCACAAGAAAATCAGATTTTCTTTTACAACCTCCATTGCAAAACATTATATTGTTTCTCGCCGCGATAGCTAAACGGGTACAAGTTACCAAATACCCGCTCACGGGCCTGTCCATTGCATATAAGTACGATTGAATTCCTGTAAATTTGAATCTAAAACCATATACATTATTAACTATATTATGATCTAACATTAAAAAAAATTCTCATACGAGCTACTTGAAATTTGATATGGAACAAATAAAAGAGACCCAACATCAGATCCGGCTGCCTATTTTCTCAACGTACACTCGTTCATTCAGGGCAGAGTTGAGTCTATGGGAGCCGCCCCCACCATTACTTAGGAGCAAAACTGGAATCCAAAACTCCCAGATCTTTAATCACATTTTATCCTATACAAGTATCATGTACAGTTTTGCACTTGCATTCAGAAATGCAACCTAAGAAGAGAAGAGGCGACCTGATTTGGCTGGCGTACCAGCAGAGTAAGAATGGCATGACTCGTCCCCGAGAGGACCAACTGACCCCACGTCGAGGCATAAGAAAAAGGAAATGGACCAAAACGCTAGCCCCCTCAACACAGCTCGGTTGAAACCTCTGAAAACCCTAAAAAAAGTGATTTCAATAGAAAGGTAAGCCAAACGCAGCACAGTAGCAGAAAGCTTGGCCGCCCATTCCTTAATTAGAGAGCATCTGAAGCTGTAGACTACATCAAGAAGCATTTGGTGCAAGGCCATTAGCCCAAGTAACCCACCAAAAGATAGAGCAAAAACCAAAGAAGTTTTACCTACTGCACCCACCAACGACGCAACAGCTTGCTGAACAGTGCGGCAAGAAAGTTGTCAACCCATTATTTAAGGCAAACTAGGGCATCCGATGTTTTTTTTAGTCATCCAATCATCGATCTGATTGTACAGACAAGAAAATCTGATGGAGACCGACCTAAAAAAAAAAATCTCTTTTGCTTGCACCACCGAGCGCTGCAGCAAGTGGAACTCAAACCGAAATGCCAATGGAACTCGAATTTGTTGAAGTTCACAAATTTCAAATTGCATTCCTCCACCTGGGCTCTCTAGGGGACACAAATGGGCACAAGTGTACCAACCAAAATCCAACTTCTAAACACCCTACCACAAAAACTGATGCCCCCCGTTCTGTCCAAGGACTGATACCAAGTATAGAAACTAGCCTGGAAACAGGGCTCCAAGTTTCTCAGATAGAGGCCTGTACAATGCTTACAAATAACTAGAAGATGAAACCACCAGTCCATCACCAAGAGACAATCAGCTCCCATTTTTTCTGTCTGGGCTGATTAAGCACCAAAAATGCATTCGCCAATTCTGCAATGTAATTAACCAAAGATTGATGCAACAGACTGAAGAACTAAGATCAAACGAGGCTCCTCTGATTCAAAATAGTCAGCAAACCAAATGAAGAAACTACAAATCATACTGTCTTCATAGTCTAACGAACAAGGAAACACATATCTAAGCGTTCAAACTGGGCTGCTAGACAGTACAACTATCCATGATATTCTAATGATTTACCTGGTCTTCCTGTGCACACCTTCGGTGAACGCTGCTCTAGCATACACGAGAAAATAGAGTAGAGAAGTACCCATACAAACATCTAGGAGGCTGACTTGCAAAGATAATGGCACTCCTACCTTCCATAAGGATGGTAACGACTAACACTGCCATAAGCACCCCTACCTCCATAAAGTGTACCATTTCCGTGACCAGCGGCTGGGCGAGAATCATAGGTACCACTATAGCTAGAACCTTCATACCCACCAATGTTCTTCTCATCACGTGCGTAGCCACCTAAACCCCCTCCATATCCCCCACTATAATAGCCACTGCCATATCCCTCACTATATCCACTGCCATACTGACTCGAAAAGCCAAGAGATGACTCTCCTCTGTAGCCACCCACGCTTCGACCTCCAAAACCACCATAACCCCTGCCAAGTTCACCTGCATCACTGCCATATCCACCATAACCCCCAAGCCTAGCACCAACGCCTCCAGGTGTCCTATAGGAAGCAGGACCAAACCCCCCACTGCCAAAACTGCTATAAGAACCACCAAATGCACCAAAACCATCACCAAGAGAATGAGCCCTAAAATCACTACCAAATGCGGATGGTCGTTTTGAGTTCTTTGGTTCAGCCTTCTTGATCTCCACCTACAACAAAACAAGAACATCAACCTAATTCCTGTCATATGTAAACTAACTAGTAAAACTTAGCTTGCGAACATCTATCGATGTTCAAAAACTTGCCTACTGAACTGCATCAGCTAACTAATTAAGATGAAAAGGGAAAATATTCGAAGAAGAAGAGGAGCAGGCAAGGAACATCACTGCAAAATGATTTTTTAAACCAGGTGCCATCCAAAAAGGTGCTATTAAACCTGTTGGCATCCAAGGGGGGTACCTTGTGTGCATGCACGTTCTCAAGGAAAGATGCACACAACTCACCTGGGTGCCAGCTAGATCAAACATATTGCCCTCAGCCAACAAATCATCCACCACTTCTTCTGAGTCAAAAATAACAAATCCAAAGCCTCGAGACCTGTTGCTTTGATGGTCGCGAATTATCTCATGATCCACTACCTTCCCATACTTGGAGAAGAAATCCTTTAACTCATCTAATCATTCCAAACAGGAAGAGAATACAAATTAGAAAGGTAGTTTTGGCAATGAAATAGCAAGGTAATTATAAAAGATCAGAATACCTTCTGTGTAGGTAGGTAGAAGCCCACCAACAAAGATCTTCTTGGTTTTGAAATCCTTGGACCCAGAATCTTTTGGAATGGTCCTCTTAATTTCCACCTGAATCACAGAATGATGAATTCCAGATAATAAGCCAAAGTTTTTATTTTTATTAGAAAAAATGACACCTCGTATTAATACTCTATGATGAAAGAGCAATACTCAACACAATGCAAGTACATAATGGCCTTAGTCTGAGATAAATCAACTTCATGATCAAAAACATCTCAACCACATTAAAGAACTCAAGATAGTCTTCTCTTACACTCTGTTGCAGGAACATTGGAGCAGACACAGAATAAAGGTCAGTAAATCTTGCCTTTTACTCGTGCATTAAATTAGTTTCAAAAGAAAAACTTCCTTCCACATTCATCTAGAGACAGTCAGATCAATCAAACTGCTCTTGTTTAAGACACTTTCCCTATATCCTTTTCTGAAAGTGCCACATTCAATAGAGACCATCAAGTCAAATTATTAGACAGCTCCCAATGAGAGGAGCAGAAAGCATGATAAAAGGCGTGGGACCACATCGTTCCTCGTAAGTTTGTATTCACGCTGGGCTTACCTCCAGGTAACAATCCTAACACAACCTTTGTTTAGTACCCTTTTTTGTCTTGATTGTTGCAGCCAGCATTGTTGTCATCAACCTTTTTGTGTGCTTGCATGCACACACTGCATGTGCCGTGCATGTGTGTGCACGCATGCATATGTCGCCTCAACATTACTAATCAATAGCTAACATTGTTACCTACAAATAGCTAACATCACTATCTACAAATAATATTTTACGAGCAGTTTTGTGACTTTAATGAAAAATAAATCCTCTACAAATATAACAGCTTTGTGTTTGGGTATATCAAGACCTGACCAGTCTACAAACCCAAGTACAAAGCAATACTATATTGCACTGTTATATGGGAAGGTAGTCCATCAAGTAGACTTTTTTTTCTTTGAAAGTGAAGTCCATCAAGTAGACAATTTGACCTGGTTTACAGAACAAACAAATGAAAACAAATGGCTTGTCAAGAACTTTAAAATTCGTGTTGCCTCTTCCCTCTCTTCTTTATATTAAGAAACAATTTGAAAAGAAAATGCTCACCTGAAAACTTTATAGTTCTATGGGGGAAAACATGTGAGAATAATAATAAAAGAAAAAATAAACAAAAAAGAAAAACATAGGAGTAACATTTGTCACCATGGCTTCCCACCATCATGTAAACATGAAGCAGCATGATTACTATATTATTCTATTTTGGGGGAAGATGCAGTTTTAGAAAATGGAAACAAGTTAAATGTGTGACTAAAATAAAAAAAGATATTAAAATAAACTGTTCATTGTGTATTACCTTCTCTCTCTAGCCTTTTCTAGAGAGAGAGACTCTAGGAAACAGGGGCTTCGATGTTTCCGTCCTGGCCCAACTGCCTCCGAGTGGGGGGCAGTGGCCCTCGCCGGTGTTCGCCGACAGCGGGAGGAGGAGGTCGTGGGGGTGCAGTTGTAACAGGAAAGAGCTCCGGTGGACCGGAGGAGGTGGCAAGGCTCCCGGGGTTTGCCCGAGGGGGGGGGCAAGGGGGAAGAAGCAGTTCAGGGGCCTTGTCTGTTTCCAGTGTGGCAGGAACGGCCACTTGCGGTGCCATTGCAAGGACTCGCGGGGGGGGGAGTAGTTGGAACTCAGGGCATGGCTTCTACGGCGGAGGGGGGGCTCATCTGAAGCGCGCGTTCGCTGACGTTGTCCTTGGGGGGCCCCGGTAAGGCTGGCCGAAGATGTTTGGAGGTCGACCCCCTCCAGGAGGGTCTCATTCGAGAGAGACTCCGCTGGCTCGCGAGGTGCATTCCGATTGACCCATTCGACGGCGGCGTCTCAAACAACAAGGTGAAGGCTCTCCTCAACAAGACATCAGGGGTGAAGGTAGGCTGGGAAGCTGTTCGGGTGGGTGGAGGCAGCTTTCAGTCAGTCGACAGGTGTGAGGATGAGGTGGAGACGGTGCTCAGAGAGGGATATGTCCTGGCGGAGGGGGGCCTACTCTGGCTCTCTAGGTGGAGTATGCAGATGGGGGCGTTCCCATATGTGCGTGTATGTAAAGTTAGGATGAGACTGCTTGGCATCCCCCTTATCCTGTGCGACGATTTGGAATCGGCCACCTTCTCCAACGAGTTGGGAGAGTGGTGGAGGGATCCATGGCGTTTGCGAAAGGGGGTCGCCTATTGACAATGGAGCTAGTGGCCTGGGTGAGCAACGGGAGGCCGATTCTTGATTGCTTTGTGGTTGATGTGGCTGGGAGTCCCTCCCAATCAAGTTGGAGGTCCTACCGAATCAACATGGATTGTCAATGCCGAAGAAGAAAGTCGGACGACGGTTCGACAGCAGTTTGAATTTCAAATGCCTGTCGGATCCTCACGAACCCGTAGTAGGATCGGATCCAGGTGTTCGAAAGCCTCCGGAGTCCGTTTCGTATCCCAGACCCGATCTGCAACCTTCGACTCATGACTTACCCGATTTGGAAAGTCACAAGCCCTTTCTGGGGGAGGGTCAGGTCCGCATTGGATCCATAGTTGTCAATGCGACAAAGCGACCAAGATGAGCTTGGGGTCCTCGAGTGCCTAAGCGTCGCTTAGGCAGGTCAAGTTCATAAAAAATATTATCATTAATATACACATAAATTTTATATATAAATTAATCATGATTATTATAAATATGGGAAACAACACTAGTATGAATATAGAAATAAAAATTAATAGAAATGACATTGCAATAAATATCAAAATTTATTTTGAGATAAAATTAATAATTAAGACATATAAAATTCTAATTAAAATTTAAAATATTTTATTAACAAATTAACCCCATTATTAATTGAAAGGGGGGAAGGCAGGATAGAGAGAGAGGGACTGAGAGAGATAGTTGGAAACTGTGTGTGTGAGAGAGAGAGAGAGGAGGAAGGGTGGAGGAAAGAGAGAGAAGGGGGCAAGGGGAGAGAAGAGATAGACAGACAGAGAGAGGGGGTAGGAGAGAGAGAGGGTGGGTCTCACTGTGAGTGTGAGAGAGAAATAGAGAGAGAGTGTTAGAGTGTGAAGCCCGAACTCACCATCGTGCGCCCTCGCACGCGGATCGCGGAGCCCCCGGAAGAAAATTTCTATTTATAACAGGGGAGAAGAGGGAGACGAAGGTAGCAGGGGGCGCCTAGGCACCGCTTTGGGCGCCTAGGTCGCCCAAGAGGCGCCTTTTTCAGGGGCAACAAGGCGTAGGGGCGCCTTGCTCCCAAAAAACTGCCTGCCCGCCTAGGCGCCACTTAAGCGGCGCCTAGGCGAGCGCCTTAACAACTATGATTGGACCCGGCACTATTCATCTCCTTTACCCAGAAGTGCCTTCCTTGTAGTCGCAGCCCCTGTGGCGGCGGCTTCTCCCCATCCTCGCCAACCAATCACTGGTGCGTCCGGCGGGGGATATGGTTGTCGGCGGACGGGGGCTTCTGCCGACGGTGATCCTCTTTCGACAGTTGCGAGCTTCAAAAAGGGTAAAACCCCGATCGTTGATGGGAGCTCCCTGCAGGCGGCCTCTTCCCCCATAAGTCCCCCCGGGCAAGGCAACCATCTGCTGGAGGTGGCGTCGGAGCCAGCATTGTCCGTACATTTGCCGAACGACATCCAGATCTGCCGTAACCCTCAGCTCCGCCCTCTTCAACTGAAGGTCGGGCCTATGGAGGTTCCGAACCTGTAGGTATTTGACGGAGCTCCAGGTTTGTTGTCGTCTCTGCCTCCACTTGCCCTGCCTTGGAGGAGTGAGACAAGGACCTCTCAGCTTCATGCAGAGGTGGGCCAGAAGACCTCCCCGTCTGTTCAGACTTCAGCCACTGTAGCAATGCAACACCCGTCAGCATCGGCTCTACCTTCGGAAAAGACTCTTGTCCAGTTAGAGGAATCTGTGGAGGCCCTACAGTCATCTCTCATGTTAGTGTCGGTCGAGGTGGGGATGTCAAGTTCAGCCACCCTAGGGGAGGTTGAGGAGATCATCCCTGAGACCCCGAGGCGTGGTGGCAAGAGATAGATAGTGAGGGAGGTAGTGGGGGTGCTTGAAAAAAAGATGAGTGACCAAGTGAGGGAGGCAGCAGAGCAGGTGGGCATTTGATTTGTAAGGGCGGAGAAAGATATTAAATGGGCCCTTACTAATATTAGGAAGAGATGGTTTGCGACCATCTTGCAGGAGGAAATATTACAGCTGAGGGGGGATAGAGTGGGTGAAGAAGGAGGGGAGAAGAGGGACATCCCACTATCTTAATGAGGATTGTCTCTTGGAATGTGAAAGACTAAGGGGGTGGTGAGAGAGTTGATTAGGAGATGTAAGATTAACATCATGTGTATTTATGAAACCAAGTGTGAGGGGAATGGGAAGCTTGTCATGAGAGAGGTAGGAGCTACGAGACTCTCAAAAGGGGTATCTTCTCCGGCAAAGGGCAGGTCAGGGGGGATCATGATTCTTTGGAATGAGTTTGAGATTGAGAAGGTGGAGCAGGACAGACGGATCAGCAGGTGGGCTATCTCCTTGCATTTCTGAAATCTAAGGGACGGCTTCTCTAGGGACTTCACGGGGATGTATGGCCGCAAAGAGGAGAAGCAGAGTTTGTGGGAGGCCTTGGTGTAGCACCATCTCTCTTCAGGCAGACCTTAGTGTGTAGGAGGAGATTTCAACACAGTGTCAACCCCTTAAGAGAGATCAGGGAACCATGCCCTTACAAGGGAAATGGAGGACTTCACCGAGGAAGCAGCCTTAGTTGATATTGGCATGGCTAATGGGCAATTCACTTGGTCCAACCTGAGAGCTAATCCTTCCTACTCTAGGTTGGACAGGTTCTTGATTTTGGTTGACTGGGAGGACCACTTTCCTCATGTGCAGGTACAGGCTTTGGCGAGAGTCATCTCGGACCACAAACCACTCCTCTTAAAGACTAGTCGCTCTATGGATAGGAGGTACATCTTCAGGCTTGAGAAGTTCTGGTTTAGGGCGGCAAACTTCATGGAGACAGTCCAGAGAGCATGGAGTGTTCAATGTTTAGGCAGATCAACTATGGTTACTCTGGTTCAGAAGCTGAGGCACGCAGCATTTACTCTCAAGAACTGGGGGGCAGCCAAAACCCTCCCGGGAAGGGCAGCTAAGGATAGAATCATTCAGCAATTGGAGGGCCTAGACACCTTTGGAGGAGGTTGAGTTCTTGGAGGATGCAGATCGGAGGCACAAGGACTCTCTAAGGGCAGAGTTTGAGGAGATTCTCACCAAGGAAGAGGTCTACTGGAGACAGAGATCACGGGATAGATGGATTAAAGAGGGAGACAGGAACACTGCCTACTTCTAGCGTATTACGTCAGGGACATCAGGGTGGGTGATCACTCCTTCTCCACTGATGAGGAGATCAGGGGCCAGGCGAGAGACTACTATTCCAAGCTATTTACAAAGTGCGTGCAATACAGACCAAGGATTGCAGAGGACCTCCATTCCCGACTCCTTCCTGATGAGAGGGAAGCCATCTCTCAAAGCCTCTCAAAGGAAGAGGTCCATCAAATAGTGTTTTCTCTTGCAGGTGACAGAGTTCCAAGTCCGGATGGTTTCCCCTTAGCTTTCTTTCAGCATTGTTGGGACATTATCAAGAGGAATCTTCTAACAGCAGTGAGAGAGTTTCTTGAGGGGAGGGCTCATTTGGGAGATATCAATAGAACCCTCCTAGTCCTCATCCCTAAGAAATCAGGAACACAGGAGTTTAGAGATTTCAGGCCCATTAGTCTCCTGAATGGGTCTTACAAGATCATATCTAAAATGTTAGCAAGTCGCCTGAATAGGGTGATGAACAAGCTGATCAGCAAATTCCAACGTGCCTTCATTAGGGGGTGACACATCCAGGATAATTTCTTGATAGCCCATGAGTGCCTCTATTATATGAAATCTCAGAGAAAGAAAGGGGTGGTCTTGAAACTGAACTTTGAAAATACCTATGACAGAGTCAATTGGCAATGCCTCCTTGATGTTCTACAAAAGATGAACTTTGGTGAGAGATGGATAGGTTGGGTTCGTGCTTGTATCTCTTCAACCTCTTTTGTTGTACTTGTCAACAGGAAGACGACTACTTTCTTCCTCAGTGGCATGAGACTTCACTAGGGGAACCCTTGTCCCCTCTCCTGTTTGTTCTGGTGGCCCATATCTTGAGCAGAGTGTAGTTGAGAGTGGAGGCTACAGATTTGATTAAGGACTTTCAAGGGAGGAGAGATGGCCCATCGATGTCTCACTTATAGTATGCAAATGATACTATTCTTTTCCTTGCAGAGGATGAGCATCAGCTTCTTATGGCCAGACTTTTGTTGATACTGCTGGAGGAGGTCAGCGGGCTCAAGGTCAACGTTGACAATAGTCTCCTAGTGGGGGTGAACTTAGACGACACGACTCTTCAGAGGGCGGCGCGTGTCTTGGGCTGCAAGATAGGACTTTTCCCTATATCCTACCTAGGGCTCCTTCTGTCACCAGGTGCTCTTCACTATGCAGATTAGCAGCCTTTAGTGCAAAGATATGAGTCTAGATTGATAGGCTGGAAGGCGAAGCTACTATCCTATGGGGGTAGGCTGGTCCTATGCAAATCAATGTAGGATAGTCTTTCCACTAACTTCCTATCTATTTTCAAGATTCCCAAGACAGTGGCAAGGAAAGTGGAAGCCATTCAGGGGAGAGTTAATTTGAATGGGAGTGGAGGTAGATGTAGGGGGTGGTGTGACATCAAATGGGGCCGAGTGGCTACCAACAAGGAAGTGGGAGGGGTGGGCCTGAAGGATATCAAACACTTTAATTTGGCTCTCTTGTGTAAATGACTATGAAGGTTGGGGGCAGGGGAGCAAGAGATGTGGGTGCAGGTAATTAGGCAAAGGTACTTTGACAGGGGTCGAGTCTGGGATCTAGCCCCACCCACTCAGCACCATATTTCTCCCATCTGGCAAGGTATCTTGACTTGTAGGGATAAACTCTCTTCTAGTGTTTGGGTCCGACTTGGGAAAGGCAATCATTGCCTTTTCTGGAAGGACCGATGGTGTGACAATTTCACCTTGGAGGCCTCTTATCCACGTCTCTTTGCAGTTTCGGCTGCCCCACAAGGACCTGTCTGCCAGGCTTTTGATGCTCAAATGTCTGGTGGCACCTGGGCATCGGCATTCAGGAGGAACCTCAGGTCTGAGGAGATCGAGCAAGTCCAGGACCTCCTACATCTCCTCACCGACTTCGCTCCTCAGTCGAACAGAGTGGACGAGTGGTTTTAAAGGTGGGGGAGGGAGAGTACCTTCACAGTCAAGTCAGCCTACTCCTTCATTTCTGATGAAGGAACCTATCACAGTCTCGCATCGCAGATTTAGCAGCCTAGGTCTCCCTTGAAGGTGAAGATCCTCATCTGGAGGATTTCTCATGGGAGGCTACCCACTCGGGATAGATTGCTCCAGTTCCTTCTGGGACATCCAACCGACATGTTGCTTATGTGGTATAGAGGTAGAGACCCCGGACCACCTGTTTGAAGGTTGTACCTACTCACAGGAGGTGGGGGGGGCTTGCCAGACCGGCCCATTGCGTCATCAACCGATGTAGAGAGGTGCAGCACTTCATTGCTTCATGGGGCCGGAGGTGGCCCCTTAGAGGAGATAGAGTTGTGTGGTGGCTGATCTTGCATGCCACCCTTTAGTCTTTGTGGGGTGAACGAAACAATAGGACTTTTAAGAGGGAGTCAAGAGCTAAGGATTCTCTTGTATCTTTCATTTGTGATAGAGTGAGAGCATGAGTAGAGTTGCTTTGTAATGTGAATCTCCTCAATTCCCCTCTTTTTATTTTGTTGGGGAGTTAGTGTCTATCACACTGTCTTGGTGTGATCTTTTGTACAAGATTTTTTTGGGAGCTCATTGACTATACTCGTACATCTTATTTTTCCAATTTAATACATTTAGTGAAACTACCGACTTTCAAAAAAAAAAGGAAATTGTTCATTGTGGAGAAATCAATCACTTATTAGACACGTCTCATTCCGCTACTATTTTTCTGAAAATTAGAGAAAGGAATTCTACATTTTCATGTGCCTTGCTACAAAGGTTATAGTTCATAGAAGGAATCATCACATTATTCAATGGATAGGAGGAAGTTCCAACCATATGGCATCCAAATGGTCGCAGACCCTTCTGCAGACAGTTGCCAGTCTATCAGTAGCATTAAGAACCAAGCCAAAGTATCTATAACTGGTTTCAAGTCTTCCTAAAGATTTAGTTGTCATGCTACCTTGAGACACACATAGGAGTGCAGGAAAAATAATATCCCATATGTCCCCTACCCCCCAATAGCCAGGCAGCTCGGCTGCTGCTCTATACCAATTTTGAACAATCTACTGGATTCAAACAGTCAATTGGGAGTACAAACTAGCTGCTTGTCTGCTAGACAACTTTAACAATTCCCCAGTACAAAGACTACAAAGACAAATGATTCAAGTTCTCCATTTCACAGGCAACAAAAAACATGTCTAGGTCTGACAGATAAGATTCCACCCCTTCACTTTATCACAAGGTCACAATAAGAAGATGCCAATTCCAAAAAGCATCTGAATGTACACATTCAAAGAGAAGAAAAAAGAATCTGAATATTAGCTGGAATTTTCTTATAGGCCAACTGGCCAAGCATCTTTAAGATCAACAAAAGAAAGAAAAGCAAAAAATTAATAATCCCCACATAACACAGGATTAAGGTCAGGCTAACCCAACCTACAAACTCACACAGGATGAATTAGATTAGTTGGGGAAAAGACGCTAAAATAGAGAAGTAATAACCATTTCAGTCTATCAACTCTCTCCCAATTTATCCTCAATTTCTACCCTACACCAAAGAACCTCTGAGTTAGTTTAGCAATGAAGCATCCCTGTCCTTTAATTTCCTACCTCAACAAACTCCAAGAAATGTATGGATTCCTCAGTGGCTTGAGGATTGGCATCATTGCCATCGAGGGAGGGACCAAGAACTATTCAAGAAGACAAGGAGAAGTGATCTATAAAAGATACAAAGATTAAGAGTTACTTGTTTCCCATTGATGATATGAGTGTCCTCGATGACTTTGTCAACAACTGAAGGATCAGCATATGTGACGAATCCAAAACCCCTTGGTTGGTTGGTGACTTTGTCTTTCATTATCACATAGTCTGTCATCTTCCCATACTTCCCAAAATGCTTCGTATATGTAGCTGTAGTGAAAATTAAAGAAATATAATTGAGGGAAAATGCCAGGAAGCATATACACAAGATAAAGAAAGCAACTTTTTAAAAAACTGCAATACTACATTGTGATAATGCAATTCCACAAAGCTCAAAAAGATAAAGCTCTTAAAATGGAATCCTCACTTACTAGTAAAAATAAATTAGGTAGGATAAAAATTCCAGAATACCACTGTGCTTTGCAGAAACCTTCATGAATAATAGACAGATGAAGTTTAAAATACATCACTTTGTTTTGAAAGCCTTATGCATGACTCAAGTGGAAGTAGGGGATTCTACATCCTGTGCACTCATAGCAACTTTCTATATAACCCATTGACCATCGTTAATGTGTGGACTTGTAGTCAATGTCTCTCAACATGAAAATGAAGCCACAGTTTATGACTAACTTATCTGTAAAATCTGTTGACAACCAACAGTCCATGGATCTGAGACTCTGAGCACAAAAATGCATAAGAAAAAAAAATGATATTTGAAACTAGCATACAAATCTGCCATCCACAAGGGAAAAAACCTAAAAAATGATAGTTACTCAGTGCAGGTCCCCATTCAATCTTTCATAGGTTAAGATAAACGAGTATCGAACAAGGTTCAAGATGAACAAGGTTCAAGATGAGTCGCAAAGACCAGGGAACTAGAGAGCAATGAATCTGCAGCAGCAAGGAGCTAGTCCTTGCTGCAGAAGTAAGAAGCTCCTTGCTGCAGAAGTAAGAAGCATCCTTGCCAATTTTCTTAAATTTCTTCTGGCCTTCTGAAGATGTCTATTTCAGTTCAATTATCGTTATAATATAAAGTAATTGCAAAAAAAAGTTGAGGCACGTCCCAAGCCTGTAGCTCATTGGACACTGGCCTCCCTGATGGGGAGGCCGCAGGTTCGAGTCCCGCTCCCCCAGTGTGCGGGACCAGGACCAAGACCAACCCTTGCGCCCCTTGGGTGCCGCACACTTGCGCTCATATTCGATCCCCCTCCCTTGTGTTCCCAGAGTGCCCAACCACTGGGTCAGTTGTCCAACAAAAAAAAAATAAAGAAGAAAAGAAAAGTCAGGCCCCTGTCCAGAAAAGTCTCAATATGTAAAAGAGAAGGGCTGAATTAGGCATATCGTGCCAATTGTTTTGCAAGGTTATCTAAAGAGTTGTATATTTGCAAGTGCCCAACGACAACGAATACATTTCCAGTTTAAATTCTTTGTATTTCACTACATGCTCCTCTTACATTTTTAGCGCTTAATCTTTCAATCCTCAGTAGGAACACCACATGATCTAAAAAAGGATAAACAGATAACTTGTGCCAGAAACTATTAGCTCTATCATTTTGTTACCCTTTCAAGAATGGTTCACTCCCCAAAAACAAATGAAGCCTCATACCTTACCTTAGAACGAGGATAGCCATCTTACCATTCAAAAGCAGAATCGAGGCCCTTTAAGGTCAAAAACTCTATATGCCAACACGATCACTGAGATTCCTTGTTTTTTAGAACAATTACTATCTTCCTTTGAATGAAATGTGGACTTGCACCGGCATTAGATTAACAACAATAATAGGAAGCAATACATATAATACTGAACCATCTTAAAACCAAGGAAATGAACGAAGCTTCCACCCTCCACCATAAAACTAAACTGAACATGCACATGTTGTTCGGTGTTCCCACGACAGAGTAGCAAAAAAAGTAATATAGAAGCATATGAAAACTCCGAAAATACATGCAAATAGAAGTGTCGACGGGCCAGGCGCGCTGCCAGCCTCACAGACCAACCACGGTCGAAATAGGGCTCGAGCTACAAAAATAAGTCCAAAAATCAAATGTGACCCAGACCGACCTGGCTTGCTTCACATGTTGTCTGGGCCTAGGTTTCAAATCACCAGCCATAAACCGTTTGAGGTGGTGCACCACTGCCAGCGCACTCCCCGCATGTCCGATACAAACCACTTTATTGCACCACCCCCCAACCCCATTCCTTTTTTCCTGAAACTTCTCCGGATGCAATCTCCCGGCTTTCCCCTTTTCTCAATTTCTCCCCATCTTCACCCAATCGGTCTGCAACCTAGCTGCCCAGCTCCCCACTGTGAGCGCTGGGTGAGGCACTGAGGTCCATACCCCGACATCCAGCAAGGTTTTCTCCCCGGAACCCAACGATAGGGATACTTTCCATCGTTGCCTTGCATGTAGAGCACACGAGAATGGTGGATAAGCGAGGAGAAAGAATGTGTATTATACATGCCTCTGTAACCAAAGGCGGCGACTTGGTGAAAAATGAGAAATAGCATCATCATGCACGTTCAGCCATTACTGAACAGATGAAGGCCAACTGAAACGGACGAAAATATGCACATTAGACATGAACATAGACGCCCGGCACACATGACATAAACCACAACCAGGTAAACTGAATCCAGCGAGACCCAGAAAAAACCCTAGGAAACAGGAAATTAGCACGATGAAGAAAATAGAAGCCACAACAACACAAGGAACGGCATAAACGCGAAGAATCTTTAAACAGAAAATAACAAAAATAGAAATAAAATGACCGGTAGACATTGGAAGCGGACAGAAGACAGTGGCAATAATCGACGCAGCAGAGAAGACTAACATAGGCTGGTGTCCTTTGCGAGCCCGCCGACGAAGATCTTTCTGCGTAAGAGGAGAGACCAACGAACAAACATGCGTCAGATAAACCCTACGGAAATCGAGGTAGTCGCAGATCGGCAACGATTGGCCGGAGGCGTGGCCGGTGACGGCGAGAAAAAGGGGACTCACCCGGGGCTGGCGCCGTCCTTCTCCACGTTCCTGGCGTCGTCCTTCGCTCTAGAAGCCATGGCCGTAGGTTTTGAGCTTTGGAGATCGCACGGAGAAGCGGACGACCCCGGCTCTCTGGATGGAGAGAGAGAGAGAGAGAGACTACGAGGGAAGGACGTCAGAGCCCCTTTGAAAACATGAACGAGAAGACGGGGCTGCGCTTGCGCTGCTTCTGCTTATGCCCGAAATCCCGATTGAGAGCTCCGCATTTCTCGGCCAAAATACTAAAATGTATAAAGATTTTCAGTTTTTAACTCTTTCATATTTACGAACATGGTTTGTCGACTCGGTGCGACTCGCACTGACTCATACGACCCGACCCGACCCAGATCGGGACCGGGTCGATCGGGTCGTGGGTCGCCACCGAGTCAGTCTATTATTTTAATATTATATTATATTATATTTTATATATAATATGTATTTTTCTATTTTATTTTATTATTTTATATTATATATATATAAAGTGGTGTTTTAGAACGGGTCGGACCGAGACGGGAGCGACCCGACCTGACCCAAACCGAGACCGGATCGACCGAGTCGACCGGGCCGGCAAACCATGTTTACGAAGTAGTGCCCATTTTACTTATGAGCCCTTGCGAGTAGAGATTTATTTAATAAATATCTTTTATAGAGTTCTTTTGTAAATGTCTAAGGAGCTCATTCATAATGATAGAAGACGTTTCACTAAATAGTTTGACATTTTTAAGGGGTTATAAATAAATATATACATTGGGGAGTTAATATATAAATATGGAAGATTATAGAGACTAGAGAGTCTCCTTAGAGATTGAAAACTAAAGTTTTTAAAAATACAGTGAATAGAGTATAATGAGTAATGTGTTTACTTAATTCACTCACGCTTTACTGTGTATATATACATGTGAATTTATGAAATATTTTTTAGTAATTGTTTTAATATAGAAATTGATAAGAAAAATCTCTCGAGAATTTAAAAATATATGAAAAATGTTTTATTGGAAGCTTTTTCCTTCGTCTTATTACAATAATAAATTTAAATTTGATACTCTCAATTTTTAAAATATCAAACTTAAATGAGAAATACTGGTTGCACACTCAAATGTAT
Source organism: Amorphophallus konjac (assembly GCA_022559845.1). Classification (NCBI taxonomy): domain Eukaryota; kingdom Viridiplantae; phylum Streptophyta; class Magnoliopsida; order Alismatales; family Araceae; genus Amorphophallus; species Amorphophallus konjac. The sequence goes on along the minus strand of JAHNEJ010001972.1, from coordinate 26,711 downwards.
TGCACACTCTGAATGTATAATATTTTTAAATTTTATTTTAAAAAGTAAACTGACTCTTAAGATATTCTAAATTGTGATGTCAGTTATGTCAACATTAGATTATTAAAATATAACAAAATCAGATTAAATAAACAATATTATTTTAAAAATAATCTGTTTTGTTTTTAAATTTTAAATAATTAAATAATAACGTGAGTTATATATCAAATTACATAAATTCAAGTAAAATAAATTTCAAAAATAAAATTAAAGTGTTGCGCGCCCAGTGTGTGCACTCAACTTAAATTACATGGGGAGGGAAGGGACCTCCGAGAAAATAACGAGGGAAGAGACAGGGCGTCATAGGGTGCTCGGTCTGTCTTTCACAGTGTGGGCCGGGCTGAGCTAACCACCACGTGGGTGGGCTGTTTTGCGCAACCGAATTCCGAATTATACTGGGCTTAGCCCATTGGAAGTTAAAGACAAAATGCCGGAACGTTCATATTCAAGTCTATATTACTAACGATGGTCATGTATATACTTATAATGAACAACAATATATTAATTATATTTATTTAATTTTAAAAAGGACAGAATTCATGAAATAATATCAAGTTACTTTTTTGGAACATTTTTTAACGTGATACTCGTGTCTCATATAAACGCGAGAGAGAGAGAGAGACCTTCCTCCCATCCCGACAACCCCTCATCTCATATAAACACAGAGAGAGAAAGGTTGTGTCTTGGAAGAGGGTCTCGTGGGCCAAGAGAGGAAGGGAGGAGGTGAGGGGCGGCACCCCAACATCAATAGCCCCTATCCGGGTCGTATCTCCCCCGGGGAAGAGAGAGAATAAGAGGATAAAATGGGAAAATATGAGTCATTAGTGAGTATGAGGATGAATATCATCCAGAATATTCTTTTTTTAGACTATTGATAATTTGAGCGAGTTTTATTAAGGGTCAAATATTTTTGGGATCGTTAACTAAATAGATAGATTATTGGAGCTTTTTTCTAATTTTTAAAGATTTTAAAAGCTTAAAAAATCTATTGCATAAAATGGCATGAGAAAAATAAATTTTAAAAGATATGGTTTCGTCCATCACAATATTCAAACGACTAAATCTTATGGGCCAGTTTGTTTCTCGATTAAGATAGGAATACGTTACATGATGAGAGAGAAAAGTGACTGGGACTCACCTCCCCTCACACCCATCCATCTTATTCGACCTCGGGCACGGTGTTCGACCCTTTGGGATCGAACACAGCGTCCACATTCGAATAACAAAGAGGTACTAATAGTTTAGAATATCTTGTCCGAGGTGGGCTGAGTTTTTATTTTTTGTTTGGCAATATATCTTTTCTCTGAGTTGACTCGTTTGACGTGAAAGAGTCTTAGGGCAAATTTGCTAACTGGGCAGAGTTAGCGCAATCGACTCTTGAGAGTCGATTGCGCTAACCGACCTCGATTAACGCAATATGTGTGAGGGGGAGACAGGGTCCACCGGAAATTTCTCTCTCTCCGATTGCACTATCCGCCCGACAACCCCGTTGTCAAAGCGGGTCTATAGGAATAAAAACCCATATTGATATTTATCTCACAGAGGGAGCACCAAAGTTGTATTAGGCTAAAATATGGTTTTGGATGTTTAGTGGGTCTAATTTAGATTAGCATGGTGATAAACTTGTGCATGATCCAAGTAACTTGTTTTAACTTCCTCGTCAAGGTGACAATTCATTTGTTTTAGTTTTGAAACACCACACTTCTCCCAGGGGAAGTGGTCTTGGGTTCTTGCCCTTGGGGGTTACAACTCTCATGGATTTTCTGGGTCCCTAATGGGAGTGGCCTGGCCTCCCAACGCAATCTTTCAAATGTGTCTCTACATTTTGACATTTAAATGATACGAGAAACATAGAAATTATAGCTAAAAAACTTTAATGGTGGAATTCAAGTGACGACGAATCAATCTTTCTTGGGAATGATCATAATAGTAAGTAAGCACTTGACTCGGAAATTCACACAAAGGACATATTTTGTAGAAGTGAATGAAATGAATATAGTTTTTAGATTAAGAATACTGTGACAAAATAGCACATGATGTAAAAGGTTACGGTAAGATGTTCAATGGAATTTCAAAAACATCTGTGTACGTTTTTTTGAGGATTTTTACATATTAGTCTTTACAAGTTTATCGAATTGCCGATTAGTGCCTCAAATATAACTATTGTCTCAAAAATTCCTACAATTATCAATATTTTACAAATAAATATATGTATTATGTTACCGAGAAAAAAGAAATATTCCGTATAATATTTTATCAAGTAAATAGGAAAAGATTAAAATCTCTCTCTCTCTCTCTCTCTCTCTCTCTCTCTCTCTCTCTCTCTCTCTCTCTCTCTCATCAAGAATGTGAGGGGAAGGGTGTGTCGTCGGCTCAAGAGGTTGCAGGGAGGAGGGGGAGGCAGAGGGGGAGTCCGCCGGAGGGAGAGGGGGACACAGGAAGGGGAGGGGGAGGCAGAGGGGGACATGAAAAGGAGAGAAGGGAGATCGCTAGATGTGAAGTGGGATAGGAAGGGGAGGGGGACGATAATAGTGATCACACATGATCGATCAGAGAGTTGGGCGCGGTAGATGCAAGTCGTCAGATTTTGGGCATTCTTGCTGGCATTGGAGGAGTCGGCTACTTGGACTCCGTTTTCTCCGAAGCAGGAAGGGAAATCTCTCATCTTTGATGCCCAGAAATCTCGACGAGGCCTTGGGTGTGCCCCTTGGTGTGCGGATCAAGCACCTTTACACCTGAATGGATCAAGAACTCCATAGTTCCATGAAACCAATACGAGTATGATTTGATTCCTGTTGGGTAAAAAAAATAAATCTTTATTCCACAGATACCCATAAGCAAAGGTTGAAGGGACAAGAAGGGGAAGGGGAGGTGGGGCAGACACGGGAAGGGGAGGCGGGGGCAGAGGGGGACATGGGAAGGGGAGGGGGAGGCTGACACGGGAAGGGGGGGTGGCAGAGTGGGACGAGAAGGGGAGGGAGGGCAACCATCGGAGGCAAAAGGAGAGGTAGAGTGCTGTGAGAAGGGGAGGGGAGGAGGGGGGGCTGCCGGAGGCGGAGGGTCGTCGGAGGGGAGAAGGGGGAGGTTGCCGGAGAGGAGGGAAGGAGGCAGAGGCAGAGAGGGGCACGAGAAGGAGAGGGGGGAGACTGCGGACGCAGAGGGGGAGGGTTGATGGAGGGGAGGAGGTGGAGGGGGAGGGTCACCTCTCTCTCTCTCCCCCTCTCTCGACTAATTAGGGATAAGTTAATCTTTTCTTAATGTTGGGTCAACTTAACCTCAATCCAGTTAATTTTCGTCGACTTAAAATAACGGCATTAACTTATTTGGACAACCGATATAATTATAGAAACTTTTAAGATAACAATCAAATTTAAGAGATTAATCAATAATTCGATAAATTTGTAGGAATTAATATGCAAAAAAAACTTTTTTTTCTCTCTACATTTTATGGACATGATCAAAGACAACCATAAGAATCATTTAAACCGAAGGCGGCCAATTCTAATAATCACATCATCTAAAACTCTAACGTGAATGCAAACACATACCAACATGCATTTTGAAAGGCATTGTTAGTTCTGTAGTTACATTCGCTATTTACAACTTGACCATTCATTTGCCAATCCACATTTATTTTTTAGATGTCATCGAATAAACACATCTAGAAACACAGTTTTTGATATACGCCTATAGGAATTCACACGCGTAAAAAGATTATCCTGCGATCTTCTTGCACATTAATGTCATTTTTAGTCATATTTACGCATATTCAATAATGCTAATAATTTATATCAAAAATTAAAAAAGTCCAATGTCACGTAGTAATAAAAATTTCGAGATGCTCTTAAAAAGAAAAAAAACACATTTCCCCCTCTAGTGAATTTGTACCTATGCATGTAGGTACAAATAAATTAAAATGTTTTGTTAATTTTTTTATGTTTTAATTTAAGTAAACTAAAAAATTAATTATCAAACTACAAAAGTCTCATCCCCACAATTCAATACCCTAACCTACCCTAATCGACTTATCTTAATCGCATCAAATTGGGACCTATAAGAGAAGTTTATTAGGGATTGACATTTTGATCCAAATTTGACATTTAACATAGATGATTTTAATATTAAATCACAACACATTTTTTTCCCCAGTCGTAGTTGAATCTAGGCATGGAGTAGTTCAAAAGCTTCTTTCTACCGTCCCCACGTTTCACGAATGGGAAGAGCTACATGCTTATTCTCTCGCCATAATTCGTGGGCAGTACGGCTACGTGCTTGGTTGTCCTCTTCTGTTCTCGCGCACGCGTGGGAAATCATATCCAGCACAACAAAGTATGACGACCGTGTTAAGTAATAAAATATAATATTAGTTTTACAAATTACTTATCCCAGTTAAGATAATTCATACACAACATAATTCCAATGTCTCGTTATCGCCTCCTTGTACAAGAAACCGTGGACTCAATCATAATGCAGTCATCTATAGAGGATCATCGCCCAACAACATGTAAATGCCCACCGTTCTCTTATCCTCGTAGCAAGCAAGCAACGTGAGAAGATTTACCATAAAAGGTCATTAGGATTGTTTTTTGTTTTTTATTTATCGTGGGAGTACAAATCGGGGAGGGGAACGCAGAACGAAAATTTTACTGGACTCCGAAATGCATGACCAGCGCTACCTCCTAAGATGCGCTTTGATAGAGGGATACCCCTCATTTAACCTGGGGATAAGTCACATTTTAACCTTTTTTTACTTTAATATAAGAATAAGTGTAGCCCACTTAACATGCTCAATATCCCTCGTTTGAGCGGGATACATTGCACCACCTATTTCGATCGGACAGATTACCCCGGACGCATCCCTCTCGCATCGGTTCCTATTCTACCCTTCGTTCCTCCCGAAGCGCAGCGTCCCGTCCTCTCCGCCAGACTTCGGGCAGTGCGCCGGTCCTCGGTTCGTCTTCGTCCCGACCTCGCCTCGTGCAGCAGCATCCCCCGTCCTCCTCTCCTTCTCACGCATCTGCCATGGACTCCTACCTCTCGACCTCAGGTAGGTCACCGACGTCTTCCTCCTCTTGCCTTCGACCTGGCGGCTTAAGGTAGGCATCCAGCGTCATTCTCCTCTCGCCTTCACGGAACGGCTCATCGTCCTCTCCCGACATCATGTAGGCTTGTGGAAACCCTAGCTCACGGGTTAACCTTTCCGTCACCCTCTCGAGATGACATCGGCATGTGGAAACCCTAGCTCACGGGTCGTCCTTTCGCACGGTTTTCGTCCCATACCTGAAACCCTAGGTCATATCTTACTTCCGTCCCATCCCGTCTGAGCAACAGGGGGCCGGTGGACTTGGAGCCCCATCCCCTCTCCATAAGTAGGGCTGCTGTGGGCATGTTCTTCCGCCTCCTTCGTTGCGGTAGCAGACGATTCCATCTTTTGTCTGCGTGGTTTACTGTAGGCCTACTTTAAATTTGTGCTTGTATGTTCTTCCCCCTTCCTAATCTCTGTTATTATTGTGCAATTTATCTCCCATGTTTTTGGCTACCATTGTTGTCCTTCGCACTGTAAATTCTTGCAATTTATCTCCCATTTTTTGTCTATGTTATTAATGCTTGTTCCATTCCGCCATGGGTCCGGCCATATTTTCATTTCCTGCGGCTCTGAAATGCAGTAGGTAATATAAGACACGATATAGAAGTGTAGCTTGATTTGAAATCTGTTTAGTCTAGCATGCATGATACCCTTCGATGCTGAAGAATAGTGAGGCTTGATTTTGTAATCCTTATTGGGGAAGCCTTTCGAGTGCAAAGAGCAAATGGACATATTGTGTGGGAAGACAATGGCGCGAGGAAGTCTTGTATTCAACACTAATGCTTCTGTCGTTGATTTGGATGATCGAAGGTCGGTAGGTGACGATGAGACATCTCTGCCACAATAAGACACCGGGAGTCCGAATTGGAGCCACCAGACTTCAACGGTCCCCCTGGGTGGTAGTGGACATGCGCCTCCCCTAGATGTTGAGCAAGATTTCGACCCTTTCTTTATGCCCCCGTCACAATGTCGTACACAGCATGAGGGAATATCTCGAACAGAGGTCGGACAGCAGCATACATTGCAGTCCCGATTACCTTCTCAACAGTTCTCGAGTGGGACTGGAGAGTATACGCCTTAACCCCCTGCTAAGCGTCCTACCGACGATGAGGCAACCTCCCCAAATAAGGTAAGGTGTTCCGGGACCCCTGGTTATAGGAGAACGCGGTAAAAGCGCAACAAAACTATGGATGAAACTATAGACGCCTTGGAAAGGCTATGTTCACTTAATGACAAAAGGCTGCAATTCCACAAGAGTCTTCCTGGCTTCACCCATGACATGTTCCTTCATCCTCTTCGGTAGGCACGATTGACGATCCATGCTCAATCAAGATGTGTATACAGAAGCTGAAGAGTCTTCCTGGCTTCACCCATGACATGTTGTACGGGACAGTCGAGTCATTCAAAGATGCAGATTTTAGAGCAATCTTCATGGCCCTCGATGACGAAGATAAGTTGGGGTGGATCTTCTATGAAGATCTGTGAGGTGGTGCTAGTTATTGATGGTGATATGAATTGGAGTACGTGGTTATTGCTATTGATGGTGTTCACTACCAGAAAAAGCGGGATTTCAGACGGAATTTTCAGATGGAAATTTCAGACGGAAATTTCCGTCTGAAATTTGTGACGGATTTTTTTCCGTCACAAATTCCGTCTGAAATATGCAATTACACACCGAATTTCAGACGGAATTTGTGACGGAAAATATTCCGTCACAAATTTCAGACGGAATTTCGGACGAAAAAATTTAATATGTCAGAAATTTATGACCAAGAATTTGTGACGGCCACATTTGTGACGGATCCCGTCTGAAAATCCGTCACAAATGTGTCTTCTCACGGATTTTCAGACGGAAATTAATCCGTCACAAAATTTTAGCGCCCCCAATCCGTCGCAAATGTCCGTCACAAATTTCAGACGGAAATTTCCGTCTGAAATTTCCGTCTGAAAATTCCGTCTGAAATCCCGCTTTTTCTGGTAGTGGTTGTACTACTTAAAACTCGGATGTTGTATAGTTTATGGTGTTGTACTTCTAAACACTCTGATGTTGTATCGTTTATGGTGTTGTACCAAACTCTAATTTAACTATTTGTATGATGTCGTATTTCTTTGAAGTTGTTGTAATCATTGTTAAATCATTTAAAAAATGTGTCTATTGCTTGCCTCTATCCTATTGCAGTGAAGCAAGGAGCTTGGTAATGGGCAACTTTAAGTGTTACGTCGTGTGGGTTGGGCGCTCTCCAGGATTGTACTACACTTGGGGAGAGTGTTATGCACAAGTCAACGGATACCCCGGGGCTAAGTATAAGGGATTCAGGTCCGTTGAAGAGGATGAGGATGCATTGAGAGGTCAAATGCCTGTAATTATCGTCCCTCATGGAGGGCAATCGACGCATGCGAGGCCGTTCATCAGGGGTGGACATGAAGGCGTTAATGTGCCAACCCTAATGCAACCGACGCCTACCCTTGTTTCATTCCAAAACCTTGTTATCATATTGCTTTTGCTTATTATCCTATTCTGTGTTCTATTTGTATTGTTGGGGATGCTTGTTATCATATTACGAGGCCGCTAAAGTTGGTCAATTATGTAGACGTGGGCTGTTACTCTATGACTGTATATGTATCTTGACTTATGGATTTCACTCCAATCATGCCTTTGTAGTATTATCAATCATCAATCAATGTATGTCATGCAAACTTATGTGACTAAGGTGTAGCATTTCCTAATGTTGATCTTTGTGTAATTGTAGTACCCCATGTAAATGAATTAACGTTGATTAGGGACATTCTATTGGAGGAGAATGAGGTGTTCCGCATAGTTGGTTCGATGACAGACAATGATTTACATGGAGAAGATTTTGAAGACGAGGTTCCAGAAATGATAAGGAGGCCCATGCATACCTCACGATATGGTGGGCATGCTTGGATCCACAATATTCTTGTTGGTCATGAAAGATGAAGCTATAATGTGTTCAGGCTTAACCCTGCGATGTTTACACGCTTACGGGATGTTCTACTGGAAAGGGGTTTGATCAAAGATAATTGGTCCGTTACTGCCAATGAACAGTTAGGTATGTTCTTATATGCTATGGGTCATGGTGTGGCAACAGGAGCCTTGTGTGAACATTTCCAACATTCATCGCAAACTATAAGCTTTTATGTTAATAATGTGACGAGGGCGCTTGTGGAACTTAGACACACCTACATTAAACTTCCTACAATCGGTGATAACGTCCACCCGTTCATACGACACCAGAACAAATTCTACCCGTTCTTCAAGGTACTATGCTTGACACTACATTATTGCTATTATTGGAAATTACTCATTCTTATTCACGATATTATAATTTTCAATACTGAATCACTTGATAGTGGTTGTGTAGGATGCTATCGGGGCAATTGATGGTACCCACATACCCGCGAATGTAGTGCGATCGAAGCACCCACGACATCGGAATCGCAAATAACAAGTCACACAAAATGGCATGGCAGTTGTCTCATTTGATTTACAATTCCAATACCTTTCTGTGAGGTGGGAAGGTTCGGCTGGTGACCAAAAGATCTTGAGGCATGCAATAGAGCATGGTGGATTTAGGGTGCCTCCACGTAACTTCACTCGTACGACTTAAGGTACCATTTTCCAATAATCTCTATTCATTCAACTTTGTCGACTATTGCTTCCCTACAGGCAAATACTATCTGGTTGATCAGGGTTACGTAAATACTGGGAGTTTCATTGCACCGTATAGGAATGAGCGATATCATATAGCCCAGTTTCAGGGCTGTGGTAATACATCATATCATAGGTTACGAGACAAGTTTAATCACGGCCATGCCCAATTACGAAATGTAGTAAAACGAGCATTTGGGGTTTTGAAGATGCGGTTTGCAACTTTAAAGAAAGGGAACATGTATCCTCTTCGAACTCAAATACTCATGGTAGTTGCCTGCTGTGTCGTACAACTTCATCCGTCGAGAACATGGTGAAGATTACTACTTTTTGCATACTCCGACTGTCGAAAATGACGCAGGGGATGAAGATGTCGATCCTACTGCACCCGTCGCATCTCGTGACATCCACGAGGGTGGGGTGTAATGCCCCAGGTTTTTCGGATCCTTCTTATCGGGTTTTGGATCTGGTTTATCAGAGTGTCCGACTCCGTTGTGTCTGAAATTTCGTTTCGGACATCTTTCGTGTTCGGATCGGCGCGATCTGGAGTCGTTTCGGAGGCCCGGAGGTGTTCTGCGGCTTTTTCCGCGTGTGTTTTCCGATTCCCGGCGTGGGTTTCGGCTTTCCCTTCGGAACCTCGTTGCGGGTGAACCGGGCCGTTCACCAGGGCGCGAGTGGTACCGTTGCGATCGGTGCGTTCCGAGGATCGCAAGGGTGTGATTTTCTATTTTTTTGGATTTTTCCGAAATTCTGGGTTTTCCTATATATAAGCCTTTTATCTCTCCCCCTCTCATTTCTCTTTTCTCCCCCTCTCTCTTCTCACGCTCTCTCCTCTCTCCCTCTCTCTCCGGCGGCCGACGGGGCAGAGTACGGGCGAGGTGGGGATGGCGCGGGTGAGGCACGGGCGAGGATATATGAGGATCGAGGCGGTGGAGGCGCGTGGAAGCTCGGCCGTGAGTTCGTGGAACGGCGAGGCTTCAACGGCGTTTTCTTCGTGGATCGGCGTCCACGGTGCGCGTAATCTTCGGTGGAGGTAGGGTGATGGACCCTCAGCCCGTGTACTCCCTTTCCCGCGAGTTTCGTAGGCCGTGGTGAGCCGAGCGGGCTAAACGGGGCGTTTTGGGCAAAATGTGTGTTTTCGGGGTGTGAGCCGGATCTCCCGTTCTCTGGTGTTTTTGGGCGATCCAGGGGTTTAGATGCATGCCTAGGGGCTTGGGGAAGGTTTCCCCTTTTGTTTCCCCTTCACCTGGGGGTGAACGGGGAGTGGCATGGCTTTTCCCGCGGTTTCCACCGTTTTCGGGCACGGACTGAGAACGCGCTAGCCTTGGGTAGCACGTTCTTGAAGGTCGCGCTGCCCCGACAGGGCGCGTTCATCGGAGAAGATGAACAGCAAGGCGGTTTGGGTCGCGCCTTACGGCCCCAGCGCGTTCTGGTTGTCGCGCTATAGGATCATAGCGCGACCTGGCCTGGTCGCGCTATGGTTACGTAGCGCGTTCGTGTTGAACGCGCTAGGCACGTATAGCGCGTTCTGGCTGAACGCGCTATGCACGTGTAGCGCGTTCTTGGAGGGACCAGCAGGGCTGCCCTGGGCGGGCGGTCTGCGGCTGATCATGCTCCCCTTGGGCCGTGTGTGCCTTGGACACCCAGTGGAGTTCTGTGACCGTGTTTTGGGGTGTCTGGAGGTTCCGTTTACCTCGTTTTGCGTGCCTGTGCGCTTAAGGGTCCGGGTGACCTTTTAGCGTCCGTTCGCATTGTGTTGGTCTCCGGTCGACCCGGTTGGGACCCAGTGGTCGACCTCCGGCCTTGTGAGTATCCTGGACACCCCATGGGTTCTGTGTCCTTGTTTTTGGGGTGTCGGGAGGGACCGTGTTACCTCGATTAGCGTGCCCGTAGGTGTGGTGGGTCCGGGTGACCCCACGTGTTCCGGGCTCTTGTGTTACGCTTGATCGAGTCACTGTGTGTCGGTGTGTGTGCGGTGGGGTCTCCCCCGCATATCGTGGGTTCCTTTGGAAGGCGATTCCCGTGTGGGCCATGTGTTTGGCCTTGGACTGCGAGTCCAGTTGTCCGGTCTGGGGCTGGAGGTTCCCCGCTTGTTTCAAGATGGGAAATCTTCGTGGCGGCTTGTGTGCTGCCTTGGGAATCGTGCCTCTATGCTTTCCGTGTGGCCGTGTGGGTGGCCTTAGTCCTTTGCGTTCCCTTCCCGAGGGGGTGGTCTTGGCGACTTGTGAGCTGTCTCGATACTCGTGCTACCGTGGTTTTAGACCTAGAGATTGGACTAGATTGACGGCCTTGTGCTGTTGCGTACAACGGTCTTGACCCCGAGTCTTGTGACTCAAGGACCGTTGGGTGTAGTGCGTCTAGAGGACTGTCCAGAGGCCAGTGGCTTAGTGCCACTTGAGTTTTCTCGACTCTAGCGCACGGTGCGTGCGTGGCCGTGGACTGTGAGTCCCGTTTCTTCTCCGACTGTGGTCACCGTGCGACGGGACCGGTACGCGGGGTTGTCCCCGTACGTCGTCGGATTCGGACGTTGTTTTCCGTTGAGTTGAGAGTCTACTCCTTCAGTGACCCTCCACTAGTCGTAGCCTACCAGTACGCGTGTGCTGGTCGCACCAGGGAGTGGTGTACGGGCTTACCCTTCGAGATGGTTTTGGACTGGTTTCCGTCGGGCCCCACGTCTTGCAGCCAGAGTCCGGCTGAGGGGAAAACCGGTCAGAGGGCCAGACCAGGGACGCGCGGTCTATGTGTGCACACGTGGTTGGGGGCGGTTGGACCCACGTCGACGGGCGTGACCCCAGCTAGTCACTTGTTTGTGGTTACTTGTACGGTGTTCGCGCCTCGGGTAGGACCTACCACGTCAGGCGGTTCACCTGCGGTGCGGTGTAAGACGTCAGGGGACGCTACCGGCTGTGCTTCTAGTGGGTGGTACTCCTGTCGAGTACGGAGTGACAGACTACCAGTTTTCGTGGCCTTGACCTTCGGGTTTTCGGTCGTGTCGACCGTTGAGTCCTTCGGCTGTTTTGCCGTGGCGCGTGTGTTGGTTTCCGCGTCATGAGATTAGTGCTAGTGGCTTTACCGAGGTTGGGTCTTGTTGTGCGGTACCCACGATCGGATGGTCGGGGTTGCACCTTGGACAGCGTGTCCAGGTTGACTGTCCGGGGGACAGGCCTTTACGGTGTGATTGCCGTGTGTTCTTACTTCGGTAGGTGGTGCTAGCGTGGTTTGGTAGCTTCGACTGCGTGATCGAGGTCTGCCTTCTGGCAGTAGGAGTAGCTGTAGTGCCGAGTTTTGACCGGCCACCGGTTTGCTGTTCCTGCTGTAGTTGTAGCTTCCTTTCCGCTACCACCGTTGTTTCCGGTTGGGGTTCCGCGGGATCCCTGCTGAGTCTCTGTTTTGGAGACTCATTCCTTACTTTTCAGGTGTGGCGGTTCTTCCTCGCGGTTCGAGGGTGCAGAGCGGAGGTTCTCAGTTGCCAGCTTGCCGGGCCGAGTGTTCACTTGGCATGTGGTACGTTTTACTGCTTTAGACTGTACTTTCTGTTGGACTGGACTCTGTTGTAGTTGTTTATTTATTTCTGTTAATTGTTGAGTTGTCCTGCTTTATTTCCTATTTCTTTGTGCCTCCACACTCCTTTTAGCCCTTCCGAGCCCTCCCGGCTCGTGGGCGGCGGTGCGAGTCTCGGGTTATCGGGCCCTCCCGGTAATCGGATTCTCGGGTCGTTACATGGGGTGTTAAGGGACACCATTGCTACCCATTTATGGCTCCAGGATTAAGATTTTGTTAACAAATTTCAGACAGTACCAGACTATATTCAGAACATGTATCTTGACTCTGTTTATGTTTGTATTGAACCTGCCCATTTCATTAATCGCTAATGCTGCTCTGAAATTTTAAATGCTTCCTTCATTAGTGTTTTAAAGTAACTACGCATGGCCGGTGTATATTTGCAGGTTTGTTGTGCATCAACTCTAGTGTGTTTTAGCATGCTTGTTGCCCCCATTCACCTATGTGAGCAGCAGGGGCATTTGTGGGTGGTGGAGGGCACAATCGAGCAACCCCACCTCACTTATGCATGTTGTCTTCATATGAGTTTTATGGATGATGGCAGCATCACGCCATGATCCACCTGGAGTATGGGCAATGATGATTTGGGAGATAATAACATAAATGTTCAATGGTTGGATGTCCAGTTGTGGCAACCCCACTTGAATGGATGATAATATTAGTTTTCCTCCCTGAGCCCAAACCATATACCTCACCTTTATCCTCCACTGCGCTGCATCTTGAATTACTAGAAAATCAGGTATGTGACATTCTCTGATTAATTTAGGTATGTGTATCACCTCTTCTGTTACTTGTCTATACTGTTTAATATGACTTATATATGTTGTTTAATATAAACATGTTATGCAATGATATATAACTTCTATAAATATGACTTCTATACACTGTTACTTGTGTATACTGTTTACATAACATGCACTCGCCTGCACCTAAACATAGCAACATTATAATTCTATGTTTGTTGTAGTATCCCGGATCTTTCGGATCCTTCTTCGTGGGTCCCGGATCGGGTTTCTCGTAGTGTCCGGCTCCGTTGTGTCCGGAATTTCGTTTCGGACATCTTTCGTGTTCGGATCGGCGCAATCCGGAGTTGTTTCGGAGGCCCGGAAACGTTCCGCGGCTTTTCCGCGTGTGTTTTCCGATTTCTGGTGTGTGTTTCGGCAATTCCTTCGGAACCTCGTTGCGGGTGAACCGGGCCGTTCACGTAGGCGAGAGTGGTACCGTTGCGATTGGTGTGTTCCGAGGATCCCATAAATATAATTTTCTATTTTTTGATATTTTTCAAAATTTCTGGATTTTCTATAAATATCTCTCATTTTCTCTCTCTCCCCCACTCTTCTTCTCTTCTTCTTCTTCTTCTTCTTCCTCCCCACCGTGAGTTCTCTCTCCCTCTCTCTCTCTCCCATTTCGGCGCGGCGAGCCTTCCTCCGGCTGCAGACGGCGGCGGGGCGACGGCGCGGCGACGTGGGCGGCGACGAGGCGGTCGTGTGAGCGTGCGGTGTTCGCGGGAAACGTGAAGGAGCGGGATTTTCAAAGCGTTCTTTGCGATCTCGGTAACTATTCGGCGGAGCTTTCGCTTCATTGATGTAGGGTGACGATCCCTAGCTCCCCGCCGTTCATTTCCTTGATTCGTAGGCCGAGGGGAGGCCGAGAGGGGTGTGTTTGAGCGGGTTTGGGATTTTCCATGATTTGGGGAGAGCTCGTCCGATCTATGGATTTAGCCCGCGATTTCATGTTTTGGTGGCCTAGTATCATGCTAGGGGTCCCCAGGGGTCTTCCCTTTCGATTTCTCCCTCTCAGGTGGAGGCATGGGGGCGTGGTTAGATTTTTGGGCGTTTTCCCGTCGTTCCGACCTCGGGCGGGTGTGACGGTCCTTCCAGTGACCGTCACATCATGTAACGCGCATAGGTGGCTGCGTTACAGCCCTGTGATGCCAATTGGGGGTCTGTGGGCTGTGACGGCTGTAGACACGCCATTCCTGACGTCTCCTGAGGAAGTCTCATATTACTATACGACGCCCCGCGACGGCTTACGCATTTCGAATCACTTGAGTACTTCCTTTTCTTGAGTCTTCTTCCGCCCTTTTCGGCATCCGGAATCGTCTCATCACGGCATTCGGACGGCATCAACACCAGTCAGACGCATCAAAAGGTTCCGGAACCAAGAAGGGTGTCTACCGGGCGGCTGCCGACGCCTAATCCGAGGACCCTGGTGGGTCTTAATGGGGGCGTCCAGGCCCCTGGACGCCCCCATAATTTTAATTTATTTTATTATTTTCTCAGGGGGCCCAAAATTAAATAAAATATATATATATTAATGGAGGCGTCCAGGCCCCTGGACGCCTCCATAAAAAAACAAAAATAAAAAATGTGTAAATGCCAGTTGGCATAGAAAAAATAAAATAAAAATAAAAATAAAAATAATTAATGGAGGCGTCCAGGCCTCTGGACGCCTCCATAAAAACAAATAGAAAATATATAATGCCAGCCCTGGTATAAAAGACAAAAGAAAAATAATAAATAATATAATTTTGGAGGCGTCCAGGCCCCTGGACGCCTCCATCAACTCCCTCACGGGCGCCGGCCACCGAACGACGGTTTGTCGTGTGTGAAAAAATCCAAAATATATAGACGTCCGGTCAGCTGGACGCGCCCATTTCTGAATCACGAGGCGCCGCTCACAAAACCACGCGTTGTGCCGAACCGCGTGCGGCCGTCGTCGGTTTTCGGTGGACCTGCTTGAGGCGTCCGGGACCCTGGACGCCTCCACAAAAGTATTCCAAAAAAATCAATAAAAATAGAATAAAATATTATTTCGGCCCTGATGGAGGTGTCCAGGGTCCTGGACGCCTCCACCTTCCGGAGCTCTATAAATAGAGGCCCACCCCCTCAGTTCTAGGGGAGCTAAGCAGTGATCCGATAGGCTGCCGGAGCCCAGAGGCTACGGAGTCATTTTTTCTAACCCGTGGGGTCTTTTGTAGGTGGAGGTTCTGCCGGCTTCTCGGGTGCCCACGCTCGCGAGAGGAAGGTCGTCTTCATCCACCGCGCTTCTACGTCGTCCCCACGCTGCCGGAGCTCCGCCGAATTTCACCACCGGCACATCCAATAAGCCAACTCTTTCCTTTTCTTCGTAGTTCTTTGCATTCATCATCTCGTATCCATCATCTCATTTTCCTCCTACTCGAGTCCGAGAGGGGTTTAAAAGATAACACCAACCAGGTGTGTGTCTTCCCGTTATTTCGTCATTTTTATTGCAAGGATATGAATACTACACATTCATCTTTCTAAGCCACTTGTCATTTGTTTGTCGTTGTTTTGCAAGGGTAGCCGAGGAAAGCCCTCTCCGTCGGCCGGCCGGAAGGAGAGGAAGAAGCAACCCGCCATCTCCCGCTCTTGAGGTAGGCGCGATCACTTTCTTATTTTGGGGTCTTTCGGCCCTTGGCGATCACATCTTTTCATCGAGGCCGCGGCGAGTCACTTCCCCAATGGCCGTTTAAATTTCTGTTCTCATATTCTCTTTATATCCTGTTATATTTCGTTCATATCATCGAGGCCGCGGCGAGTCACTTCCCCAATGGCCGTTTAAATTTCTGTTCTCATATTCTCTTTATATCCTGTTATATTCTGCTCATATCATCGAGGCCGCGGCGAGTCACTTCCCCAATGGCCGTTTAAATTTCCGTTCTTACATTCTCTCTATATTCTGTTATATTCTGCTCATATCATCGAGGCCGCGGCGAGTCACTTCCCCAATGGCCGTTTAAATTTCCGTTCTTATACTCTCTCTATATTCCGTTATATTCTGCTCATATTCTCGAGGCCGCGGCGAGTCACTTCCCCAATGGCCGTTTAAATCTCTGTTCTTATATTCTCTTTTATATTCTGCTATATTCTGCTCATATTCTCGAGGCCGCGGCGAGTCACTTCCCCAATGGCCGTTTCAATTTTTGTTATTTAATTTCTGCACCATTCCCGTCCCCCCGAGGTCGCGGCGAGTTACTTCCCGCTATGGCCGTTTGAACCCCATATCTTGCTATATTATACTTGTCCCGCTCGCCCCGCCGGAGCAATCTCCCGTGGTGGCCCCTTCTCTCTCTTCTCTCATCTCTGTGTTGCAGCAAACAGCAAAACAAACAAAAAGAAGAGCCCGCGCGCTCTCCGCATCCTCTTCCCCGCACCATCGAACTCCGAACCGCGTGACGTCGCTCACAACGGCCCCTCGATAGACCGCCACAGGCGTGTGACGTGCCTGGGTTGGGCCGTCAGAGGCGTCCCGACCGTTAGTATGACCGTTGATTTCTGACCGTAGGGGCACAGGCGTGTGACGCGCCAGGCTTGGTGCGTTACATCCTTGTGACGCCCCAGTGTGGGTGCGTCAGAGCTGACGAACCCCACATCATGTAACGCTCCAGCGTTGGACTGTTACATGCTGTGATGCACCGAGTGGCACGCGTCACAGCTGGTTCTTACTGTCTTGTGACGCACCAGGGTAGGCTTGTCACAGACTGTAACGCACCAGGGCAGGTGCGTTACACGTTGTTTTCCACCCAGAGTGTGACGCGCCTGCGTTGGGCCGTCAGGTGGCTGTGACGGTCCAGCCTAGACCGTCAGAGCCTGTGATGCGTCTAGGGTAGACCGTCAGGCTCTGGACTGCACCGGGAGGTTTGCAGTCCAATTTTCTTGTCCGACCGTGGTCGCCGTGCGACGGTACTGGTACGTGGGGCGGTCCCCGTACGTCGTTGGAAGCGGACGTGGTTTTCCGTTGACTTGAGAGTCTACTCCTTCAGTGACCCTCCACTAGTCGTAGCCCACCAGTACGCGGTGCTAGTCTCACCAGGGAGTGGTGTACGGGCCGACCCTTAGAGACGGTTTGTGGACCGGTTACCGTCGGGCCCCGCGTCTAGCAGCCAGAGTCCGGCTGAGGGGAAAATCGGTCAGAGGACCAGACCAGGGACACACGGACTCTGTGTGCACACGTGGTTGGGGGCGGTTGGACCCACGATGACGAGCGTGACCCCAGCTAGTTACTTGTTCGTGGTACTTGTTCGTTGTCCGTGCCTTTGGTAGGCGCTACCACGTCAGGCAGTTCACATGCGGTGCGGTGTAAGACGTCAGGGGATGCTACCGGCTGTGCTTCTAGTGAGAGGTACTCATGTCGAGTCGGGAGTGTCAGACTGTCAGTTGTTACGACTTCGACCTTCGGGTTTTGTCGTGTCAGCCGTGTGTTCCGATTGTTTCACCGTGGCACGTGTGTCGATTTTCGTGCCGTGAGACATGTGATTTGTAGATGGCAGGGTTTCCTTTTCGAGGTACTCGCTTACTGCTAGTGTAGCAGTTTCTTCGTTTGCGAGGTAGGGTTCGGGTGATCCCTACTGAGTCTGTTCTGAGACTCATTCCCTGCGTATTTTCACCGTGTTTCAGGCGAGGCGAGGCTTCAGGGGAGTTCGTCTGAGGCTCAACGTGATTCAGGTGCCCAACGTTAGTGCCAGAGGTCAGAGCCGGGGTATGCCCCGTGTAGCTGTACTTTTCTTTCTTGTCTCTGTACTAGTTGTGGACTACTGTTGTTATTTTGTTGTTATCTTGTGGACCTTGTAAAATGTTAATTCATTTCCTGCTTAATTATATAAACTGTTTAATTTCTACAATTATTTATGATACTTGAGTAGTTTTCACACCATCCTTCTAACCCTTCCGAGTCTTCGGGCTCGTGGGTGGCGGTACGAGTCTCGGGTTATCGGGCTTTCCCAGTAATCGGATTCTCGGGTCGTTACACTTGTCTCTCATTTTCAACTGCATCAATTTACCTCCTGTGTTGATTATGGTTGTTGGATATCATCGTTTATGTACTACTGTAACTCTTGGTAGACCTACAATTTATATATTTGGCATAGCAAAAACTATACTCATGTAGCATCGCTTAGTATATTGATAGAGTGTGGCCATTAGTTGTCTTTGAAATATATACACAACATTCATTCTCACACAGCTCAAGAATTATTACTTGACCTTCTTAACCATGACACTGTTAATAATTTATCTTTTATGCAGTCCAGACTACCTTCAGGTTGAGAGGGGCATTCTATTGGTCAGCCTAACATTCTATTGGTCTGAATGTTAGGATGCATAAGCCTTCGCAGACTTCATGCATCTCCTTCGGTGTATCTTGACAATGTAGGGAGAAAGAAGGGGTTTTGATGCCACCGGCACCTTCTGCAACCTAACATTCTATTGGTCTGACAAAATATATATTTCACTGACTTATATATCCCCCTGCTGCAGGTCTTCAGCTATTGGATGCAAAACTATGCTAGCATGCTACTGGAATTTTTGAAGATTATTGTTATTTCCATGTATGTTGTTGTAGTCAACCGATATAAATTGATGTGGTATGCTGTGTATGCCGGGAATGCCAACTGGTAACAATATGCAAGATGGTGATGTATGCCTGTTTGAGCTGAAGAAGAAAAACCAACTCCATGTCAAGATACACAGAAGGGGATGCATGAAGCCCGTGAAGGCTTTGAATGGCAAAGGTAAAAACCTATGTGTAAACTTTTCTCGACTTCATTTAATAACAGTATTTCTTTTCCCTTTTAAACTTTGCATCTGTCTGGTTTGTTACTATACTTCTCCCTTGCTTCACTTCATTACTAGCTATCTTCTAGCTGTTCCATCCTTCCCCTTTTATATTGTGATGCTCAGAAATGGTGAACATATATTATAAGCTTGGGTTGGAGACACAACATGTCTAACATTCATCAGTGTCATCACTTAGTAGATCATTGGTTGTCTTTGACATATGTTTGCAACATTCATTTGCAGAGATGACATGCTTGTTATTACTTTGCCTTGATAATCATAATTGCATTACAAGAGTCAAATAGCTTCTTGTTCCATTAATATGGTGCCACAGCCGTGTTGGGACGAACGAAGGGTGCGACTAGGAAACGATGCAAGGGGGATGCGTCCGGGATAATCTGTCCGGCCAAAATAGGTGGTGCAATGTATCCCGCTCCATCGAGGGTTATCCATATTGTTAAGTGGGCTACTGTTATTCCTGTATCATAGCAAAAAAACGAGTTCATACAAATGCCAGTGTGTTTCAATGTGCTTGTTGCACCCATTCACTTATGTGAGCAGCAGGGGCATCTGTGGGTGGTGGAGGGCACAATCGAGCAACCCCACCTCACTTATGCATGTTATCTTCATATGGGTTTTATGGACGTTGGCGGCATCACGTCATGATCCACCTGGAGTATGGGCAATGATGATTTGGGATAAAATGACATAATTGTTCAATGGTAGGCTGCCCAGTTGCGGCACCCCCACTTGAATGGATGATAATATTTTATTCCTCCCTGAGCCCAAACCATATACCTCACCTTCCTCTTCCACCTCGTTGCATCTTGAATTACTGTAAAAATCAGGTACGTGACATTTCTATGATTTGAACCCAGGTATGTGAATCACCTCTTATTATGATGTTTCATCATTTGTTAATGTGAATCACCTCTTATTAACTGTGTACATTCTCATTTCTTTTACCATGGTAATTTGAAATGAAGGTTCACCATTTATGAACAGTTATGTATTTGACTAAATGTTCGCATACAGTTATCAATTTTCCATCAAATTTGAGCACAGTTATTAATTTTAGTATGAATTTGTACTGATGTGGCCCCCATGGGAGTGTCTTTGAGGCAGTGAATTTTTACTAGGAGCATCCAGAAGCAGCATGTGACATCATCATACTATTTTTGTGGTGCTGTTGGTCAGAACATCTTCCTCACCATCAGTCATTTTCGCTCACTCACAAATACAGCCATCACCACCGGACGGAAGTTTGTCAGTTGTAGTCATGGGACAACATCGCTTGTATTATATTTCTATGACTTTTGTCAGACTTGTTAAAAATCGAGGAGTTTTTTTTTTCAACAGGATTACTCTCTTGAGCATGCAAGCATGTAAATAAAGTACATAAATCATGTGTACAGATGTTTATTTGAACGAAAGTTTGTGTACAATTAAATAATTTTATAAAAAGTAGTGCAATAATTGAGGATCCAACTGTGGACATTTCTGTCTATTGTTTCACATCTTGAGTCTCTCTCTCTCTCTCTCTCTCTATATATATATATATATTGCAACATATGATTATACATATATAGTAAAAATGAAATGCACGCAACTATGTTAACATATGTGCACTTTATGTTGCACATATGATTATACAAAAGTATTCCAAAAAATTCAATAAAAATAGAATAAAATATTATTTCGGCCCTGATGGAGGTGTCCAGGGTCCTGGACGCCTCCACCTTCCGGAGCTCTATAAATAGAGGCCCACCCCCTCAGTTCTAGGGGAGCTAAGCAGTGATCCGATAGGCTGCCGGAGCCCAGAGGCTACGGAGTCATTTTTTCTAACCCGTGGGGTCTTTTGTAGGTGGAGGTTCTGCCGGCTTCTCGGGTGCCCACGCTCGCGAGAGGAAGGTCGTCTTCATCCACCGCGCTTCTACGTCGTCCCCACGCTGTCGGAGCTCCGCCGAATTTCACCACCGGCACATCCAATAAGCCAACTCTTTCCTTTTCTTCGTAGTTCTTTGCATTCATCATCTCGCATCCATCATCTCATTTTCCTCCTACTCGAGTCCGAGAGGGGTTTAAAAGATAACACCAACCAGGTGTGTGTCTTCCCGTTATTTCGTCATTTTTATTGCAAGGATATGAATACTACACATTCATCTTTCTAAGCCACTTGTCATTTGTTTGTCGTTGTTTTGCAAGGGTAGCCGAGGAAAGCCCTCTCCGTCGGCCGGCCGGAAGGAGAGGAAGAAGCAACCCGCCATCTCCCGCTCTTGAGGTAGGCGCGATCACTTTCTTATTTTGGGATCTTTCGGCCCTTGGCGATCACATCTTTTCATCGAGGCCGCGGCGAGTCACTTCCCCAATGGCCGTTTAAATTTCTGTTCTCATATTCTCTTTATATCCTGTTATATTTCGTTCATATCATCGAGGCCGCGGCGAGTCACTTCCCCAATGGCTGTTTAAATTTCTGTTCTCATATTCTCTTTATATCCTGTTATATTCTGCTCATATCATCGAGGCCGCGGCGAGTCACTTCCCCAATGGCCGTTTAAATTTCCGTTCTTACATTCTCTCTATATTCTGTTATATTCTGCTCATATCATCGAGGCCGCGGCGAGTCACTTCCCCAATGGCCGTTTAAATTTCCGTTCTTATACTCTCTCTATATTCCGTTATATTCTGCTCATATTCTCGAGGCCGCGGCGAGTCACTTCCCCAATGGCCGTTTAAATCTCTGTTCTTATATTCTCTTTTATATTCTGCTATATTCTGCTCATATTCTCGAGGCCGCGGCGAGTCACTTCCCCAATGGCCGTTTCAATTTTTGTTATTTAATTTCTGCACCATTCCCGTCCCCCCGAGGTCGCGGCGAGTCACTTCCCGCTATGGCCGTTTGAACCCCATATCTTGCTATATTATACTTGTCCCGCTCGCCCCGCCGGAGCAATCTCCCGTGGTGGCCCCTTCTCTCTCTTCTCTCATCTCTGTGTTGCAGCAAACAGCAAAACAAACAAAAAGAAGAGCCCGCGCGCTCTCCGCATCCTCTTCCCCGCACCATCGAACTCCGAACCGCGTGACGTCGCTCACAGATTGGCGATCACGGTGGGACCTCTACTGCTTCCTCCCGGCTACCCTTGCAAGTTCGGCACCACCCGTGCCTCTCCACCTTGGCGCCCACGCGCGCCCCCGTTGTGCTCACGGCAGCACCGTCAGTTCTGATTGGTTCTTTGTTTATTACATGTTTGTTATTTCTGTTGTTTTCCCACTCCATATATCTGTCAGCATCCCATTGCATACATCCATTCCTCTTTTCTATCCTTTTTTTCATTTTTTTTGAGGATCACCCTTTCCCGGTGAAGGAAGGACTCTCCGTTTGGGAATTCCTCTCAACGGACTAGAATCTCCTACACTGGGACCTCCGTAAGTCCCCGACATCGAAGAATCTCCTCTTCGTTCACTGGGCTGGTTGTACCATTGAAGTTCCCCGAAGTTAGTCATTTCATTCGTGGTGAGACGAGAGACCCTAGCTGACACGGCGATGAAACAAAAATAAACTAGGGTCCCTATCTTGTTTGAACTTCGGATCTCGCTAAAAACACACAAAAAAAATCATCAAAATCAAAACAAAAAAAAAGGCGTAAAGGCATCCACTTGTTTGATATTCTCTGCTACCTACTTGCTAGTGTATGTTTTTGCGTTCTGGGAGAACTGTGAGCATGTCTCACGAGTCTTCCGAGGAGAACCACCCTAGCCGTGGTTTGACAGCCGACCCGTGAGTCTATGCTATGGACTCGGGTCCTTCTCATGACCCCTCGCATGAGGTGCGGGTTATTGCCGGGGACACGTCCCCGCCACAGGATATCACTTCCTTACTGGGCGTCCTCGCCAACACGGAGCTTACCTCTGAACAGCTCCGGGCCTTCCAGGCCATTCTAAAGGGGAAATCTGTTTCCCCCACGCCCCAGGAGTCAACTCTGGCTATCGCACCTCTCCACGAGTCCGTGCAGGCCATTCCATCTCCTTCATTGGCGCAAGCCATCAAGTCTCCCTCGCTTCAAGGACAAGCGAGCCAACAACCTCCCTCATTCCAATTCCCGTCACAATCTCAAACTCACGGTGTTCCTCACACACCGTTTCAGCCAGGGCCAACTGTCGGTGGTCCGACAGTTCCCTCTCATTCCGGGTTTCCCCCTCAAGTCTCCGGGAGACAGTTTCTCCCCCAATGGCAAGTGCCACCTTCACCCCCAGAGGAGCTCGCCCAATCGCTCCTCAATAGGTTCAATCGCATGGACGAGCAGTTTCAAAATCTGAGAAGAATGGTGGACGTGAAAGTCACCCCGGAGGTTGCTTTGCCAATCCTCCCCGTCATTCATCTTCCTCCCTCCGAAATGCCCACGTACCGCAGATACAATGGTACCGGCAACCCCTTCATTCACCTCAAGGATTTCATGTATGAGTCCTCCTATTGGCAAAACGATCAGAGGTCCCTGGCATACCTCTTTCGGAGATCATTGGATGGTCCCGCGCTTGAGTGGTTCTATTCTCTGGAGCCCCGCGAGGCCGAGAATTTTGAAATAGTGCAGAGAAGGTTCTTGCAGAAATATAGGGATAGGGTCGGTCCCTCACTCTCCATTACCGACCTAGTGGCCGAAAAGATGAAACCCGACGAGGATTTTGTCCGATATGCTGATAGATGGAGGTCTCTGGCGGAAAGAATAAGGGATACCCTCTCCGAGCCCGAACAAGTGAAAATGATTGTGTCTAATGCAACCCCGCAGTTCAGACACGTCCTCGCCATGAATAAACTTACTACAATGGAGGAACTCTATGAAAGGGCCCGATACATCCAAACCCAGCTAAAAGACTCCCCCATCATGAACATGTTTGAGTCGCCGAAGCCCAAAGTGGTCAGAAAGACAGGCGCTGGTGTCCCGGGCGGACCCACAGAAGGGGTCGTGACAAATGAGCAAGTCAGTGCGGTCAACAATGCCAACTATGCAGTCAACCCAAGGCCTCCACAAATGCCCCGACTACCCCTTCAATCAAGTCCTTTCCCTCTCCGTCCTCCACCCCAAAATAATCCACCCCAGGATAATATGCCTCCATTACGCCAACCCCAACAACAACAACCACAACCTCAGCAACAACAACCACCGCTTCAGTACAACCAAGTTCCACCCCCGGGGAACTATGGTCCCCAACAGCAACAAAGGAGGCCGCTCGGTCCTAAGAGAGCCTACTATCCACCATTGCCAGAAACCTTAGCAGATATTTTTAATGCCCTCATGGCATCAAACCAACTCGCCCTACCCAGAGAAAGGCCCGCGTGGCCCCCCAATGTTGATACCTCCAAATACTGCGTCTACCACAGGCAGCCAGGACACACAGTGGATTACTGCTTCCATTTCAAAGATTACATCCATGATATGAATGATGAACATCAAATAGATTGGGATGAGATGAGACGGTACGTCGCGGCTCTCAAGGCTAGGAGACCTCCTCAGAGGCCACAGCAGCAGTTACAACAGCAGCAGCAGCAGCAACCACCACAACAACAACAGCCTCAGCAGGCCCCACAACAACAGCCCGACATGGGCATAATCCAGAATCCACTACCGGAGCACCAACAGCCCAATCATCAGGTTAACCCCATCTCCTCCTTCCCGGAAGTCGGGAGAGAGCAGGTGTGGCACCAGGAAAGTACCTTCATTCTTTATACCTCCAACCCTATCGTCATGCAACCCCCTCACCTTGCCCGGGTAGCACCTCTCTCTCATCAACCCGCATCGGTATCGCCTTCACCATTTCCACTACCATTACGCCCTCTCATCCGCACCCCGACCTCCTATCAACCGACACTTTCTACTACGCCTTCACACCCTCTCACCTTCTCCCACTCCCCCACTTTACCATCCACCTCTACCACATTTACCCCTACGCCTTCTAAACCCCTTATCATCCGTCCACCATACATAACCCCGTCTTTTTCCACCACATCACCACTAATGCCTTCAAAACCACTCATCACCCACCATCCACCTCAAAACCTTTACCCGTTTCAAACCTTACCTCCACCTCCACCTTTCAAACCCCTTATCCTTCATAATCCGCGCGATATCCCCTCTACCTCCGCCATGCCTCCACCTAACAAACCCCTCATCAGAATCCCTGCTCCCGTCATCACCCCTGCTTCATCAACCATTCCTCCACTACTACCCCTCAAACCCCTGTTAAAACCCACTGCTACCCCCACAGAGGTACAAAAGCCGCAGGCAATGGTGCTCCGGAGTGGAAGGATTTTCCACAGGGTTTTCCCCCACAACAGTCAGAATCCCGAGCAATCTCAGCCAGAGAAGGATGATGCAGAACAACCAGAAAGAGCTATCCCTGGAACACAGTATGATCTACTGAAACACTTGGACAAGACGCCTGCCCGGATCTCCATCCTAGAGCTACTTCAAAGATCCACATCCCACCAAGCGGCCTTGATGGAATATCTTCAAAAGGTCATGGTTAATGAAGACCTCCCCGTGGAGAAGATTTCGACCGTCCTAACCCCAACAGACACACAACCAGCCATCATGTTTCACAACTACGAGCTCGCTCCCAAGGAATCTCGGAAATATGCATTGTGCATTTCAATAAAAATTAATGGGGTATCCATAAACCCGTGTCTTGTGGACACGGGTGCATCCATAAATGTGATCTCCATGAGCACTCTTCAGTTGTGTGGGGTCAACGAGGAACAAATAAGACCTTCCTCGATCACGGTCACGGCTTATGACAATAGCAAAAGGCCGCCGCAGGGGATGATTATTCTGAAGGCAGAACTAGGCCCCATGGCAATCCCCACGGAATTCCATGTCCTCGACATGGACCCCACATTTAAGGCTATACTGGGTCGCCCTTACATCGAAGCCATGGACGCTGTGCCATCCACCAACCATCAGTGCCTGAAGTTTCCTTACAATGGGAGAATTATTAAAGTGGTCAGTACACCTGTCCTTCACACAGTGGATGCTATCAACACCTCTCTGCCTTCTGTTTGGCCGTCTCATCGGCCCATATTGTCACTGCTGGACGTACGTGATCCATCTCATGTTCCACTAGCACCAAAGGAGCCGGTCAGGGCAACCGCAACATCATGTCTCCCTTTTCACTCCAAAGGTTGGGAGATTATGAGGAACATCGGCTATCAACAGGGAAAAGGTCTGGGCGCACAGTTACAGGGTATGCTCAAGCCGCCAAAAGAAATTAGGCCGAACCGTAGGTTTGGCCTAGGCTTCAAAGGACCGTTCAAGGCAGATTGGAAGCCCCTCACGTGGACTCTATCAAACCACTTCAACAGAGGGCCCGTTGTTCAGATGGGAGATCACCCACGAGAAGCATATGGAGGATCACATGCTGTATATTTGGCTGAAAAATGTCCGAGGATCACCAAAAGAGGCAAGATCAAAGATCCGGAATGCGAGTGGGACAAATGGTTCGATATATGGGACATTTCCGTTGCACTGGAAAGGATGTTCTCATCTCCACAGCTTGAAGGACCACCATTGATCTCTGAAATACCAGAGAATATTACCACTCTTGCCAAGGTTCCAAACTATCCTCGTCCTCGCCAGAAGGACTCTGTCATCGACGGATCTTCATCCGTCCTCAACATTGCCGTCGACGGCTCATTAGCCGCCATCCTCTCCATCCACTCGTCTCAGCCTTTGCTGATATCTTCTTCCTGGGCCAGACAATTATCTGATGATCTTCCCAGTCCCCT
>JAHNEJ010001127.1:0-103908 GCA_022559845.1 Amorphophallus konjac | reverse complement strand
TTCCATGTTTTGCGTTATATGGAATTATGAGTCCGTTGTGCGGCTAGGAGGCTGAGGACTCATCGTTGATGTGTTTTACAGTGATTTTGGCTTAGGGACTAGGCTGATTAATAGCGTGTGCTGTGATGTGAGATGATCTTGACCTGAGTCTTGTGACTCAAGGATCGTTGTGTCAGTAGGTCTAGTTGACTGTCCTGAGTCTGGCGACAGTCTTGTGTGCTGTCTTATGCTTGGTTCTCCGTGGTACGTGCGACAGTGCGTGTTTAGCCTGTCCGTACTTCAGCACTGATGTTTTGGAGTCTCTGTGTCTAGTGAGCCTCCACTAGTCGTAGCCTGACGACACTTTCCTATATTTTGGCCCACCTAGGAGTGGTGGCGGGGCAGTTCCCGACAGATGGTTTCTAGGCTAGTTTCTGTGGGCCCCCTTACTTTACGGTAGCGTCCTACTGGGGGGGGAAACTAGCTAGAGGCTTGGCTCAAGGCATTGGGCTTGTGTCTGCACACGTGGTCAGGGGCGGTTGGACGAGCGCCGACGACCATGAGCCTGACTAGTCACTTGTTACTATTGTTCTTTGTACTTGGTTCGTGTCTCAATTACCGCGTTCGAGGCAAGTGGGAGACACTTGAGGCATAGTGTGAGACGTCAGTGGACGCATCTGGCTGTTCTCCTGGTGATGAGGTGCTTCTATCACTTGACACGATGACTTGTGTTTTCGTGACTTTTCTTGAGTAGCCTGTGCTTGGCTTCACTCGAGGTTACGGGCTTGTAGCGTGCACGACGGTGAGTTCATGTATGTCTTGTGTCTTTGACAGTGTAAGTCTTTGGCAGGCTTTACCTATTTTGGTAGGATTTTCACGAGAGGGTTTCATGATTTGACAATGGATCGGTAACGCCCGACTTTGTGAGATCGGGGTTAGCCTTTCTATTGCTGTTCGGAGTAGTTTAGAGGGCCGAGATTTCTTCGGCTACCGTGTTTCCTTGTTATGGCTTTTTCCTCTTTACTTTTACTGTTGCTTCTACTCCTGTTGTTACTGCTTTGCTTTAGTGTAGCACTACTATTACTGCGTTATTTTACGGTAGGGTTCTGTGGGATCCCTACTGAGCCAGTGACACGAAGCTCACCCCTCACTTTTCAGGTGTAGCTGTTCTGCCTCGTGACTGGAGGTTCCGGTGTACGGTAGTTCTGTGTTACCAGCGTTTGCTAGTGTCGGGCTTCCCCCGACTTGAGGGTACGTTTCCCTTTCTGTTGGAGTATACTTGTCTTTCTTTGGACTGGACTCTGTTAGATTTAATTTGTTATAGAACATGTAATTTTATTTCTGCTATTTTAGCAATCCTGATCAATTGAAATTTAATTGCTTACAGTTATATCTGGAAGTTCAATGTACTCTCACACACCTTTCTATCCGTTCGGAGCTTTTCCGCTCTTAGGAGGCCTCGTAGGTTCCAAGTGGTATCGGGTTTACCCAGTATCCAGAGTCTGGGTCGTCACACAAACTATCTAGTGTGATCATGGTAAGGAGTTTGATAACTATGACTTTGATAAATTCTACAAGAAGCAGGGGTACACTCGTGCCTTCTCAGCACCAAGAACCGCTCAACAAAACGGAGTTGTGGAAAGAGAGAATAGAACACTGGTGGAGTGGCCAGAACCATGCTATCTGAAAATGGTCTTCCAAGATATTTTTGGGCTGAAGCTGTCAACACGGCCTGCTACATCACTAACAGAGCTATGGTAAGATCAATCTTGAAGAAAACTCTTTATGAGTTGTAAAAGGGTAAAAAAACCTAACATTTCATATTTTAAACCTTTTAGATCATTGTGCTACATATTGAATAATGGTAAAGAAAACCTTGAGAAATTTGATGCTAAGAGTGATCAAGGAATTTTTCTTGGCTACTCATTAAATTCTAGGGCTTATAGAGTATATAACACAAGGACACTTGTAGTAGAGGAAAGTCCTCATGTCATTGTTGATGAATTTAATTCCAGAAAATCTGGTTAAAGCATAAACTTTCTTAATGCAGGATAAGAAAATGAAGAGGATGAAAAGGGTGATGAAAGTGATCAAGAGGAGGTGGCGGAGGCAGAACCTAACCAAGGAGATCATGAGGCTTTAGAACAATAAGAAGTGCAACAAGGGCTACCCAGATAATGGAATTTCCCAAGAGATCATCCTGAGGAGAATGTCATCGGCAACGTGGAAGAAGGAGTAAGAACCAGAGCTTCACTCAGGGAAGTACAAAATGCCAATTATCTTGCTCTACTTTCTTAGTTTGAACCTAAAAATATTGAGGAAGCATTAATGGACAATTCCTTGATCTTAGCTATGCAGAAGGAATTGCACCAATTCCGAAGGAATAAGGTGTGGTTCCTTGTGCTCCGACCTAAGAGTCACCCTGTGATAGGAAATAAGTGGATTTTTTGAAACAAACATAGTGATAAAGGAATGGTAATTAGGAATAAAGCCAGGCTTGTGGCCAAAGGCTATAGTCAAGAGTTGGGCATTGACTTTGATAAATCATTTTCTCCTGTAGCCAAGTTGGAAGCTGACAGGATTTTACTTACTTTTGCATGCTATAGGAATATCAATTTTTTTCAAATGGGCGTGAATTGCGCCTTTTTGAATGGCTTTGTCAAGGAGAATGTATATGTGGAGCAACCGCCTGGATTTGAAGACCATCAGCATCCCAACTATGTATATAAATTGGACAAAGTGCTCTACGGATTAAAGCATGCCCCCCGAGCATAGTATGAAAGGCTAAGTACTTTTCTTATTTAAAATGGCTTCAAAAGAGGTAATGTTGACCAAACCTTATTCATTAGAATGTGCAATGAACATATATGGTAATTGTTCATGTATATGTTGATGATATAATTTTTGGAGCCACAAATGATATCTTAAATAAGAAATTTGTTGAGTTGATGCAGGGGGAGTTTGAGATGAGCCTCATGGGTGAATTAACATTTTTCGTGGGATTGCAGGTTTAACAATCAGAGGGTGGAATTTTCATCAATCAAAAGAAGTACACACAAGAGCTAATCAAGAAATACAAGTTTGAATCTGCCAAGCCACATCCCACTCCTATGTCTACTTCTCTTAAACTGGATAAAGATGAGCATGGTAAGAATGCTGATCAGAATTTTTTTAGATGAATGATAGGATCCTTACTATACTTAACTGCTAGCAGACTCGACATACAATTCAGTGTTTGCATGTATGCTAGATTTCAATCTTGTCTTAAAGAATCATACATGACTACCGTGAAATGAATCTTTCTATATTTAGTTGGGTCTAGCGATCTTGGTTTGTGATTTCCCAAGGGTCATAATTTGGATTTGATTGCATATACTGATTCGGATTTTACGGGCTGTAAAGTGGATCAGAAAAACACTAGGGGGTATTGTCAGTTTCTAGGGGGCTACATGGTATCATGGGCCTCTAAGAAACAAAACTCAATGGCATTATCAACTGCTGAAGCCGAGTATGTAGCAGCAGGCAGTTGTGCAGTCCAAGTGCTATGGATCCAATAGTAAATGATTGATTTTGGCATATCTTTGAAAAACACACCCATCTTTTGTGTTAATTCTTTAACAATAAATCTTTCTAAAAATCATGTTCAACACTCAAGAGTTAAACACATTGAAATTCGCCATCATTTTTTTAGAGATCATATTAGTAAAGGTGATTTTGAACTGACATTTGTAGACATAAATAATCAACTTGCAGATATCTTTACAGAACCTTTGAATGAAGAAAAATTCTCAAATTTAAGGAGAGAACTTGGAATTTGTAGGATTGATGGTTGTTGAGTTCATAATAGTCACTTGCATACCCTATGAAATTGAATATTCACCTTGAATTCTTACATACCTTTTGAATAATCAGTCCCCTGATTAAAGCAAATAAAAAAATGTGTGATCTTGCTTTTGAGTGTTTCTTCATACTCCTTGCATGCCTAGTTATAGATAGTTTAATACACTTTTGTTAGATTTTCTAAGACCACACTATCTTGCTAAATTATACTGCATTGATTCAAGACAAGTGAGGAATCATGCCATATACTAAGGGGGAGAAACTTTTTTGGGAGTGCATACTTTAAGAGGGAGAGCCATATCCTTGTGTCTAGCTTAACTTACAAAACTCACTCAAAACAAAGCCCCCTACAAACTTTACACATTATGATTACTGATTCTTTAACCATAAGGATATTGAAAATTCCTCTTAACACTTTAATGATGCTCATATTCCTACTTTTACATGAAAAGTAATCATGAGGAAAAAGCTGTCAACCCCTAAAATTAATGAATAAGTGGAATATGGATCATAGTAACTGGGTCTCCCCATTGAACAAATGAAGAGCCTCGCATAAAAAAGTGAAGTAAGTTTCCACTTTGAAAATAAAAGTGACGGATCCTAGTAACCGGGTCTATTCATTGAACAAATGTTGAGCCTCACGTCAAATGAAGAAGTCCAAATAACAAAAATTAGGGTTTATGTGAAGCTACTGATAGTCGAGAAGCTCAAATGTATTTGCAGGTAATAAGGAAATCATCTAGTGTTATTTAGAATTTTTGGTAAATCCTTAGGTTTAAGGTTCATTGCTCATATTTTCACACCTACACATTATGGGGTAGTTGTATTGAGTGCATATTGTAACTTTGTCCATTCGCATAGGCTATGTAGTATTCTCTTTAATGAATGCACATCTTCATTAGTTTTGGTTCATTAACTACACTTCTTTTATGAATCATGGGCATTGTTCTTACTCCACTCCCACCAAAGGAGAGATGTACTAAATATCTATATTTTGCTTGATCTTAATGAATGCTTGCATGCATGAATGAAATTTCAATAAAACATTCAATAATCGAACCCCATTTCAAGTGATCACTATTAATGTTTTCTGCATATATCCTTCCACCATCTATGTCTTGATATGTTTTTTTTAATACCTCATTTTTGATTTCCAATTAAATAGATTTCATATTTTGAAACCATCTGGATAACTGGTATATCAAATAGTGATTTATGGAAGAACAGATTAGGTCTGTCCAGAAATTGTCACTATGCGTGAGACTATCCTCCGTCAAGTACCAGGAATCAGAGAAATCAGATGAATGCTTCTTGTGCATTTCAGTTCATTTCTATTCAGGTCAGTAATCATGATAATTAAAATTTGCTCAACTCCATCATGGAAAATAAAGATCCATAAACTCAATCCATTTCTGAATGACAAAATAACATAGCTCAACTCATGTGATTTCTTTGGAATGCTTTTACTAATGAGAGTTTACACTTTGTGTGCTTATTTTTGCAAATGAGTTTTCTCCATAGAATGCATCAAGATCCCTTATAGTTAGTCATCTACTTGACAGATTTCTGGTATATCAAAAGGTGTTTGTTGGAATGATAGCTTAAGCCTACCAAGAAGATAACACTTTACGTGAGTTGGATCTTCGGATTAATATCTCTGCCTAATACCAGAAATTTGTTGGGTGTGACAGATTATATTGCATCTAAACTGATTTCCTTCACATCTGAACTTCCTTCTTTCTTATATTCTTTTTCATATCATATCTCGATTGCACAAATATTCTATCTTTTCCTCCCTGCTTTTTGATCATGGCAAGAGACTACAGTTTATTGCAAATTACAAATAATGTGCAAATGCATTACAAATGATGCTCAGAGGTGAATGCTACAATAAATGCAATTGCATTATAAATGCTCAAATGTGAATGTGTGAATGCTCTGAATGTGCGGTGAATGAAGCTTATAGGTGAACTTGCAATAAAGTTTTGCCATCATCAAAAAGGGGGAGATCGTTGTGCCCCAAGTGCTTTTGATAATGACATAACTTTATATCTGTGAATCGATCATGAATTGTGTGAGATTACAGTTTGGTCAGCCTCATTGAACAATAGTTTCATTGATAAATCATGTTATATTCTAATGTGAAAATTTGTCAATTCTGAGCCCTCTTCTAGTGTGAATGCTTGATTCAATACACTCGTGTCAATCTCATTCTAAACTAGGGATAGATGAGTTTTAACTTCATAATTTCAACTAGAAGATTGAGTTATTGTCTAATCCCTCTCTAAGTTCTAATCAGTTTCAAAGAAGTCCAGAATGTCAAAGACATCAATCTAAGGTATGTTGGACTTATTAGATTCAAACACATGCCTAATTGAGTCAAATTTTGTGCTTTACAGGTGAATCGGTCGACTTGGGTGTAGAGCCAGTCAACTTGGACAGAGCAAGGCAATATTAGTCGACTGATCTCCAACTCAGTCAACAGATGTGTAGAACAGTCAACAAATGTAAGGAAGAGTCGACAGATGTGAAGAAAAGTCGACAGGGGCAACAAAAAGCAACTCCAACCTACAGAAGACCTAGCTGCAAACCAACGTTGATAGACTTAACGTTTAAGTCGACAGATATGAGTCCATAATCGACAAACAAGCTCAAGTCGACAGACGTCGTCAGGGTTGCTCAGCTCAACTGAATGGATGTTCATGCGAGGAAACAATGAGTTAACCTATCAACCAACTAGGTCGACTGATATCATCTGAGCTCGTAGCACTAAGTCGACAGACCAAAGTTCAACGAACTGACAAGCTCAAGTCGATAAATCTGAAATTCAAGTCGACTGAACTAACTGCTCAGTCGACTAACCAAAGGCCAGCCATACAAGCACGTGGGGTTTTAAGTAGATCACTACCAGTCATGTGATCTCTCTTTCTAATCATTGGCACACACCTTTAAGACACGTGGCTTAGGTTCTAGAAGGGTCCTAGGTAAGAATATTCTATTTTTAACATGGACCAATCAGAAAATTGCTTGGAAATGGAGAATTATCCAGTATTCTCTGCTATAAATATCTTCACTCGCCCTGGAGAAGATGAGATGCTTGAGAATTTTTTAGAGACGCCATGAGCATCTTTGAAGAACACCTAAGAAGAGGAAGAAGAGACTTGGTGGAGAAGAAGGAGAAGAGAAAGGAGAGAGGAGCTTGTCCCCGTGTTGCCGGAAGGTGATCCCCTCCAGTTTGAGACCATTTTCATCATCTGAATCAAGATCCATATGGTTCATGCTACGTAGACTATGATTCTGTCATCGTCGAAGCAAGCTTCATCATGAGAAGAGCCATCTAAAGTGGGAAACTAAAACTACAGAAATTCTTTCCATCCTATTTGAATCTCTGTCTTAGATTT
The DNA here is from genome assembly GCA_022559845.1 of Amorphophallus konjac. Classification (NCBI taxonomy): domain Eukaryota; kingdom Viridiplantae; phylum Streptophyta; class Magnoliopsida; order Alismatales; family Araceae; genus Amorphophallus; species Amorphophallus konjac. The sequence goes on along the minus strand of JAHNEJ010001127.1, from coordinate 96,688 downwards.
CTACTTTGATGCAAGTTGTGTATAGAACTCGCACATATCTCGTGTGTGTGTGTGATTGGACTATGTTTAGTCCATATCTGAGTGATTGTGCTACGATCCGTAGCGCGCGTGTGTGTAAGCTGCAAACTGCAGTGTGTGTGTGTGTGTGTGTGTGTGTGTGTGTGTGTGTGTGTGTGTGTGTGTGTGTGTGTGTGTGTGTGTGTGTGTGTGTGTGTGTGTGTGTGTGTGTGTGTGTGTGTGTGTGTGTGTGTGTGTGTGTGTGTGTGTGTGTGTGTATGCTTGTTGTTGCATCTTGCAGTGTGTGTGTGTGAAATCTACATTCTAGTGGATTTCAAACCCTCACTCTGTGAGGGGTGGACATAGGGAGCCCGGTTGTGGTCCCGAACCACCTAAAAATTTGTCGCCTCGTGTGGTTTGATTTGTGTCCATTTGAATCTCTTGTGGCTAAATTCGAGTGTAAAGCGGTGAGATCTGAGTGAATCACTTGATTTCTAAATAGAACTCAAATATTTTATAAATATATCTTAATCTTAAAATTTTCATTGTAATTGCCGCTTGCTTGGTACAACAGCTAAAAGTGTGTTTGCATGGTTCCGTGTGTTTTGCCATTCTTGTGTGATTAATGAGGGCCATCCCTATGTGATTTATGTAATGTGGGCAGTCATTCATGTATAATCGAGCAATAGCTGATGATTATCCCTGCGAGAGTTCTGTAATCGCGGAGGATACTCCCGCATGAGTTATGTGATCGTGGATGAGTGTTCTTGCATGAGTCATTGGGCAGACATTCACGAGTTTATGTCATCCTACCCTACATGGTTCATTGATGCTTAATAGTGTTGTTCTAAGATTTACAGTGGTTCAGGTGCGTGCGTGCTCACATTCTCGAGATTCCCGCGAGACTGCAGAAGATAATGCTTTACAGTTACACTACCTTAAGGGCATGTCATGGTCTGACCAGGTGAGATGGCATCGTGTGTACGACGCTCCTTGCGGAGGCGAGAGCGTCTGAGCGTGTATACCTTTGTTAGGCCAAGTGTATGTCGTTGACGGACACAGTGGCACGTACCCCGTATCAGGTAGTAGGACACGACCATACTGTTGGGCGTAGAGGCACGGACCGTAGCCAGTCCCCGGGTATGGTGTGTGTGTGTGTGTGTGTGTGTGTGTGTGTGTGTGTGTGTGTGTGTGTGTGTGTGTGTGTGTGTGTGTGTGTGTGTGTGTGTGTGTGTGTGTGTGTGTGTGTGTGTGTGTGTGTGTGTGTGTGTGTGTGTGTGTGTGTGTGTGTGTGTGTGTGTGTGTGTGTGTGTGTGTGTGTGTGTGTGTGTGTGTGTGTGTGTGTGTGTGTGTGTGTGTGTGTCTCCTCTGCTCCTCCCGAGACCAAGTGTGGGCAGTGTGCGTGCATATGAGACCTTGGCGTAGTATAAGACGTTAGTGGACGCCTCTGACCTTGTTGTGTATAATTGAGTGGCGGACCCTATGCCGGTAAGGTTGGGATACCGACAGCATTATCGATGGCCCTTCCGACAGATGAGCTGGATTTACCCTATGTAGAGGGCATGATTTTCTTACTGGTTTTGATTTGAATTGGTGTCAAACCAAGAAGTCGTTATATCTTTAAATGATGTCTGCTCCCAAGGTGCTATTTTAATTAAAAAATTAAAAAAACATAAATTCCAAGAAACAGCGTCTCTCCAGAATGGTGTTAATTTAATTTCAAATTTTAAATTCTAGAAAAACCTAAAAAATGACACCTTCCATGAAGTCACTAATTCTTGAAGTTGCGTCCGAGCAATAGACGCTAAGTCAAATTCAAATTTAAAATTCCAGGAAAACCCACAAATGACGAATGGTGTTAATTCTTGAATTAACACCTACCATGTCGACGCTATTCAAAAGTTGCGTGCAAGACATGGACCAAATTCCTTTACTAACCGCCACAAAGCCCTCCAAAAGCTCATTTGAAACATTCAACTCCTCTCCTCTGTTATTCTTTCTCCTCTGCTCTCCTACGACCGAAACCCAAACCTCATCCTGATGGCATCTTATGCAAGTGGCAGCGGCCGAGGGAAACGTCGGCGGGTCGAAGTGTCGCTGGTGATGTTCGTGGAAGAGGAAAAATGGCGAGAAGAAGAAGAGGAATGGGAAGTGCCGGGGGGATCCCACTCCGGCAAGACAACCAATTCTGATGAGGTGGGAGAAGGAGAAAAAGAAGGAAAGGAATTAACGATAGCAGAAGAAGGAGAAGAGGAAGCGGAGGAGGACGAAGGAGTAGAGGAAGCGGATGCACCATCGCCTCCGAGAGTGGGGCTCCATGGAGGGGAAGTCGGGCCGCACTACAGGATGGTAAGTAGCAGTCCTAAATAGTTTTTGTCTCTCTCTTTTGTTTGTTTGAATCATTGTGGAATGTAAGGAGGGAAAGACCATCGATGCTAGATGGGATGAATGAGAAATTTACGTCTGACCCAGTCGGTGCCAATTAATTAGCGTCGACTGAGTCATTCGCAAATTTCCCCAGAACAAAGCATTTTTTATTTTTATTCTTTATTCTCATTATTAATGAAGTGTTTTCTTTTTGTTTTGTTTGGCTTGCAGGGAACAGTAAGGACTAGAATTTCATGGTTTTTGGTGGTGGTGGTCTACCGGAGTCTGCCAAATTTTTAGAGTGCCAAAGTGGATGCGATGGGGTTTGGGACTTTCATGAGCATACAGCCCTTCTGACTAGACCTAATCTTATTCAAGTGCTGAGGGAGAGATGGGATAGAGGGAGTCGAACCTTCCTGATGCCTTGGGGGCATATGGTGCCCAGCCTCGAGAACGTGACCAAGATCACGAGATTGAGGGTGGACGGCAAGGCGGTCAGCAGAGTGGCCTACCCACACTATAGGGATTTGGCCCAGCAGTTGCTAGGTTTGGACACGGTTGCATCTGGCCCTGTGGATTGCAGGTTAGTATACCGGGCAAAGCGCATGGGTGCGCTTGGGTTAGCAAAGGGGCGCCAGAGATTAGGTGAGCCGATAAGGGATTTTCTGGAGAGGATGATAGGCAAGGCCTGAGCGACGTATTGTCACGATCCATGCCAGCACGAGATACTGGACAAACACTTGAGGAGGTTCTTATTCTTGATGCTGGGAAGGCTTTTATTGGGTACCAAGGGAGACGACATCAACTGCAAATTTCTTGGGCTGCTGGAGGATCTGAAGCGAGTAGGGCGATATGCTTGGGGAGCCGCCCTGCTGGCACATCTTATAGCCGACCTATCCACAGCGACAAGTCGTGAGACAACGGTCAGTGGCTTCTCACCATTTCTCTAGGTACACAAAATTCTTATTTATTTATTTATTTTTTTAATTTAAGTTGGATATGACTATGATCTTTATTTAGTTTCATATGCAATCATTAATGATATGTGATGGATACAGGTGTGGAGCCACTACTACAAGCCCATGGATAGGGTGAGACTGCGGTATCCTGACGCCGTGCAGTTGGCCCGACGTTGGGTGCCGCTGATGACAGGGGTCCCGCACATCTATGGGTTGACGGTGCTGAGGCGGGAGTTTCGTGACTACCTTACTGCTATGGTATGCATGTGCTTATTTTACGCATATTTCTACTTATGTATGTTCATAATGGAATGATCCTATAATGGTGCATATATGCAGGTGGTCTGGAGACCCTACCTAGATATGCCTGATGATGGCCAGCCTTGGGTTGTGGCTGGCCGACCTCTATTCGGGCATAACATTTGGCTTCACTGCCTGAATGAGATCGAGCCCTTAAGGGTTTGCCTGGCGATGACGACCCTGAGTTTACACCACGAGTGGATAGAGGCCTCGTGGCATCGGGCGGAAGTCCTAAGGATAGACTACCCCGATAGATTGGAGACTACGCTTCCCTAAGTAGTACGCTGACTGGCAGAGAGGAGGGACTGCAGTGGTGTCCCACGCACTAGATAGCATGACATACCTATAGCGATACTGGGAGACCTATGCAGGCCGGCCTCTGATGAGGCCAGTGGGGGTATGTATGGTATGAGTGTGCATTTTTTATATTTCATATTTTTATTCATATGTCTTAACCTAAATGCCATGGATGCAGGATGTGTGTGATGCCATGGTGGTAGACTGACAGGCGCAGCTACGAGACGTCGAAGCCCAGCTAGCGGCCACACAGGCGACCCTAGAGACCTTAGTGAGTATAATGATGATGATGCAACATGATGATTATGCCCGGATTTCTGGTGTTCATCCACTGACTATCTTGATTTTTGATGCAGCGTGCCCAGCAGGGTGCAACAGCAGAAGGAGCAGGGGGTGTTTCTTCGAGTTCCAGGGAACCAGCTGTTGAGATAGCTTCACTTGAGGAGCGCCTGGCTAGTGCAGTTGCTTGTGCCGAGGAGTCAGAGAGAGATCTTGCTGCTAGGGTTAGTTTTCCATAACAATAACATTTATCATTCAAGCATATGTAATCATGCAATTATATATTCCTCATAAAATGCTTTATTGATTCACTACTAATGTTATGAGGATGGTGAATTCCACAGGTAGAGGAGCTGCAGGCGGCACTCACCAGGGCTACCTTGGCGGAGACAAATGTGATGATCCACAAGGAGTAGGTCACCGAGCTAGAGAGGGAGTTGAGGACCAAGATACAGAGGAGCTCCCTAGCGATGTGGTGGAGCTACGTGCCCTGCTTGGCATGGAGCATAGAGAGAGAGAGGAGAGGGCCCGTGAGAGAGAGCGAAGGGAGTAGGAGAGAGAGAGGAAGTGGAGAGAGAGAGCACGTGAGAGAGAGAGGTGGGAGCAAGAGAGGAGGGAGAGAGACAAAGAGCTATCGGTGCTTTGGATGAGGATCGGGGTAGCTGAGCAGCATTGCAAGGACGTAGAGGAGGGCTACAGGCAAGGGCACGAGCGTGCCCGGCGAGAGGGGTGACCCAGTGCCTACTCTAGTAGCACTTATTTCACCACGACCTCTGAGTACCAACAGAACATGGAGGCCTAGAGGAGAGCACGAGGTGACCAGCCAGTCACCTTGCAGAAGTCGATGAGGGCCCCACGAGATCCTCACACCCAAGGTACAGAGGGAGGTGAGGCAACGAGTAGAGAGAGACATGAGTAGGGTGGTGATGAGAGCTAGACATATGCACACCCACTCATGAGTTGTATAATGTACATGATTATGATAATGAATAGAAAGGAATTTTGTTACCTCTACTTGCTCCTTTATACTTGTGTATGGTCTTTTGTGCCATGCTCCTACGTATCTCAATTGAAACAAACACATTAGTTTTCCCTGTTCTGACTTGGCCTCTTGCTGGATAAGCAAGTGGCTACTTCGCCCATGACCTGGATAATGGGTCAAGGGGCCAAGCCTTTATTCAATTAACGTGAAATAATAAAAGGGGCTTAAGTGATGCAGCATGCAAGCACACAGATGCAAATAGGAATTAAAGTATGACCACACATGATGCAAACAAGCAAATGATTTTTTCTTTTTCTTCTTTTTTTCTTCTTTTTTCTTTTTTTTGTTCTGTCATGACAAGAAATGGCATTCGACCCAGTCGGCGCCAATTAATTGGTGGCGACTGAGGCATCGCCATTTCCCCCTATTCCTAGAACATTTTTATTTTTTTATCTTTATTTATTTTTTATTTTTTATTTTTCTCTTTTTTTATTTGTTTATTGTTGTTTTGTTGTGCTTTTTGTTTATTTTTGATATGCAGGGAAATGGTGTTCGACTCAGTTAGCGCCAATTAATTGGTGGCGACTGAATCGTCGCCATTTCCACCGATTCGCACAGTAGAGTTTTTTTCCTTTTATCTTTTTTTTTTTATATTTAGGCTATCATAGTAAAAGACCGGAAACCTTACTCATTAACCATCTTAAACTCATTAGTCATTCTTAAATAATTTAATGAGGCGTTAACGTGCTTAAATTATGCTTTCACTCAAAATCTCATTCGACAACGTCCTCCTAAATCTGTCTTCACCATCCCTCAAGTTTGTGGCACACCACTTAGGGAGAAGGGAAGAAGATGGTGAGGAAGTTCATAAGGGGGTTCGAAAGACCTAGGAGACTCCCTTCCCCTACCTTATTGCCTATTGTGGTTCAGTCTTTGGCTTGTGGGGATTTTTTCTTTCTTGCTTTTGCCTTTTTTGCTTTTAGATGTATTCTTACGACTAGGGTTTTCCCTGCGGGGACTTTGCCCTCTTGACATGTATTTTTTTTAGGTGCATAATTTGCTTTTGACTTTCCTCGAGCTTCGGTGTATTACTCCCCCTTTTGGCCACAACTTCCTCCTACTAAGGCAACGAGTAGGTTCAGTAGTCTAACCCGAGGTCTCACTCCCCCATCATAGACCGAAGAGAAGAGAATAGCACATTATGATCTCGGTATAGCTTTGACTTTACTCATATTTTGCATCATTTGATCTTAAGAGTGGAGCGTGTTGTGTGCGCAAGAGTTAACCCAGGGTTAAATTACCAAGAGTGAAGAATGAATTAAAAATTTTGATTTTTTTTAGTTTTATTGGTCCATGCACCATGACGGTCCACAATTTTATCTTAGAGGTAGTACTTTTTAAGATATATCCCATTCTAGGGGTGAGGCAACTCTTCCCCTTCGGCATTAACCAGTTTATAGGCATTACTACGATAAACTTAGTGCACAACATAAGGACCTTCCAAATTTGGTTGGAGCTTAGAGTGAGGCCCGGCAGGTTTTACAAAAATTCTTTTAATTACCATATCACCAACTTTGAATTTTCTCTCAATTACTTTCTTTTGATAAAAACCTGAGAGCCTATTTTGATATGTACGCGCGTGTTCAGTATCAGCCAAACGCTTCTCATCTAGGAGTTCTAATTGGGCAAGGAGAGATTCACATCGTTCATCAATAGAAAGCTCATTGTCCAGTTTTACTCTGAGAGAAGGGATAAGAACCTCATAGGGAACTATCGCCTCCATCCCATAAGTAAGGGCAAATGTGGTTTGCCCAGTGGGTGTGTGAATGGAGGTGCGATAGGCCCATAGAGCCTCGATGAGCTTCCCTAGCCAATCCGAGAATTTATTAGCCTCACAAGTTTTCTTAATTATCTTAATCAATGTTTTATTGGTTGCCTCTGCTTGACCATTGCCCTGTGGACAATATGGAGATGAATGATGCAATGCAATCTTATACCTATTGCAGAGGTCCTGAAGCTCTTGAGAGATGAATTGATATCCATTGTTGGTGATGATAGTGCTTGGAATGCTGAACCTGGTGATAATGTTCTTCATGACGAACTTGCATACCATTGACACTTTAATCTCCACGTATGCTTCTGCTTTAGCTCACTTGGTGAAGTACTCCATCGCCATGAGGATAAAAGAATTTTTATTTGGTGAGGAGATTAGAATTGCCAAGGAGACCAATGATATCAAAAGCTCACATGGAGAAGGGCCATGAGGAGGACACAGGATGGAGTGAAGAGGCAAGAGAAAGAATTTTATTGGCGTGCAGTTGGCACTTGACACAACTTCAAACATAGATGGAGCAGTCCTCTTTAGAGTAGGCCAATAGAAACCTAGACTAAGGATTTTCTTTGCTAGAATCTGACTATTCACATGACCACTATAGACTCTTGAATGTGCCTCCACAACGACCTTCCATGCTTCATCATCATCAAGACATCTAAGAAGAACACCAGTGAGGCCTCTCCTATAAAGCATGCCTCCAACTAGAGTATACTGTTGAGTGACTCTCCTTATGGCTCTCTTTTCTTCCATTGTGACTTCCTCAGGATAAGACTGATCTCTACAATATTTTACAATTTCATAGTACCATCGCTTCTCCTTATCAGCCAATTCTTATTCTAAATCTAATAGCATGACCGATTTGTTCTCAATGATCTCACCTTCATTAACCTTCTTTAGCAGCTCTTCTTTAACTCTAAAGAATGCAACATCTTTAGTTGTAGGAGTGAGACGCCTATGGATGATGATAGATTCAAAGTTCCTGCCAAGAGAAAAAGTTAAGGAAGAAGCTAATGAAGCAAGAGTATCAGCTAAAATATTTTGATTACGAGGGACATGGACAAAGATCAGTTTAGTAAAGAGCTTGGCATAGACAGAAGTAAGTTCATGATAGGGCTTGAGCTTAGGGTCAAGAGTACGACATTTGATGAGAACTTGGTGAAGGATAAGCTGACTATCACCTACGTACAATCTGTAATTGGGTGACACCATATAGACGGGCGGCCTCAAGTCCAGCCAGAAGAGCCTCGTATTCGACTATGTTGTTAGTAATAGGGAATGCAAGCTGAAAGGCTTGTGGAATGGTGACAGATGATAGGTGAACAATGTCGACACCCTTATCATGAGAATTCAGAGCACTATCAAAATTTAATGTCAACATTGGATCTAAGGGTTGATTGATGGTGTCACGTCCCGATGTGAAAAATTGGAACATAGTAGTTATAGCATTCATGTCAATCAGAGCACAATAATAGCCACAAGATAACATAACCACAAAGGAACACATTTGAGCCACAAATTCTAACTTTATTGATAATCAAAGGTTTAGTACATCAACATCCACCTGTGTAATACCCTGGATTCCTCTGATCGGAATTAGAGAGCTTTCGGAGCGCTTTCGTGGGTCCTGATAGTGTTTTATGCTCCACTCAGGTTTTTCCCTTCTATAACTTGCGGAATCCCATGGAGAGTGAACCATTGAGTTTTGAGACTCCCGGATGGCACAGGTGCGTTGTGCTCGTTCCGAGGATCGCAAAGACTATTTTTCCATATTTTTTTGAGTTTACAGAATTTTGTGTAGAAAATTAAATTTTAGGAAATATTGCTAATTTCTTATTTTCTTTTCCTTTTAACCCTTCCTCTCTCCTCTCTCCTCTCTCACATTTCTCACTTATCTCCCTCTGTTCTCTCTCCTCTCCCCCGGGACGTACGACCTTGGCAGAGTTGGACGAGGTGGTGATGGCGTGGAGCTGACATGGACCGTGATGGTGTGAGAATGGGAGCGTGACGAAGGCGCGATCCCATTCGTGGATTCAAAGCCGGCATGGGTTGTCCATGTGATTGTTTTCGACGTGGTTTGGCCGTTTCGGTGCGCGAGATCTTCGGTTGAGGTAGGGGGATGGATACCCTACTCTTTTCTTGCATCCTCTCGTGATTTGGAGCCAAATAGTGTGAGTTTGAGCAGATTTTCCAGCTTTAAGGGCGAAAGCATGTTTTGGGGGTGTGAGCCGTGTTCGTCGTTCCAAGCGATGGTTTTCACATTAAATGGTAAAATATGAACCCTTGGAATGTTGGGATTCAATCCCCGCCAGTTTAACTCTGTTTGGTTGTGAATTGGGGCCGGTATGAGCTCGTTTATCCATGTGACTTGGTTTGGGTCGATTCATGGGAATCGCCCGTTTCTTACCGTTTTGTGGATGGTTTGATCCCTTCTGACTTGTCGAAGGTTGATATCGACTTTAGGAATGTTTTCTAGTCGTTCTGGGATGATTGGGGTGTGGAATAACCAAGTTTTAGGTGGTTCTATGATTTTCGCATCGGAGTGTAGTAGCCTTCCTACCAGGGACCGCCGTTTGCAAAGGCGGCCCTCCAGAGACCGCTATTCGAAGGTCTATTGTCTGTTTTTGGTTGCGATCTCACGATCGATCGCAACTCTGAATTAGCGACCCTTGGGGAGACTGCTAATTGGCGTTTTAAGTCAGTTCGGGATTGTGGTCTAGCTCCCGACCGCTATTTGGCTTTGGCGGCATAGGAGGACCGCCAATTCCTGAAAATGGTCCCATGAAGACCGTTATATGGTATCAACGGTTTTAAGTCCATTCCTAGTAGCGACCTTGCAGCTGACCGTCTTTTGAAGTGACGGTTAGGCAAAGGATAGCCACTAGGTTGGTTTATTGTGTGCTTTCGAGGCGGTTTGGGAATGGCGGTCTGGCCATGACCGCCAATGTCAAGAGACGACCATAGGAGGACCGCAACTTGCCATTAGCGGCCTTGAGCAAGACCTTTTTTTGCCTACTTAGTTCTGTGAGTAGCGGCCATGTCTATGACCGCCTATTTCTGGTAGCGGCCATAGAGCTAACTGCCAATTTCTTTTTGCGGCCAGGGTTAAGACCGCTATTTGCCTGGGCTTTCTAGTAGCCGCCATAGGGGTGACCATCACTTTCCCAGAGTGTTCTTTTGTGTTGGTTTGGCTTTCGGTTGTTGTGGCTTCGACCCCTTGGTTAGCCCATTGTTCCATGGATGTCTTGGACGTCTTATGAGGGCAGTGACCGTGTTATAGGGTGTTCAGAAGTGCCATTGTACCGAGCGGTATTCTGTGTTATTTCGAGGGTCATTATGATTTCCGGTCAATATTATGAGGATCACGACCTAGTTTGGACGCTTGGAGGTATCATCTTACCTCAGTTTGCGTGTCCGTATGATTTGAGGGCTTTGGTAATCCCTCATGTTCCATGTTTCGCATTATGCGTAATTGTGAGTCCGTTGAGTGGCCTTGGGGCCGAGGACTCATTATTGATGTGTGGATCCGGCTATCCGGTGCCGCTTCCACTATGCTTTACCATGATTTGGCTTAGGGACCAGGCTGATTAACGGCGTGTTGCCGTGATGTGTGACGATCTTGACCTGAGTCTTGTGACTCAAGGATCATTATGTTAGAAGGTCTAGTTATCTATCGTGAGTCTGGTGGAAGTTCTGTGTGTAGCCTTCTGCTCCGTAGTACGTGCGACAGGTGCGTGCTTACCCTTTCCGTACTTTGGTGTTTATGTTTGAAAGTCTCTGTGTCTAGTGAGCCTCCACTAGTCGTAGCCTGACGACACTTTCTATGTGTCGACCCACCTAGGAGTGGTGGCGGGGCAAGTTCCCCGTTGAGACGGTTTATAGGCTGGTTGCCGTGGGGCCCCTTTGTCTTGCCGTGAGAGTCCCATGGGAGGGGAAAACCAGCTAGAGGCCTGGCTCAAGACACTGAGCTTGTGTGTGCAAATGTGGTTAGGGGCGTTTGGATCAGCGACGACGGGCGTGACCCTGACTAGTCACTCATTACTTGGTACTTGTTTCTTGTTGAGTGTCTCTGTTACCGCCATTCCGGGCCAGTGGGAGATGCTTGTGGTGCAGTGTAAGACGTCAGTGGACGCATCTGGCTGTTCTTCTAGTGAGGAGGTGCTTCTGTCACATGACACATGACTTGTGGCTTTTGTGACTGTTTTCCTTCATGGTTGACATGACTTGCCGGGTAGTCTGTGTTCGGCTTTACTCGAGGCCACTGTAGCGTACACGATGATGAGATCGTGCATGTCTTGTGCCGTTAGACCATGTGGTCTTGAGTTGGGCTTTTGTCTCAATAGATGAGCCTGCATGACTGAGGTGTCGTGATGTGTCCTGGCTGTGTAGCCATAGTCTTTTGTATCGGTTTAGTGATTCTCGACTATATGTCTGGGGATTCATGTCCTTTCCGATTAGGAGTAGTTTGGAGGGCCGAGGTCCGATCGGCTGCCATGTTTCCGTGGTACGACATTTCCTCTTTACTTTTATTGTTCCTACTCATGTTTCTTGCTTTGGTAGTTGCTTTTGTTGCACTGCTGTTACTGTGATATTTCGTGGTAGGGTTTTGAAGGATCCCTGCTGAGCTAGTGAAACGAGACTCACCCCTGACTTTTCAGGTGTAGTTGTTCTTCCTTGTGCATGGAGGTGCAGTGCGTCGTTCTTAGTTGCCAGTGTCGGGCTCCCCCGACTTGAGAGTACGTTCTCTTTCCTATTGTACTGTACTTTAGTTGGACTGGACTCTACTAGTTTTAATTGTGATAGAAAATGTAATTTTATTTCTGCTATATTAGCAATCCTGATCATTAAAATTTAATTGCTTACTGTCTTATCTTGAAGTTCAATGTACTCACACACTCCTTTATATCCATTCGGAGCTTTATTGCTCTTGGGAGGCCTCTCAGGATCCAAGTGGTATCGGTGTTACCTGGTATCTGGACTCTGGGTCGTCACAATCTAACTCCAACTGGACCATTGATCTAAAACAAATGGCATAACACCTTCATTTGACCACTTTTACAATGACTTGACTCCATATTGACAATAACTCAGGACATCAAGAAAAGAAAAAGACACGACAAGACATCTAGGCAGAAACACTCCAAGATCACGCTCACCCTTCCTCGACCAATTGAAGGTCCTCATCCGAGCTACCTGAAAAATGTTAAGAAAACTGGGTGAGAGAAAGCTCAGTAGGAATTACATCTCTATGCCAGGGAAACTTTAAGTGATTAACATTTTAATAAGATTCCAGTGTGCTAACGAGAAAAACATGAGTAAAGTAACAATTCAATCAATAGATAAGCATGTAACTAAATTAAGCAAGATGATGATATGAGAATCGACTGAGAGCAAAATTAATCTCAAAACAGGGATAATAACAGGATCTAGAACAAGTGCATGTAACAAGAACTATCATGTGATTGACCATATCAAGCACGCATGTATATTCATGTATTCAGGTCATGTAGAGTCATGTAATTCAAAAGAGATTGAATGTCATAGACTTATCATGCAAGAGAGTACTTCGGTGCAATGCTACACCTTGTCATTACAACTCACATGGGCAATTACAACTTTCGGGTGCTCCTCCCAGGATCAAACTGGGCCCTTAATGGTGTATTGGCATTGAATGATGGATCTAAGATCCAAGTAAAAATCTAGATATTCATTATTTAATGGCCAAGAATTTCAAAGACAAGCTCATGTAATCAAGGATATCAAGAGTTAAGATAAGAAATCCTTAGAAGGAGTTCAAAGGTTCAAGCTTATTATGTCAAGGGGTAAGTCATTAGGAAATGACTTAGGAATAGAAATCATGGTTATTTATAATAATGAGGTTCTGGAATATCCTTTAAAGGTCTAGGATGTCAAGGAAAATATCCTTGAAAGGCTAGAATTCTGGACTAGAATCGAATACCCATCATACAAACGCAAGAAACAAGAGTCCGAGAAAATTGGGCATGAATGGGATCTTGCCCATGATCGTGATATGAACTCGTCCAGCACGATAGCTGCGATCAGGGTCAATAGGGCTAAGGCACAAGAGAACGCGGTCTAACGATCCACCGCCTTCTCAAACAAAAGGCTGAACGCGGTCCCTGTTCAGACAACGTTCAAAACTGTGATGGCAAAACCTGGATAGAACCCCGTTCTACCCTTCCAAAGGATAGTTGAACCCTATCCTACTAGGACGTGGATTCTAGTGGTTTTCAAAGCATTTAGGGTACAACATGCTCGGCGTCCTAGTGAGAATCCCAGACTCGCGGAGACTTACGGAGGCCTTGATGTAGTAGTTCCAATCCAACGGAAGGAATATCCGGCGGAGGGTTCTAGTTGCACCAAGAATTAAGGGTGTACAGTAACACGGAAACCAGTAAAAGTGGTGAGTCAATGCCACTGGGGTGGCACGACCCTCAAACAAAACTTCTTCAATTCTACTCTATGGAAGACACCAAATAATCAATCAGGCTAGCATGTCATGAAAGCACGGAAGATTAATAACATCTAATAAGTTTGAACAGTAGGCTATTCTACTCTTTTTCTACACTAGATAATGTAGAGATGATATAAGCATCAAGTAGGATGAGTGAAACATGGATCTTAATCAACTTATTAAGGATTAAGCATTATTTCAAGAGCCCTAGTCATATAGTGCATTCAGAAATCATTTACAACATATGAACATGTTGTCGAACCTTAAATAACAAAGATCAAGCACTTGAAAACTTAGGGTTTTGCTAGAAAACTCGGGGCCAGAATGTGGTCCTCTCCTAGTGTAATGTCCTCAGGTTGTCGGATCGTATTTTCGCGGGTTGTGGATTATGTCCGTGTGGGTTTCAGACTTTAATATTGGATCTTCGAACCCTTAGATGGTATTTGCGTGAATTATTTCGAGTTCGTGGCGGCACGTTAAGCAACCATGCTTTTTTCTGGAATTTTTTTGAGTCGAATATATTTTTCAACAATTTTTTTAGAGCTTATGTGAATTTCCTAATGAAAAAAAGGAAAAGAAAGAAAAGTTTCTTTTATTTAACCCACCTCCCTTCATTTCTCTCCCTCACTCTCATAACCTCTCTTTCCCCCATCCCATTCTCTCCCTCTCACTCTCACGTCTCTGCCTCTCTCCCTCTTCTTCTCCAGTGGCCGACGGGGAGGACCTGTAGGTGAGATAGAGGGCGGTGCGGGGAATGAGCGGCGAGGATTGGACGTGGAACGGGAAGTGGCTTTGTGGCGGGGAATTTTTGAGTTTTCGTGAAGAACTGGTCATGGAACGAAGCAATTTCGGCGTGTATCGGCCCCAAACTTGCGTTGTTTATTCGAAAAAGGTAGGGGGATGGATCCCTGACCTTTGTACTTTAGTTCCCCGCAGTTCTGTGCCGATTAAAGTGAGTTTGAGCGGGTTTCTCTTTTGTTAGGGTTAAAATGCATATTTTGGGGTGATAGACGATTTCATCGATTAAGGTAGCATTCTTTGATTTAATCGCAAGTTCTTGAGCTAATGGAATGTTGGGATGTTTTTCCCCTTGATTTAGTTATATTTTTATTACGATTTGAGGTCGGGATGAGGCCGACTGCGTTATGTGGAATGGTATGGGTGTGTGTGGGGCAATTGATGGAATTGCCCATTTCTTTGATCTTTTTTGTGTTTTTTTTATCCTTCCGATGTGTGGAAGGCAAAGGAGTCGATTTTATGTATTTTTCCTTTCGTACGGGATGAACGGGGCCTGGAACGGATGAATTCACATTAGTTTGCGAAGGTCCAGATCGGAAACGAGAATGCGGTCGACTCTCGAACCACATTCAGGTTCTGGATAATGAACGTGGCGTGAACATGAAGCACCCCAATAAATTATAGGATGAAACAAATTTTTTTTGAAATAATAAATCCTTAATAAGCCCAACTCAATTAGTATCACCCGTGAAGCCTTAAAATCTTAAAAGCTTTAGACCCCCTCCAAAATAGTGAATGGGCTTTAATACAAAAATCGGTAGATGAAAAGTGGGCTTCCGTATTAACTTATTTATATATATTAAAGGCCATTAGTATTAGCTAGTTAGTGGGTTTTAATTAAACTAAATCCATGGGCTGATGGGCCAATTAGAGTTCTTTTGAACGACAGATCGATCCATGTTGCTTTAGGGAAAGGAAGTAGGTCCACAGAAGGATCAGGATGGCGGCGTTGTTTGAGGAAGGATTTGATCGAAGCATGGAAAGTTTGAATTTGATCATATTAAGAACTCCTTAGAAGGATTCGGGGGGTAGGGTTATTATAAATCGAACCCCCACTGTGATGGCAGAAGCCATCGTGCTGCTGCCATTGCGAGGTTGTGCTGTCGTCGTTGCCGCTGTGATCGTGCCGTGAGGAGGAGCTATCTTTTTCCTTCTTCTTCCTCACTACGTGCGGCGTCCCTGCTCTTCTTCCCCTTCGCCTTCGCCTTCGTCTGTCTTCTTCCTTCATAAAAGGTAGGTTATCTCCAAGACCTCAGGCAAAACAAGTTGATAAGTAGTAGCATGCATACAATCATGTTACCTTCCTGATTAATGTTCATGTTCCATGCCGTTTTATCAAGTTTTAGTGAAGTTTTTAAACGTTCTATTTCACGAAGAATTTGCGACCAGTACAGTAGACGTGGATTAATTGGCGTCCTCTCATGCAGGCGATAATTCTTGAATTAGCGTCAGGCCTGCAGACGCTAATTAATGCACGTCGATTATACTTGATGCGGATTCCCTGATGATTTAAATAAATCACCCATGCTTAAAATTTTAATATCTATTGAACCATGTCTAATAAAATGTATATGTGCATATTTCTAGAATCCCTGTATTTTTCTCCATATTATCATGTCCTTAGTTTTCTGAAGATCTTGATAGGTTAGAAGTGCTACTGTTCATGTCCCTTAGAAAGAAATGAACAATTGTCTAAGTCTGGAAACATAACTACTTGATGCATGTTGATATGTAAGCAGAAAGAATTAGCGTCTCCGTATAGGGACGCAGATTAAAAGAACTGGTGCCTCCTTACAAGGACACCAATTTGAAATAGTTTTATAATTGTGCTTAATTCTAGAATTGGCGCCTCTCCACAGAGACATGAATTAATGTGTTTAATTGTTAATATTAAATAATCTGGAAAAATATGGAATTAGCGTCTGTGTCCTGGACGCGAATTAAGAAACTGGCGCCTCTATGCAGTGATGCCAATTTAATTTAAATTTATAGAAATCTGGTTAATTCGAGATTTGGCGCCTCTGTTAACAGACACGAATTCTAGAATTAACGCCCCCTTGAACGGACACGAATTCTTATCTCTCTATTTTTATCGATGTTTTGATCCATATCGCGGGTCACTTGGCACTACTGTCTCATGGCCGAGACTAAGTCCCATTTTTTGAGTTTTCTTGATTCACCCTATTTCTTGGAGATTGAAGGACCCTCCGTCGGGAATTCCTCTCGCCATATTAGAAATTCTTTCTCTAAGGCCTCCGTAAGTCCCCGACATCGATGGATTCCCTCTTCGATCACTGGGCTGGTTATACCCTAAAACCCATTAACATGTTTTGGTCATGTCCCTCTGAAGAAACATGGCACCCCGCCAGCATAGAGCGCCAAGTTTGGGTGTTATGTGAGAGTCCGGACTCAGTCCATAATTGGCATCTGGTGCAGCCATCGCTATTTCTTGAATTAGCGTCCACACAGTCGACGTGAATTTCATTCGTGCCTTACTGTTCACTAGAATTAGCACTCATCCCAATGGACGCAAATTATAAAATTCACAGCATCCTTAGTGGACGCCAATTTACCTAAATTTCTACATCTCCAGTATTCCATGGTTTGATTTTTTGTAAATTCTTTTGAACTTGGCCGCTAAATAACATCTAGTGATTATTGGGCCTTCGGCCATATGACTGTTGGAGAGGGGGATTTCTGTAGACCACCCAAAGAGCAGCCCAACATGACCCAACAGGGTCCAACGAGGCAAGCTCACCCGAGTGATAGCCCACGGGGCCCACTCAGGAAAGAAAAGCCCAATGAACAAACACTCGAGGAAATAACTCTCCCCGGCGGCCCCTAGGCTCGGAGGGCCCGAGTGATGGTCAGGTCACAAGGTGGGTCCGGTCCAAGCCATTTCCCCGCCCGGGAAAGATAGGCGTTAGCCGACCTACCCGACCCTTCTTTCACCGAGCTATGCTCATCGCCCGGACAGGGCTGACGTTTCAGGAGCTCGGCCGGACCAGACATTATCCGTTCATGCTGCCGTTAAGAGTCCCCAACGGACAGGGGAATCAAGAAGCCGCCGGACTTCAAGGCGATAACGCTCCCACGATAAAGGCCATGAAAGCCCACGTTGAGGACGTAACTCCCGCCAGAGACCCCTCAGGTCACAGGACTCCTGACGGCGGCATACTATTTAAACCAGGGCTACCCTCAGGTGGAAGGTAAGAAGAAAAAGGGAGCCATTAAGCCACTCACACTCGAAACTCCTGAGCAATCCGCTTCACCCCTTTGGTGGAGAGGAATCTCGCGCACCTGCTTTCCTCCTCCCCATTATTGCTTCCACCACCGCTCTACTGACTTAGCCATCGGAGGGTTTTGCCCCAGGGAAACCCCCTGGGCCCTCTGATATGTTTCCCTGTCTTGCAGTTCATCTTCTGGTGATCCACAGCCCGCTCAGGACTCAGCGCGAGATTTCGCCTCTTCATCTGGCGTCGTCTGTGGGAAACGCATGAAGAGCCAAGATGGTGAGAAGAAGCTCAGGGAGGAGATCCGCCGTCGAGAAGGGTAAGGCCGTGGTGGCGGCAGGAGGTGGCCCCTCTAGGGCCTCGCAGAACCCTCCCTCCAACGCCAGCGTCCCCACCAATGGGCAGCCGCCCCCCCCGACGGCGACAGGGGTACCCCCCAACGGTGGCGACGAGGTCTTCTAGGCCCTCAATAAGAAGCTTGACGTCCTCGTGGAGCTCATGAGGGCCCAGGCGGCAAGGGATGCCAGGTCTCGCGCCCCGTCCGGGACCCCCCCCGTCGAAGTGCGTCCCAGCATACCGCTGGGGGCCGCTTCACCCTCCGCGGTCAACAGCTCATCCGCAACAACGCGGGAGGACCCTCGGAAGCTCCGCCCCCAGAGCAAGAGGCTTCCTCCACGGCCAGAAAAGGGAAACTGGGGGCGAGGCCTCCACGCCCGAGCGCCGGCGGTCCTGAGGATTGCCACGACGCTCCCCCCAGTCCCACGGCGCGACCGCAGCCGGAACTATCCCTCCGGCTGAGGGTTTTCGAAAGACGTTTTGTAGAGCAAGAGCGCCCCCTCCGCGCCCTATAGAAGACCTCTCCCCCGGAGGATGAGGAGAAATCTCCTTTCTCCGAATACATCTTGAAGGCAGAGGTGTCTCCCAGAACCTCCATTCTGACCTTCAAGCTCTATGATGGCCAAGGCGACCCAGCCGACCACTACGACAGCTTCGACGCCCTGGTGACTCTGCATGGAACACCGGATCCTATTAAATGCCGAGCCTTTGCGGCCACCCTGGTCCAAGGCACTCAGGCATGGTTCCGGGCCCTCGCCCCTGGGTCCATCCGGGACTTCAGGCAATTCGGGCGAGTCTTCAAGGAGAGCTTCGTCGGAAGCGCCCCCCGAGGTCAGTAGCGGGGCTCCTGGCCCTCAAACAGGCACAAGGGGAAAGGCTCCGGGCTTATGTCCACCGATTTAAATCGGAAGCCCTCAGAATTCCCCGCCTGGATGTGGCCTCGGCCACGACCGCTCTGACCAGGGGCACCCGGGACGAGAATCTCCACCGCGAACTGGTCCTCCACCCTCCCTCGACCTTTGCCGAGCTAGTGACTCTGGCACTGCACCACGCCGAGTGCGAAGAAGTACTTAGCGCCTGCCGAGACACAACCGGCTCGGGTCGGGAGGGGGATAAGAAGTGGGCCTCCGAGCCAAACCCTGGCTCGGGCAAGAAGCGCGATCGGGAAGGAGAGCGCAAACGGAAGTATGAGCGGTACACCCCGTTGACCACGCCCGTCTACGAGATCTATGAAGACATCAAAGACTCGGGACTCCTCCGCCAGTCCGAACCAATGAGATCGAAGAACCACAAGCGCGACAGGCATTGTCTATTCCACGGCGACCACGGGCACCATACCGGCGACTGTCACCAGCTCCAGGACGAGATCGAACGTCTCATCCGCCAGGGGCACCTGGCCCAGTTTGCAACTGGGCGCAAAGAAGACCGAGACGCCGCCGAGGAGATCGACAACGCCCCCCGAGGGGTCCACATCAACGTCATCTCCGGAGGAACGACATCGGGCGGCGACACCAGCCGAGGAAGGAAGCGTCATGCCGAGCGGGCCAGCCAGGTCTCAGAGCCCTCAGGGGACCTGCCGAGGGAGCCCTAGGTCATAGTCTTCTCTGACCAAGACCTGGAAGGGCTAAGCACCCCGCATGATGATGCCCTCGTTATCTCGGCCACAATAAACCATTGTAACGTAGATAGAATTCTGGTTGACAATGGGAGCGCCCCCGATGTATTATCTTATGACTGTTTCCTCAAGATGGGGGAAGACCCATCCAAACTCCGCCCGATCCGAACACCCCTTTGCGGGTTTAACAGCCTGGCCACCTACCCCGAGGGAGCCCTAAGCCTGCTGGTCACCATCGGCACCCCACCCAAAACCGTTACGGTCATGGTGGACTTCATAGTGATCAAGGGTATGATAGCGTACAACGCCATTTTCAGCTGGAAAATTCTCAGCCGAATAAAGGCCGTACCATCTACCTATCACCAAAAAATGAAGTTTCCCACCAAAAACGGGTTGGGGGAAGTCCGAGGTAACCAGGCCACGGCTAGAAGGTGATACAACATCTCGGTGGAAGCCTCAAGGCCGGACGGGGGGGATAAGGGCCCCAAGGGAATCGAAGGGAAGACCGTAACCGCCGAGCCCGGTGGCGAATTGCTAGCGGTATTCCTAAACGATGACCCGGCCCTCGGAGTAAGGATCAGAGCCGACCTACCACCCAAGGAACAGCAGCAATACAAGGAATTTCTTTCTAAGTACATCCAGGCCTTTGCTTGGTCTGATGATCAACTCCCTGGCATACCAGAGAAGACCGTGATGCACAAGCTCAGCCTCGACCCCACCGTCAGGCCCGTACAGCAACGGAGAAGGAAGCATGCACCCGAGAAGCAGGCGGTCATCAAGGCGCAGGTCACCAAGGGATGAGAGACAGGCCTCTTCAGACCAGTCCTGTACCCTACGTGGCTAGCCAATGTCGTCCTGGTGCCAAAAACCACAGGCAAATGGCGAATGTACGTGGACTTCACCGATCTGAATAAGGCTACCCCCAAGGACTGCTATCCGCTACCGAGCATCGACCAATTGGTTGACTCAACCTCGGGCAACGAGATACTCAGTTTCCTGGATGCCTATTTGGGTTATCACCAGATCAGAATGAATCCAGAAGACATCGAGAAGACCGCCTTCATCACCGACTGCGGCGTGTACTGCTACACTCGGATGCCCTTCGGGTTAAAGAACGCCGGAGCCACATATCAGCGACTAGTAAATCACATGTTCGAGGGACAGCTAGGTCGGAACGTCGAGGCTTACATTGATGACATGCTCGTCAAGACCCCCAAGGCCCAAGACCACTTCACCGACCTCGCCGAAACCTTCGGCACCCTCCTGAAGTACAACATGAAGCTCAACCCCGCCAAGTGCGCCTTTGGAGTAAAATCCGGGAAGTTCCTGGGATTCCTGGTCACTCAGCGTGGGATCGAAGCCAACCCCGACAAAGTCCAGGCCATCCTGGACATGCGCCCGCCCACATGCATTAAAGACGTCCAGCGTCTGATAGGGCGTGTCGCCGCTCTCAGCCGTTTCCTGTCTCGTGCGGCCGAACGATGCTTGCCCTTCTTCAAACTGATGAGGGGACCCAAGCTAGCATCCACTACGTTCGCATGGGATGAGGAGTGCCAGACAGCATTCGCCGAGCTTAAGGAGCTCCTGGCTTCGCCACCGGTGCTCTCCAAGCCCGTCCCCGGCGAAGTCTTGCTGCTCTACCTCTCGGCGACGCCATCCACGGTCAGCTCGGTCCTAGTCAGAAATGACTCAGGGATCAAAAGACCGGTTTACTACACCCGCAAGGTGCTCAATGAGGCCGAACAGAGGTACCCCGCTACCGAGAAACTCGTGCTAGCGTTGGTCACCTCCGCGAGGCGTCTCCGCCCCTACTTCCAGGGGCACCCCATCACCGTGCTAACCGGCGAGCCGTTGAAGAAGATTCTGGCCCACCCCGAGGCCTCAGGGCGACTCGTCAAATGGGCCATTATGGTCGGGGCCTACGACATCTCGTACCGGCCGCGATCAGTAATTAAATGCCAAGCGCTCACCGACTTCATTGTCGAAAGCACCATCCCCGCCGAGGACAGGCCTCTGACCACGACCGGGCCAACCTGGGAACTGTTCATTGATGGATCGTCCAATTCGGCAGGCAGCAGTGCGGGGATCCTCCTGAGGTCCTCCGAAGGGATAGAGCTACAGTACGCCTTAAAATTCAACTTTCAGGCGTCCAACAATGCTTCCGAATACGAGGCCCTTATCTCGGGAGCACGCATGGCCCGACGGCTGGGGGTCGAGCGAGTCAGGATCCACACCGACTCTCAACTAGTCGCAGGTCAGGTCAACAGCGAGTATGAGGCTCGGGAGGCACCCATGATCAAATACCTTCAGTTGGTCTGGAGCCTGGCCCAACAGTTCGAGGGATTTGAGGTAGTCCGGATAGCTCGGGAGCAAAACTCTCGGGCGGACGCCCTCTCTCGATTGGCCTCCTCCCTAGACCCGGAAGGTACACGATCGGTCCTCCTAGAAGAGCTAGAGCGCCCGAGCATCGACACGGAGCTCCTCGCTGTTGACTCGGCCACTCCAAGTGACTGGCGCTTCCCCTACCTGTCCTGGCTACAAGACTCCCAAGAGCCCTCCGACCCTCGAGAAGCCCGCCGAATGAAGTATCAAGCTCGGCGCTTCGTCATCCTCGACAACACCCTCTACCGAAGATCATTCTCCGGTCCCCTCCTGAAGTGCCTCGATCCCGACGAGGCAGGCCGAGCCATCCAAGAGATTCATGAAGGCCTGTGCGGAGCGCACTCAGGGGCAAGGTCGCTGGCCAGAATCCTGTTACGACAGGGGTACTGGTGGCCCACCCTGCAGCGCGACTGCTCAGCCTATGTTCAACAGTGCGACCGGTGCCAGCGTTTCAACCATTTGGTCCATCAGCCGGCCACGGAACTTGTCACCCTAGCCGAGCCTTACCCTTTCGCTCGGTGGGGAATCGATATCCTTGGGCCATTCCCAACGGCCCAATCCCAGAAGAAGTTCATCGTCGTCGCCATCGACTACTTCACCAAGTGGATCGAGGCCGAGGCTACGGCCAGGATCACCGAGATAGTCGTTTGGGGCTTTGTTTGGAAATCGATCATTTGTCGCTTTGGCATCCCCCGAGTGATAGTAAGCGATAACGGTCGGCAATTCGACTCTCGGTACTTCCGAGACAGATGCGCCGACCTAAATATCCGCAACCACTTCACTTCGGTCGCCCACCCTCAGGCCAACGGGCTGGTTGAAAATGCCAACAAGACTATCTTGAAAGGCATAAAACCCAGACTTGGCAAGGCTAAGGGTAGCTGGCTCGAGGAATTGCCTAGCGTACTATGGTCGCACCGAACAACCCCCAGGACGGCAACCGGTGAAAGCCCTTTTCAGTTGGTGTATGGCACCGAAGCCGTCGTTCCATTGGAGATCGCCAATCCATCTCTCCGAGTGATCAGCTTCTCACTCGAGGCAAACGGGCAAAAGTTGCTCAAGAACCTCGACCTGGCAAGCGAACTCCGAGAGATCGCGAACGTCCGGGCAACGGAGTACCAGCGCCGCCTCACTCGGTACTATAACGCCAAAGTCCGAGACAGACGTTTCCAATCGGGGGACTTCATCCTCAGGAAGGCCGAAGCCTCTCGACCACTAGAGGCGGCGGGCAAGCTATCCCCCAACTGGGAAGGCCCCTACCGAGTGGTCGAGACGCTCGGAAAAGGTGCGTACATGTTAGCGACAATGGAAGGGGAACCTATTCCTCAGACATGGAACGCAGTCGCACTACGCAGATTCTACTTTTAAAATTGTACAGCAAAATGGACGGAATAAATCCCTGTTCTTTTCATTCCAAACCATTGGTACATCAGGTAGGCAAATGCCAGTACATCACATAGCAAAAAATAGAACAAAAAATCCGTCTAACATCGCTTCACAGGGTCATCGCCCGACTGACTCGGTCTTGATCTCCTCGCGTCCAGCAACTGACTCTGCCTCGCGCGGAAACTGGCTCGGACAAAAGGTGGTCGAGCCAGTTGGCTCGGATAGCCCGTGACAAAGGTGACAGAGGGACTTCAGGAGGAAGGCCACCTTTAAATGTTGAGGAAGGCTACCTCCCAAGTTGGCAACAACCAGGAAAAAGGAGCGCCGTGAAGGCCTCCCCTCTTCCAATCTGCCAACTCCTTGGAAGGAAGGAGAGAGCAAGCAGCCCCCGAAGAGTGAAAGAAATGAAGAGCAGAAGAGGGAGAATGAGGCTGCAGACGGAGGAAGGCCTCGGTGAGGAGGGAGCTTGATACGCCTCCTCCCCTCACACGGAGGGAAGTGACGGCAGACTCCCCTGATGCCCCCATCCGTCCTCCGCCTCGGCGTCCGCCCGGAAGTCTCGCCGGAGCTAAGGAGAGGCCAACGGCGTGCTTCCGCACGCCGAAGTCCTCCCCAGATCTGCGTGGCGACCGTAGGACCCGTCTCGTGCACGCGTGGCGACCGTGGGATCCGTTCAACATTACAAGACAGCGGGAGCCCGCCGCTCCCCATCGTCGGCGGCATCGCCCTCCGAAGGATCCTCCATGCTCCGAATGCAAAGGCACAACGCAGAGTGAAAAAGAAGGAACAAGGAAAAACTGTTAGAGAAAATCCCAAGCAGTGGAGAGGGAAGGGCGCCTTTCGATCCTTCTTATAGGCCAAAGGAGGCTACATGCCTTAAATGACCCCCCCTCGGAAACACGCCAAAGGATTTCTCCCCTGAACAGTCACCTCCAACTCCTCGTTTCCTGCCCTAGCGGGATTCATGAAGCGGCCTGACATTCAAAGCATGAGGGAACGGAAGGACGCCCCGTCAGAAGCCTACCAAAACAGCGTGCAAAAATCGTGCAGGACATATCGACACCTCCCAACTACTCAAGATCCGCCAACCAAATCACGGCAAGGACAGTACTCAAACAGAGC
Source organism: Amorphophallus konjac (assembly GCA_022559845.1). Taxonomy (NCBI): domain Eukaryota; kingdom Viridiplantae; phylum Streptophyta; class Magnoliopsida; order Alismatales; family Araceae; genus Amorphophallus; species Amorphophallus konjac. The sequence goes on along the minus strand of JAHNEJ010001127.1, from coordinate 72,332 downwards.
AAGTCATTTATTATCACACCAAAAGGAAACCCTCTAATAAGAGGAAAGAGAGACAAAAAGGGAAAGAGGTAAAATACATCAGGCCTCGGGCCCACTTTGACGTTCGAGACCGGCGGAAGGAGACGCGTCACCCCCGGTGCCTTCGGTGACGGCCGGCTCGGACACTGACCTCGCCTGTGCGAGAACTGTCCCGGTCGTGAGCCCTCCCGAGACGCCCGGAGCCGGTGACCCCGACGGAGGCGACCCCTCCGAACCTTCCCCAACCGACAAAGAAGAGCTGGAAACTGACTCATCCGAGTCGTAACACTGGCCAAAGGGGAACTCGATCGTGGGGTTTTGTTCATTGGCGTAGTCTACCGCCCGGCGATAGCCCTGCTTGAACCCCTTTCGAGCACCCCGGCGTAGTGCTACCTCGTAATAGGGTAGGGCGGCTTCCACCAGGTCGGCCGAGTAAGCATCCGAGCTCCTGTAATGCTCGATTGCCTCCGCCTCGATTTGCCCCGCCCTTCTGACGAGCTCGACCCGAGCCCGCTCCGCCTCGGCCGCACGCTCCTCTGCCCGGGCCCGGTCCACCTCAGCCTCAGCTCAGAGATGCTCCGCCATCTCCGCCCGATCTAGCAGCTCGGCATGTTCAAGCTCCCAGCGATTGTCTAGCTCGAGGCGACGCAGACGCTCCTCCTCCAGGGATCGGCTTGCCCTCTCAAGAGACTCTCGGGTCTTGGCGAGCGATTCGGTCAGCACCCCGACTTCCAGTCGGCTCGCCCGCGCCACCTCCCGGAACGCGGAGAACTCCTGCCGGAGCCCCTCATGCTCCCCCTTGAGTCGGGCCAGCTTCCTCTCGCATCCCCCGAGGGTCCAGGCAAGGTTCGACCGCTCCGCCTCACTCCGTGCGTGCGCCTCCGCCATCAAAGCCGCCGATCGAGCTATGACCAGGCCACCCTCCATCAGAACATCAAGGAGCCCGGGGGGGTATTGCACCTTTCTCCCCCCTTCATCCTTGCGACAATCGACCGGCAGACCCGATACAGGTCGCCCGTAATGCCGAGCTTTTCCAAGGGCTCCGGCAGAGGGGACCGCTCCGCCCGGGGCACCCCGCCAGAAGGCTCTGCTCGAGCGACGGGATCGGCCGCCTCGCGCGCCACGGTCGGTTGGGGTTGCGACACCTCCCCGGGCGAACCCCCAACCTCGACCGGTGCCGCGGGACCGACCGTACCGGGAGCTCCAAGCACCTAGGGCTGCAACGCCCTTGCGGGCGAACCCCCAGCCCTGCCTGTCTCGGCCCGCACCTCGCTGGCCGGGACGTCGCCACCTCCGGCCGACCCCCGGGCCTCAGCGTCAGCTACTTCAGCATCGGCCCCCTCTACCGCAGTGGGGGGGAGAGCCGACCTATTGCCGCCCTCTGAAGGGCCCCCGGTCTCCTCGGCCCCCTCTCACCTGGCAAGTGGGGGAGCTGGCCCCGAGGGGTCGGCCCCATCTTGCCCCCGAGAGGGGAGTGTAGATGTGAAAAATATGTCGCGTGGTGTCACAAGTCACATAGGCAAGCATATGTGCATAAGTGATAACATAATGTGCATATCAAGTGAACATCATGAACATGTGACTATGTAAACATGGTAGCATGATCAGACAACAAGACAAAAGCGATAAAAGATGTAAAAGAATGCCGTGATCGCCACCAAGGAATGGCAACGCCAAAAGAATATAAAATACTAAGTGCGTTGTGTACCTTGGAAAAAGAGAATGATCACGCTCAATATCAAGATGCGGGGACTATGTGGACTACCTCACCTTGCCTTCCAGCTGGCTAGAAGGTAAGGGCCTCACTTTCCATGCTTTCCTGCGAAACAAACACAAAACAAGAGGCAAAACCCATTAGAAAATGCTAAGTGTAGAAATCTGCCCAAGTGCATAAAGTAGCATGAAAGATTGAGGGCAAACTTACCGGGAGAGGGTTTTTAACCCCTATGGAAGGGTGCAAACAATAGGTGTGTATATTGTGATGAGATTAACATGAAGAAATTGATTTAATATGCCATGATGAACATAGATAAACAAGATGCAAAAGTGCATGCCACAAGAAAAATTATGCAAACAGTGTAAAGTGGGTGCAACGACTGATGCAAACAGTAGGGCAAACGATGTCCAAATGATACGAAATTTGAGATGACAGAAGCCTTGAGTGTTGTAAAGAAGTAGGAACAAGAATCACTCAAAAAGGAGGTCAGGACAGAAAGTTATGACACCGGAGATTTGGGAAAAAATATAGACTGTGCAGAAATTTCAGAACAGTGCACAAAATGGACTCAAAGAATGATGAATATCTCACAAGATAGAACACCAAAAGAGGAAAGAGTGGATGCTATGGAAAGGTGGGAGTGTTGTGGTGAAACTAGGGTAGAAAGGAGAGTTTAAAATGGGGAAGAGACTAGTGAAAAATGGGGTGGAAAACTCAAGAAAACAGAAGGGTGTAGAACATGGGAGGAAAATGACTAAGTATAAAAACGGAATGATCAAGCAAAACTCATGGACAAAATATGCATGAAGATGACAAGGTAATGAGCCCAAAACCAAGGAACACAAAGATTATACTTCCCTCTAGAGCCTGGAGTTGAAAGGATGGATCAAGAGTGCCCCACGGCCTCGCACCTGCGACGCAAACATGCCCCCGTCGCAAGAAATCTGAGTTTCAGCAAAGTGCAGAACAGTGTGATGAAACCTCAAAAGTAGGGGCTTGGAAGAGGGGGAAAAGATATGAGAAATAAGGCAAACATATAATGAAAACGAAGCTAATACTCCCCTCTTCAAGATGGAGTTGAGGGAAGACGAAAAGGAATAAGCATGACTCCGCACCGGCTTGATGAACAGGCCCCCGTCGCGAAGTTGTAGCAGAAAATCAGTAAACTGTGATGATTTGCCAAAAGTAGGGGCGAAGTTAGGAGGGCAAACGTTGATGAAATTGAGCAAATAAAGAACCAAAACGAAGCTTATACTTCCCTCTTCAGGCTAGGGTCGAAGGAGGATGAAGAAAATTCGGCATGGCTTCGCCGTCACCTTGAAAACACGCCCCCCGTCGCCCAGGAAATCTGGGCAGGTTTATATAGAAAAAGTGGTGAAACCCCCAACTTTCTCCCATGATTCCAGAAGATAGAGTCCACCAAATCTTGAGATCTCTGGATCATTCTCGAGATAATAGTCAAGATAAGGCGTAGGAACAAACATGACACTTTTTGGTTGAAGATTGTGGAAGTTATGGCTCTTGGAAGAAGCCTCTGGAACCTAATCTGCAGGGTTTTTTGGTTGCACGAAAAGCAGAAAAACCTGATATTGCGGCCACGATTCCAGGAGATATAGCCCATCAAATTTTGATTTCTACGAACCAAAGTAAAGATAATACAAATGGCTAGAAGTAGGAAAAAATGGGGATCAGTTTGGATAAGTATTCTAGAAGTTATGGCCGCCGCAAGATAGCCACATCGCGCAGGTTCGTGGAGAGAGTTCAGAGCAGGCTGGACTCTTATTGGATAAACGGTCGGACGACTGACCGTTAAGGGTTAAACGGTCGTCAACCAACCGTTTACAACAATGAACGGCCATTAACACGACCGTTTAAGGTAGACTTTGCATGACTTTGGAAATTGGATTATATCTCCCAAACGGTGCAGAATTAGCAAAAGTGGTAGAAGACAAAATTATAGATAACTCAAAAATGAACAACTTTTATGAAGAAAGTAAGATGAGAAAATGATCGAAAGAGAGAGAAAGTGGGGCTAGAACAGAGAGAGAAAATACCGGGACATAGGTGAATAGTGCAGTCTGTCGAAAAAATGTAAATAACTTGAAATCGGTGCAGAACTGGCCAATGACGTAGAAGAAGGAATTGTAGGGATTTAAAAGATGAACAACTTTGGTGAAGGACACATTTTGAAAAGAGGAAAGGAAGGGGGTGAAAAAGGACAATTTTCAAGACTACACAACGAAAGGGGGCTGAATGCTTGAGGGAAGCCGGCCTAAATGGGCCGTAAGGCGACTTTGAAGGCCGGAAGGTGACAAGATAGGCTCCAGGGTTCTATGAAATAATGATCTCTAAGGGTCAAAAGGAATGGAATAATGAAATGGGCTCGAAATCCATCCAAGAAAGGCACCAAAATAATTAGTAATTCGGGGCATCAAAATGATGAATAAGAGAAATGACTCAACTTGTAGGCTAAAAATGGGTGTCAACAGGGAGCGCCGCCGAGCCGGAGTCGCCCCCGGCGGTAGGAGGGAGACCAGCCTTCTTGGCCCGTTTCTTGGCCTTCGCGGCCTCCCGCAACTTTCCCACCATGGGGTCCTTGCGCTTCGTACCTACTGGCCGTGAAGACCCCCCGGGGGCCACCCCCTTGCCCTTATCCCGGGCTTGGGCGCGACCCGCAGGAGCCTATGGTTCGTCGACCGCCGAGTCATCTTCTCCCAGATCGATGACCTCAGTAGTTTCCTCCAGAGGTTCCCGCCTCACGTCTGCAACAAAGAAAGAAGACCCAGTCAGGAGAAGAAAAGTAACTACCACCCCAGGAGAAGAACCTCGAGAGCGGTACCTGTCGACGTCAACCGCGTAAGCAAGCACCATTCGATGTTCTCCGGCGTCACCAGCTCCTCGGTCGATTGGCGGTTATCCAGCAGACGGGCGGCCTGCCGCTCCACGTGGGGAGGGAACTCCTCCTGGTGAGGAGGAAGATTCGAGTGAAAGTTGGGCGAGATCAGGCATCTCCAAAACTCATCCGTCGCCTCCGCCTTCACCCAGAAGAATTGGGTCTTCCATCCCTTGTGCGAGGAATCCTTCGCTGCGAGGGAGATGCAACTCCTGTTCCTCCTCGCCTGGATGAAGTAGAAGCCCTTCCCCGCCGACGGGTGCGCCTTCAACTTAAAAAAATAATGAAAGTGGTCCAAGGAAGAAAAAATGTTGTGCTGACGACAAAGAATCCAAAAGGCAAAGAGGAGGAGATAAGAGTTGGCCACCAACTGAATAGGCGCCAACCGGAAAAACTCGAGAAGCTGGAGTACAAGGGGCTCGAAGGGGAGGCGGAACCCGCTCTTCCAAGCCAGAAGGAAAGTGCAAATGTGCCCCGTATGGCTGTCCAGACTCGTCTCATACGGGGCAGCGGTAGCAAATCTATACCTGAGAGGCAAGCGAAAGCGATGCTCCAGCTTCCTCACCTCGGCCTCCCCCAACTCACTGCAGTTGGGGACGGGCTCCCGCCTCACCTGCCAGATTTTCAAAGGCAGACCAGCCATCGAGCCGGAAGATGATCCCTCGCACGAACTCGAAGACTCCGGAGGGGAAGGAAGTTGCCGGACCGCCTCCGCGATTATCCTCGCCAACTCCTCAAACGCTGCCGCAAGACTTCGCGCCTCCTCTGTGCCCTCACGGCGCATCAAGGAGCCCCAAAAGTAAAGAAACTAAGGAAAGCCCAAAACCCTGGAAAGCCTAGAACGACGAACAGCGCCCAACGCCTATAAAACCCTGGAGGGAGGCGGCGCGTCGTTCCGTGCTCCGAGAAAAGGGGGGGGCCTTCGTTTCAAATCCGTCAGGATCATCATTATGGGCCCAGGCGACCACTACACGTGGCCCCACAACGCCAACAGAATTCCACCCACCTGAGCCACGCCGGTCCAAAGTCTCGAAAACTACTCGACCGAGCCCCCATGGCTCGGGAGTAGGAGGGGGACAAGTGGAGAGGGGGATTTCTGTAGCCCACCCAAACAGCAGCCCAACAAGACCCAACAGGGTCCAACGAGGCAAGCTCACCCGAGTGATAGCCCACGGGGCCCACTCAGGAAAGAAAAGCGCAATGAACAAACACTCGAGGAAACAACTCTCCCCGGCGGCCCCTAGGCTCGGAGAGCCCGAGTGATGGTCAGGTCACAAGGTGGGTCCGGTCTAAGCCGTTTCCCCGCCCGGGAAAGACAGGCGTTAGCCGACCTACCCGACCCTTCTTTCACCGAGCTATGCTCATCGCCCGGACAGGGCTGGCGTTTCAGGAGCTCGGCCGGACCAGACATTATCCGTTCATGCTGCCGTTAAGAGTCCCCAACGGACAAGGGAATCAAGAAGCCGCCGGACTTCAAGGCGATAACGCTCCCACGATAAAGGCCATGAAAGCCCACGTTGAGGACGTAACTCCAGCCAGAGACCCCTCAGCTCACAGGACTCCTGACGGCGGCATACTATTTAAACCAGGGCTACCCTCCGGTGGAAGGTAAGAAGAAAAAAGGGAGCCATTAAGGCACTCACACTCGAAACTCTTGAGCAATCCGCTTCACCCCTTTGGTGGAGAGGAATCTCGCGCACCTGCTTTCCTCCTCCCCATTATTGCTTCCACCACCGCTCTACTGACTTAGCCATCGGAGGGTTTTGCCCCAGGGAAATCCCCTGGACCCTCTGATACGTTTCCCTGTCTTGCAGTTCATCTTCTGGTGATCCACAGCCCGCTCAGGACTCAGCGCGAGATTTCGCCTCTTCAACTATTATTTCCATTGGGACGGAAGTCCTAAACCATTGTAAAACCCATGAGGAAAGACCACTTCTTCATTAGGTAAAACGAATTATTGATAAACCCATAAGGGAAGACCACTGGCTCATGCGGTAAAATGAATTATTGATAAACCCACGAGGATAGACCACTGGCTCATGAGGTAAAATAAATTATTGATAAACCCATGATGAAAGACCACTGGCTCATGTGGTGAAATGAATCGTTGATAAACCTATGAGGAAAGACCACTGGCTCACTAGGTAATTATTGAACTGACTTGAGTGCTTGATCATCATGAATCCCTGCCCAAGAAAGGGTATTTACTTGACAATCAAATAGCCAATATCTTATGACATGATGTGGAAACTCCATGCTTGATGTTTCCCACAGCTTGGTTCAACCTTTCTTGCTAGTTATTTCTTGCCAACTTCTATTGCGATATTCTCTACATTGTCTCGCAGTCATTCATGTATGATCACCAAGCTTGGATCATAGAGATGTAATTACTATTGAGCGTTTGCTCACCTAGTATTTTTTAATATTTTTAAGTAATAATGAAGAAGAATGCAATCAAGATGGGAAATGGCAAGAGTGAAGAGAATCCCAGCCTTTTAGATGAACCTCGCAGTTTTATGTGTAGTTTAGTTAGTTTGAGAGAGTAATTTTCTTTTATTGAGTTTGTCAGTCTGAGTCAAATTGTAATAAACTTATATTTGGAATTTCAATGACATTATGTTTTATTTATATTGTGTCTTTATGATTTGCTCTGATTATTCATGACTGTTCGCTATGACATTCTGAGCATGTTTTCGCTATTATCGGTTCGGGGCGTGACAGAAGTGGTATCAGAGCCTAGGTTGTTTAAACCCTACATTCTTATCCATAGGTATAGGTTCCCCTGAGTATTAGGTATTATAATCCGTAACATTCCTTCTTGTCACCTCGTGAGATTGGGTAGAACCACGGGTTAAGTGTTAGAATATGTTAACTATCCAATTAAAATGTGCTAACTCTAAAAGAGATAACTAATTAATTCCTAGCTTATTTTGTATCTCTAGCTAGATGGCAGCCGAGCAAAATCAATGGCGTGAGATGGTCCAAGGTTTGACTCAAGCTCTCCAACAGGTGGCTCAAGGTGAAGCCAATCGTCGTGTGTGAGAATTGCACAGGGATTTTCAAGGACTGAATTCCCATAGGTTTGATGGATCCACCGACCCTGACAAGGCGGAACATTGGGTAAAGGAGGTTGAAAGGATATTCCAGATAATGTAATGTTCGGACCAAGATAAGGTGCTATTGGCTACGTTTTAGCAAGAAAAGGATGCTAGGGCATGGTGGGAGTCCGTAGAAGCAACCTTGCCCGATAATCAAGTATCATGGGTGGAATTCTTAGCATAATGATAACTATTTTTCGAAGAGAATTAAAGAAAGGAAGGTAGCAGAATTCGCATCATTGAAGCAAAGGAGTATGTCTGTGGTCGAGTATGAGACCCAATTCTCAAGGTTGTCTGGTTATGCACCTCATTTGATTATGACCGAGAGAATGAATGTAGCACCCCAATAAATTATAGGATGAAAACTATAAAGAAAGAAAAAAATTTAAATAATAAATCCTTAATTGTTAAAAGGTTCAACCTAAATAAACTTTATTAAACCTTAAATTCTTTAAATGCCTTAAACCCCTTCCAAAAAAAAATCGTAAATGGGCTTTAATACAAGAAGAACCGTAGATGGGCTGTGGGCTTTCATATTAACGTTAATATTGATAGATGTAAACACTAACTAGTTTTGTTAATGGACTTCTAAACTAACCTACAATGGTGTTCAATGGACTCTGTTCGATGGTTATTCGAACAATAGGTCGACCTAACCTGTTAGGGTTTTGGATGATCAGAACATGGATAGCAGCTGAGGTTTTGGAAATATAATATCGTCCGAGGGAAATTTAAAGCCATCTAGGATTCTTGTTCGACGTAGGACTTTGGGAAGCCAAAAATCCTATAAATAGACCCTTGCATGCACAGCAGACACTGCTGCTGTTGCTGCATTCGAAGGAAGAAGGTCTTGTTCGTGAAGGCTTCTTCCTCCCTGCATCGACACACCGTCTTCTTCCTCCTTCGTCTTCCTCCGTCCTGTAAAAGGTAGGTTTTCTCTCCCTGGCATAACCCAATTAAACTAGCATGCTAGCCTGATGCAAGTTCTCCTGTTAACTTAAAAATTACATGCACCTTTAAAATTCTATATCCAAGAAACCATGCAGAATAAAAATTATGATATGCATATGGATAGATTCCTTAGATTTTTTTGATAATTTTCATGTCCCTTATTTCATTAAATGTCTACTAGATTAAAAGTGTCATTGTTCATCCCAAATGAATAGTAACTATGCTGCATGATCAAGTTAGAACAATAGGATGTTAATCCCATGCAAACTTTAAAATTTTATATCTCTGAAACTGATTTTTGTTGGGATTTATTTAGACGGTTGCGTTAGAGTTATATATATAACCCTGTAGCGCGTAACATAACCCACATCGTTGTGACGGCTTATTCGTGGGCATTGGAGGGGAGTTTGGATGTGAAATTTTGCAGGGGTGTCTTTGGGGCGGTGAGCGCGGTCGTGCGGGTGGGGTCTCCTTTTTCCCATCCTAAGATAGATATTCTCTCAAGCAAAAATTTAATAAAGCATCATATTAGGTAGAGTTTTTCGTCCTCTTTGATTTGGTATATAGATAGGATGATTCCCACATGTATACATCAAGAATTTGGGGTTTTAAACTGGCAATGTACTGTTCATAAATTCCTGAATACGCGTCAAATTAAGTTGATGTTAATTCTTTTTAAATAAAATCTCAACCCCCTTAAACCTATTAATATCCTTTGTGCCCCTCTTCTGTTACACTCACCATAGCTCGTCTATTTTCCTATTTTAAAATTTTATATCATCACTAATTAATGACTGTGTGAATGGACGTTACTTTAAGAATATTCTGTTTACACTGACGTAAATTCTCATTAAATTAACCATAAAAACTTGTTAAACCTTTAAATATCTTCTATGCCCTTCTTCTTTCACAAATCAATACAACACAATGCCCTTTTAAAAATCACTGAACAAGAATATGCGTCCGCCTACACGGACGCAAATTTCTTTCCATCTTATTTAACGTCAGCCGCATCGGTCGCAAATTTTATTTTCAATAAATTGAATTTAAATGTTGAAAAATTCATATCTTATGATATAATTGAGTAAAAATTTCAATATGCATATTTTTGCGATCCTTGTAAAATCCTCTCAGTTATCATGAATTTAGTTTCAAAAACCTCTTTTATTTTTAAGGTGCTACTGTTCACTCCAGAAGAAAAAGGAATAAACAGTAAGACGTTCATCTAAATCGTAAGCCTATAGTAACCTGTTATCACTGTGGATAATTTAATATCTTATGGTTAGACTATTATAATTCTTGTACATGGTTTTTCTTGTAAAAGTATCTATTATCAAACTGTTACATGTGGCTTTGTTATGACGTCTTTTCTAATTACTTTAAAGTATTATTGTTCTGATTAATAAATTAAATTTGCGTCCACTATCAAGACGCATATCAAAGAACTAGTGTCTCTTCATAATGACGTGACTTTTTAATTTGTTTATTTAAATCTGGTTAATTCTATAATTGGCGCCTCTTCAAGAAGACGCGAATTCTTGAATTAACGCCCTTCTGTGAGGACGCGAATTTTGTTTGCTCGCTGTTTTGATCCAGTACCGTGGATCTTTTGGCACTATTGTCTCATAGTCGAGACATAGTCCTTGTTTCTTGGTTCTCTTCGACATACCCTAACTCTTGGTGAGGTTAGAACCCTCCACCGAATATTCCTTCCGTCGGATTGGAACTCTCTTCATCAAGGCCTCCGTAAGCCTCCCCAAGCCATAGATTCCCTCAAGGATGCCGAGTGAGTTGTATCCTAAAAACCCTGAAACCGTTTTAGTCATGACACTCTGAAGAAGCATAACGCCCTAACCATCATAGAGCGCCTTGATGGGTGTTCTGTGAGAGTCTAGTCACTACCTAGAATTGACGACCAAACAGTTGACGCCAATTGGAGTTAGTGTCCAGACAGGTGATGCTATTTTCCTTCGTGCTTACTGTTCCCAATAATTTGCGTCCAGACAGGTGACGCGTATTCTGTAATTTTGGGGTGACTGTATTGACGGCAATTTCCCATGGAGAACAATTACCTGTTACACTGCATTCTGCCGTGTCTATTAGCATGATAATTATCGTCATAAATTTGTATACTTTTGAAAGTCATGATTATTCTCTCCTGAACTCCCAAAAAAGTCTGAACTTGGCCACTAAATAATTTCTAGTGATTATTGGGCCTTCGACCGTCATTATAAGCCCATGAGGAAAGGCCACTGGCTCATGAGGTAAAATGAATTAAAAATAAACCTATGAGGAAAGACCACTGGCTCATGTGGTGCACTGAAATGAACCATTGATAAGTCCATGAGGAAAGACCACTGGCTCATGAGGTACACTGAAATGAATTATAAATAAACCCATGAGAAAAGACCACTGGCTCAATAGGTAATTACTGAACTGGCTTGAGTGCTTGATGATCATGAATCCCTGCCCAAGAAAGGGTAGTTACTAGACAATCAAATAGCCAATATCTCATGACATGATGTGAAAACTCCATGCTTGATGTTTCTCGTAACTTGGTTCAACTTTTTTGGCTAGCTATTTCATTCATTGTCCTATCTCTATATTCTCTACATTATCTCGTATTCATTCATGCATGATCATAGTGCACTGCATAAAATGTTAACTACTTTAAGCAAGCCTGGATCATAGAGATGTAATTCTTACTGAGTATTCGCTCACCTAGTATTTTTCTAAGTTTTTCAGGTAATAATGAAGAAGAATGCAATCAAGATTGGCAAGGGCAAGGGCAAACGTAAAGAGAATCCTAGCCTTTTAGATGAACCTCACTGTCTTATGTCTAGTTTAGTTAGTTTGAGAGTCTCTTGTAATTTTCTTTTATTGAGTCTGTTAGTCTGAGTCAAAATTGTAATAAACTTATATTTGAAATTTCAATGAAATTTTGTTTTGTCTGGTTATATTGTGCCTTTATGGTTTGCTCTGATTATTCATGACTGTTCGCTGCCACGTTCCGAGCATATTTCCGCTGCAATCGGTTCGGGACATGACAAAAGTGGTATCAAAGCCTAAGTTGTTTAAACCCTAGGTTCTTGTCCATAGGTATAGGTTCCCTTGAGTACTAGGTAGTATAATCTGTAACATTCCTTCTTGTCACCTAGTGAGATTGGTTAGAGTCACGGGTTAAGTGTTAAAATATGTTCACTCTCCAATTAAAATGTGCTAATTCTAAAAGAGATAAGCAATTAATTCTTGGCTTGTTTTGTAGAATTGAGTCTCTAGTTAGATGGCAGCCGAGCAAAATCAATGGCGTGAGATGGTTCAAGGTTTGACTCAAGCTCTCCAACAAGTTGCTCAAGGTGGAGCGAATCGTAGTGTGGGAGAATTGCACAGGAATTTTCAAGGACTGAATCCTCCTAGGTTTGATGGATCCACTGACCCTAACAAGGTGGAACATTGGGTAAAGGAGGTTGAAAGGATATTCCGGATAATGTAATGTTCGGACCAAGATAAGGTCATATTGGCTACTTTTCAGCTAGAAAAGGATGCTAGGGCATGGTGGGAGTCCATAGAAGCAACCTTGCCCGATAATCAAGTATCATGGGTGGAATTCTTAGCATATTTTAATGATAACTATTTTTTGGAGAGAAGTAAAGAAAGGGAGGCAACGGAATTTGCATCATTGAAGCAAATGAGTATGTTTGTGGCCAAGTATGAGACCTAATTCTCAAGGTTGTCTCGTTATGCGCCTCATCTGATTATGACCGAGAGAATGAAGGCTAAAAGATTTATGGATGGGTTAAGACTTCAGCTTATTCCTCAGCTGGCACTAATGGATATACAATCCTATCCGGAGATGGTTAAGAGAGCTCAATTGTTGGAAGATGCCATAGGGATGGCGGAAAAACTCAAGGCTCAGAGGGAAAAGAAAGAGTTAGCCAGGATAACCGAGAATAGTAAGAAGCGACCTAATGATAGCAATGGGTCTTCTAATGGCAAGAAGATAAAGGGAGGAGATAGGCAGGATGATGTGCCATAAAAGAAGTGTAAACATTGTGGGAAAAGAAATCACCGGTCGGAGAAATGTTGGTGGAAGTTAGGTGTATGCCTTCGTTGTGGAAGCAAGGACCACAAGGTAGCAAGTTGTTCTCTTCCAAAGGATCAACCTCCGCAGGCTGAAGACCATGATGGGGCACGACATCAAGGAAGGCTTCAAGCTTTGAACGAACTTGCCGATGTAGTGAGAGGTACCCCTTAACCTTAAGGTAGTCCCATTCCATTCCATTAGAAGAGTAGATTCCATTCGTTACATTTCTAGCATATTGTTGGTAATTAAGGTCATGGTATAATATTTTAAGCTATTTTGGAAGGGAAATGTCATGTGAATTTGGAGGACCAAATTCTTTTAAGTGGAGGAGGGTGTATCACCCCAATAAATTATAGGATGAAAACTATAAAGAAAGAAAAAAAATAGAAATAATAATCCTTAATAGTAAAAAGGTTCAACCCAAATAAAGTTTATTAAACATTAAATTCAGTAAAGTCCTTAAACCCCCTCCAAAGAAAAAATTGTAAATGGGCTTTAGTACAAGAAGAACCGTAGATGGGTTGTGGGCTTTCATATTAACGTTAATATTGATAGACGTAAAGACTAACTAGTTTAGTTAATGGACTTCTAAACTAACCTACGGTGGTGTTCAATGGACTCTGTTCGATGGTTATTCAAATAGTAGGTTGACCTCACCTGTTAGGGTTTTGGACGATCAGAACATGGATAACGGCTGAAGTTTTGGAAAGATAATATCGTCCGAGGGAAATTTAAAACCGCCTAGGATTCTTGTTCGACGTAGGAGTCTGGGAAGCCAAAAATCCTATAAATAGACCCTTGCATGCACAGCAGACACTGCTGTTGCTGCTGCGTTCGAAAGAAGAAGGTCCTATTCTTGAAGGCTTCTTCCTCCCTGCGTCGACACACCATCTTCTTCCTCCTTCATCTTCCTCCGTCCTGTAAAAGGTAGGTTTTCTCTCCCATGCATAACCCAATTAAACTAGCATGCTAGCCTGATGCAAGTTCTTCTGTTAACTTAATAATTACATGCACCTTTAAAATTCTATATCCATGAAACCATGCAAGATAAAAATTATGATATACATATGGATAGATTCCTTATATTTTTCTAATAATATTCATGTCCCTTGTTTCATTAAACTCCAGCTAGATTAAAAGTGCCACTGTTCATCCCAAATGAATAGTAACCATGCTGCATGATCAAGTTAGAACCGTATGATGTTAATCCCACGCAAACTTTAAAATTTCTTATCTATCAAACCAATTTTTGTTGGGATTTATTAAGACGGTTGCGTTAGAGTTATATATATAACTCTGTAGCACGTAACATAACCGCATCATTGTGATGGCTTGTTCCTGGTCGCTGGAGGGGCGTTTGGCCGTGAAACTTTGCAGTGGTGTTCTTGGGGCGATAAGCGTAGTCGTGCAGGTGGGGCCTCCTTTTTCCCATCCTAAGGTAGGCATTCTCTCAAATAAAAGTTTAATAAAGCATCATATTAGGTAGAGTTTTTCGTGCTCTTTGATTTGATATATAGAATGCATGATTCCGACATATATACATCAAGAATTTGGGATTTTAAACTGGCAATGCACTGTTCATAAATTCCTAAATACAAGTCCGATTAAGTTGACGTTAATTCTAGCAATGTATTGTTTAAAAATTCCTGAATACGCGTCAGATTAAGTTGACGTTAATTCTTTTTAAATAAAATCTCAACCTCCTTAAATCTATTAATATCCTTTATGCCCCTCTTCTGTTACACTCACTATAGCTCGTTGGTTTTCCTGTTTTAAACTTTTCTATCATCGCTAATTAACGACTATGTGAATGGACGTTACTTTAAGAATATGCATCTGTTTACCCAGACGTAAATTCCCGTTAAATTAACTCTAAAACCCTGTTAAACCTATAAATATCTTATATACCCTTGTTCTTTCACAAATCAATACAGCATGATGCCCTTCTAAAAATCACTGATCAAGAATATGCGTCCGTCTGCACAGATGCAAATTTCTTTCCATCTTATTTAACGCCGACCACATCTGTCGCGAATTTTATTTTCAATAAATTGAATTTAAATGTTGGAAAATTCATATCTTATGATCTAAGTGAGTAAAAATTTCAATATGCATATTTTCGTGATCCTTGTAAAATCCTCTCAATTATCATGAATTCAGTTTGAGAAACCTCTTTTATTTTTAAGGTGCTACTATTCACTCCAAAAGAAAAAGGAATAAATAGTAAGATGTTCATCTAAATCATAAACCTATATAGTAACCTGTTATCACTGTGGATAATTTAATATCTTATGGTTAGACTATTATAATCCTTGTACATGGTTTTTCTTGTAAAAGCACCTATTATCAAACTGTTACGTGTGGCTTTGTTATGACGTCTTTTCTAATTACTTTATAGTATTATTGTTCTGATTAATAAATTAAATCCGCGTCGACTATCTGGACACATATCAAAGAACTAGCATCCCTTCATAATGACGCAAATTTTTAATTCATTTATTTAAATCAGGTTAATTCTAGAATCGGCACCTCTTCAAGAAGACCCGAATTCTTGAACTAACGCCCTTCTGAGGACGTGAATTTTGTTTGCTCACTATTTTGATCCAGTACCGTGGCTCTTTTGGCACTATTGTCTCATAGCCGAGACATAGTCCATGTTTCTTGGTTCTCTTCGACATACCCTAACTCTTGGTGAGGTTAGAACCCTCCGCCGGATATTCCTTCTGCCGGATTAGAACTCTCTTCATCAAGGCCTCTGTAAGCCTCTGCAAGCCTTGGATTCCCTCAAGGACGCAATGCGGGTTGTACCCTAAAAATCCTGGAAACCGTTTTAGTCATGTCACTCTGAAGAAACATGACACCCTAGTCATCATAGAGCGCCTTGATGGGTATTCTATGAGAGTCCAGTCACTGCCTGGAATTGGCGACCAAACAGTTGACGCCAATTGGAATTAGCGTCCAGACAGGTTACGCTATTTTCCTTCATGCTTACTATTCACAAGAATTCGCGTCCAGACATGTGACGCGTATTCAGTAAATTTACGGCGACTATATTGACGCCAATTTCCAATGGATTACAATTACCTGTTATGTTGCATTCTGCCATGTCTATTAGCATGATAATTATCATCATAAATTTGTATACTTCTGAAAGTCGTCATTATTCTGTCCTGAACTCTCAGAAAAGTCTGAAGTTGGCCACTAAATAATTTCTAGTGATTATTGGGCCTTCGTCCGTCATTATAATCCCATGAGGAAAGGCCACTGGCTTATAAGGTAAAATGAATTATAAATAAACCCATAAGGAAAGACCACTGGCTCATGTGGTGCACTGAAACGAACCATTGATAAGCCCATGAGGAAAGACCACTGGCTCATGAGGTATACTGAAATGAATTATAAATAAACCCATGAGGAAAAACCACTGGCTCATGAGGTAAAACGAGTTATTAATAAACCCATGAGGAAAGACCACTGGTTCATGAGGTAAAACGGATCATTGATAAACCTATGAGGAAAGACCACTGGCTCACTAGGTAATTACTGAACTGACTTGAGTGCTTGATGATCATGAATCCTTGCCCAAGAAAGGGTATTTACTTAACAATCAAATAGCCAATATCTCATGACATGATGTGAAAACTCCATGCTTGATGTTTCTCGCAACTTGGTTAAACTTTTCTTGCTAGTTATTTCATGTCTTGTCCTATTGTTATATTCTCTACATTGTCTCGCATTCATTCATGCATGATCATAGTGCACTGCATAAAATGTTAATTACTTTAAGCAAGTATGGATCGTAGAGATGTAATTCCTACTAAGCATTCGCTCACCTACTATTTTTCAATATTTTTTAGGTAATAATGAAGATGAATGCAATCAAGATGGGCAAGGGCAAGGGCACGAGTGAAGAGAATCCCGGCCTTTTAGATGAACCTCGCAGTCTTATGTCTAGTTTAGTTAGTTTGAGAGTCTCTTGTAATTTTCTTTTATTGAGTCTGTTAGTCTGAGTCAAAATTGTAATAAACTTGTATTTGAAATTTCAATGAAATTTTATTTTGTCTAGTTATATTGTGCCTTTATGGTTTACTCTGATTATTCATGACTGTTCACTGCCACGTTCCAAGCATGTTTCCGCTGCTATCGGTTCATGACATGACAATGAAGGCTAAAAGATTTATGGACGGGTTAAGACTTCAGATTATTCCTCAGTTGGCACCAGTGGATATACAATCTTATCCGACGATGGTTAAGAGAGCTCAATTATTAGAAGATGCAATAGGGATGGCAGAAAAAGTCAAGGCGCGGAGGGAAAAGAAGGAGTTAGCAAGGAGAACCGAGAATAGTAAAAGAGACCTAATGATAGCAATGGGCCTTCTAATAGCAAGAAGATAAAGGGAGGAGATAGGCAGGATGATGTGCCGCAAAAGAAGTGTAAACATTGTGGGAAAAGAAATCATCGGTTGGAGGAATGTTGGTGGAAGTTAGGTGTATGCCTTCGTTGTGGAAGCAAGGACCACAAGGTAGCAAGTTGTTCTCTTCCAAAGGATCAACCTCCCCAGGCTAAAGACCATGATGGGGCACGACGTCAAGGAAGGTTTCAAGCTTTGAACGAACTTGCTTATGGAGTAGTGAGAGGTACCCCTTAACCTTAAGCTAGTCCTATTCCATTCCATTAGAAGAGTAGATTTCATTCGTTACCTTTCTAGCATATTGTTGGTAATTAAAGTCATGGTGTAATATTTTAAGCTATTTGGGAGACAAATGACATGTGAATTTGGAGGACCAAATTCTTTTAAGTGGGGGAGGGTGTAGCACCCCAATAAATTATAGGATGAAAGAAAAAAAAATTGAAATAATAAATCCTTAATAAGCCCAACCTAATTAGTATCACCTGTAAAGCCTTAAAATCTTAAAGGCTTTAGACCCCCTCCAAAATAGTGAACAGGCTTTAATATAAAATCGGTAGATGAATAGTGGGCTTTCGTATTAACTTATTTATATATATTAAAGGCCATTAGTATTAGCTAGTTAGTTGGTTTTAATTAAACTAAATCAATGGGCTGATGGGCAAATTAGGGTTCCTTTGAACGATAGATCGATCCCTGTTGCTTTAGGGATAGGAAGTAGGTCAATAGTTGGATCAGGATAGCGGTGTTGTTTGAGGAAGGATTTGATCGAAGCATGGAAAGTTTGAATTTGAACGGATTAAGAACTCCTTAGAGGAATTCAGTATAAATAGAACCCCCCCTATGATGGCAGAAGCCATCGTGCAACTGCCGTTGCTGGGTCATGTTACCATCGTTGCCACTATGATCGTGCCGTGAGGAAGAGCTGTCTTCTTCCTTCTTCTTTCTCACTGCGTGTGACGTCCCTGCTCTTCTTCGCCTTCGTCTGTCTTCTTCCTTCATAAAAGGTAGGTTATCTCCAAGACCTCAGGCAAAACACGTTGATAAGTAGTAGCATGCATACAATCATGTTACCTTCCTTATTAATGTTCATGTTCCATGCTATTTTATCAAGTTTTAGTGAAGTTTTTAAACGTTCTATTTCACGAAGAATTCACGACCAATACAGTAGACGCGGATTAATTGGCATCCTCTCATGTAGGCGTTAATTCTTGAATTAGCGTCACGCCTACAGACGCTAATTAATGCGCATTAGTTATACTTGACGCGGATTCCCTAACGATTTAAATAAATCACCCTTGCTTAAAATTTTAATATCTATTGAACCATGTCTAATAAAATTTATATGTGCATATTTCTAGAATCCCTGTATTTTTCTCCATATTATGTCCTCAGTTTTCTGAAGATCTTGATAGGTTAGAAGTGCTATTATTCATGTCCCTTAGAAAGAAATGAACAGTTGTCTGAGTCTATAAACGCACCTACCTGATGCATGTTGATATGTAAGCCAAAAGAATTAGCGTCTCTGCACAGGGACGCGGATTAAAAGAACTGGCGCCTCCTTACAAGGATGCCAATTTGAAACAATTTTATAATTTGAAACATGGAATTAGCGTTTGTGTCCTGGACGTGAATTAAGAAACTGGCGCCTCTATGCAGTGACACAAATTTAATTTAAATTTATGTGAATCTGGTTATTTCGAGAATTGGCGCCTCTGTAAGAAGATGCGAATTCTAGAATTAACGCTCTCTTGAACGGACGTGAATTCCTATCTCTCTGTTTTGATCTCTGTTTTGATCCATACCGTGGGTAACTTGGCACTACTGTCTCATGGCCGAGACTAAGTCCCATTTTCTGAGTTTTTCTAATTCACCCTATTTCTTGGAGATTGAAGGACCCTACATCGGGAATTCCTCTTGCCGGATTATAAATTCTTTCTCTAAGGTCTCCGTAAGTCCCCAACATCGAAGGATTCCATCTTCAATTACTGGGCTGGTTGTACCCTCAAACCCATTAACCTATTTTGGTCATGTCCCTCGGAAGAAACATGGCACCCAGCCAACATAGAACACCAAGTTTAGGTGTTCTGTAAGAGTCCCGACTCTGTCCAGAATTGGCGTTTGGTATAGCCGTCGCTATTTCTTGAATTAGCATCCATACAGTCGACTCGAATTTCATTCGTTCCTTACTGTTCACTGGAATTAGTGCCCATCCCAGAGGACGGGAATTATAAAATTCACGGCATCCTGAGTGGATGCCAATTTACCCAAATTTCTACATCTCCAGTATTCCGTGATTTGATTTTCCTTTAATTCTTTTGAACTTGGCCGCTAAATAACGTCTAGTGATTATTGGGCCTTCGGCCGTATGACTGTTATTCTCAGTGGGATGGAAGTCCTAAATCATTGTAAAATCCACGAGGAAAGACCACTGGCTCATGAGGTAAAACGAATTATTGATAAACCCATGAGGGAAGACCACTGGCTCATGAGGTAAAACGAAGTATTGATAAACCCATGAGGAAAGACCACTGGATCATGAGGTAAAATGAGTTATTGATAAACCCATGAGGAAAGATCACTAGCTCATGTGGTGAAATGAATCATTGATAAGCCTATGAGGAAAGACCACTGGCTCACTAGGTAATTACTAAATTGACTAGAGTGCTTAATGATCATGAAGCCCTACCCAAGAAAGGGTATTTACTTGACAATCAAATAGCCAATATCTCATGACATGATGTGAAAACTCCATGCTTGATGTTTCCCGCAACTTGGTTCAACCTTTCTTGCTAGTTATTTCATGCCTTGTTCTATTGCTATATTCTCTACATTGTCTCACAGTCATTCATGCATGATCACAGTGCATTGCATAAAATGTTAATTACTTTCAGCAAGTCTGGATCAAAGAGATGTAATTCCTACTGAGCGTTCGCTCACCTAGTATTTTTCAATTTTTTTTTAGGTAATAATGAAGAAGAATACATTCAAGATGGGAAATGGCAAGAGTAAAGAGAATCCCAGCCTTTTAGATGAACCTCGTAGTCTTATGTCTAGTTTAGTTAGTTTGAGAGTCTCTTGTAATTTTCTTTTATTGAGTCTGTCAGTCCGAGTCAAATTTTAATAAACTTATAATTGGAATTTCAATGACATTATGTTTTAATTATATTATGCCTTTATGGTTTGCTCTGAATATTCATGAATGTTCACTGTCACGTTCCGAGCATGTTTCCGCTGCTATAGGTTCGGGACGTGATAGAATAGGCACCACGTTCATTTGAGAGGCCCTTGAGAGGCGGTCATAGACGCGGTCAGACGACCAATCACTTCTATGGTGGTCGCGGTCCTCAGGCCGACCACGATCACCTTAACATGGTAGGACCCCCAACCGCGTTTAGCCAATTCATCTGTTAAGTGTTATTTGTTGAACATATCCGAGTGATTTTGATGATAACAAAACCTAAGATATTTCTCTCCCTTGTATCTTGTTTTCAAGCAAAGCTTCATGCTTTAAACCTTCAATTTTCACCCCATGTCAATTGTGTGGTTATGAATCCTTCCATGTGTTTATTCAAACATAAATCAACTCATACACAAGCCCGTTTCAATCATCAAACAAATGGATAGCTTCAAGAGAGCTAACACTTGATTTTTGCAGGATTGAAGATTGGCGGTCGACCTGTGGACCCCTGGCGGTCGACCTAAAATAACAGAATTGAAATCTGGAATCTGAGAAAGCTGGCGGTCGACCGCCAGGAGCTAGCGGTCGACCTATTTTCCCAGCAGCCAAATGGCTACAGGACGGCCAATGGCGGTCGACCGCTGGCCTTTGTAGGTCGACCGCCAGCCTCGAGCTGCCAACAAATGTTAACTTTTTGTCACTTCGAGAAATGGTCTTTCTCTTGGTATGGTTTAATTCCTAAGCAACCTAACTCTCCAGAAATTATGGATCTGGTCTGGGGGAGTCTTTGGACCATTCAAGAACCTATAAAACTTATACAAGAGGGTTTGGAAAACCCTAATGTTCAAGGAAGATCAAAGGGAGGCTGCCAAGAGGAAGAGAAGGGATTTGGCACTGTAGATGTGAATAGTGCTCCGAGAGGAAAGTTCTTCATCCTTCTTCATCCAATCAAGTGTGAATCAGTCCAAGGATTCAAGCTGCATCCAAAGCATACAATCATCCACTAAGGGGGAGCAAATCAAGATCCTTCTCTTATGTTTTGAATTCATTATTTATCTCTCAAAGCTTCATCTGTAATCCTTGTAATCTTTAAACATTCCAGAGTGTGTGGATCCTCTTAGATCCGTGTGTGTGTGTGTGGTTGTGTGTGCTTGGTTGGAGGTGTGTGTGTGTATTAAAGTGTTCCTACACCTTCGTGGGAATCCTCCTTCCTAGTGTGTGAGTGTTGTGTGTGGTTGATCTTGTAACTTCCTACAAGATAGTGTGTGGTTCCTCACTGTCCGTGAGGGGTGGACGTAGGTTGCCGTTGTGGCATCCGAACCACCTAAAATCGCTGTCTCTGTGTGGTTTGTTCCTTTTCCTTTATCCTCCTTCTGTGCAAATCGTAAGTGTGTTAGTTTAGTTCAGTTTTTATTCTCTTTTATCCTGCATAATCCTTCTTCACCTTATAAAACTTGCTTTGTCTGTGGGCTTTAATTATTTCAGGTTCTCTTGTTAGCTTCTTGTCACACATTTTTTAAAAAGGTGAAAAAGTTTCATTATTTCTACCATCACCCAATTCACCCCCCCTCTTGGGTGCCATTTAATCTCGGGACTTCAATTGGTATCAGAGCCAAGGCTCTTCCTTTCAGAGATCTAACGATCTAGATCAAGATCCGATTAAATGGCAAACAAGGGTATGGTACCCGAGGGTCATTCCATCAACCGTCCTCCATTTTTTGACGGTTCCAACTACTCCTACTGGAAAAATAAAATGCATGTTTTTCTGAGGGCTCAAGAGTACGAGGTTTGGAGACTTGTGGACAAGGGTCCTCATAAACTCGGGGCTGATGAAGAAAAATGGACACCCGAGGAAATTAATAAATGCACTGCTAATTTTAATGCCATGAATATCATGCAATGTGCGATACACCCTAATGAATTCTCTCGTGTTTCTATGTGTAGCTCGGCCAAAGAAATGTGGGACAAGCTGCGACTCATATACGAGGGAACGTCATAGGTCAAGGAAACCAAGGCAAATCTCCTAGTCACTGACCATGAGCTATTCAAAATGAAACCTGAAGAAATCATCTCCGAGATGTTTGCAAGGCTAACAGAGATCACAAATGGTCTCAAAAGTCTCGGGAAGGAATACTCAAATTCCGACCTTGTGAGGAAGGTGTTAAGGTCCCTACCGTTAGCTTGGCACACAAAGGCCACGGTTATTGAAGACTCAAAGAACCTGTCAACTCTTACTTTGGATGAACTCATAGGGTCACTCATGACCTATGAGATAAATATAAAGAGAACAGTTGATGAAGACATCAAAAAGTAAAAGGTCATTGGACTGAAAGCTCATCAATCCGATGACGAATTTCTAGAAGGTGAATCAAGTGACGAAAGCAATGAAGAGGAAGAATTGGCGATGATAACTCGCCAAGTGAGAAAATTTCTAAGGAAGAAGAGAAACTTTCAAGAAAATTTTAAAAAAGGGCAAAGAAGGCCCACGCAGACTAAAGGCGAATCGAGCAAGCCAAGTAGCATCATATTCTACGAATGCAAGAAGCCTGGACACATGAGAGGTGAATGTCCAGATCTAAAGAAGAAATTCAAGAAGGATAACTTCAATAAACCCAAAGCCATGGTCGCCACTTGGAGCGACGAAGAAGATGAACCATCTGATGAAGAGATTCAAGAACTTGTGGAAAGCTTGTGCCTCATGGCACATGAGGATGAATCCACGGAGGTAAATTCTAACCCTGAATTCATTTCCAATGAACAATGGGAATCTGAATATAAAAAGTTGTACACTAAGTACAAGAAAGTCAGATCTGAAAATAAAGCTCTTAAAAAGAAACTTGATGATTCATCACGTGAAGATATCTTTGCCAAATTTGAGAAACTGGAACAGGAATGGTTTGAGGCTTCGGAAGAAAAGGAAAGTCCACTGCAAAAAATCTCAGACTATGATAAAACCAAAAAGGAACTATCATGCAAAATAACTGAAATGGAGGAAGCATGTCAAAGGATCAAAATTGAAGAACAAACTCTAAAATCTACTAATTCAGAACTCGAAAGGAGAAATGGGATTTTGGGTGAAAGAGTTGCTGAGCTTCAGTTCACCTTGACTAAGTTTGTTAAGGGGAAACAAAACCTGGATAACCTATTGGGGGTTAAAGTCAACTTCCAAAAGGAAGGCTTGGGGTACACATCTCAAAACAAAAAATCCTTTGAGCATAAGATCACCACATCCTTTATTCATGGAAAGGACGATAATCATGTTTCATGTTCTAACTCTAAACCCCAACATGCTCAGCCTAAACCACACAGATATCAAAGAACTTTTTCACATGCTAACTACTTTCATTGTGGTAGATTTGGCCATATGATTTCCAACTGCTGGTTTAGACAAAGCACACCTAACTATCATGTTCCATGGACGAAGAGAACACCCGTAAGAAGTTGGACTAACTCCTATGGACCCAAACTGGTTTGGGTACCAAAAACAATTGCATGAGAATTTTTCTTCTTGCAGATATGTCTTTAAGCCAGGGGTAGCAAATGGTATCTAGACAGCGGTTGCTCAAGACATATGATAGGGGACAAGAAAGTGTTCTCCAAGCTGCAAGAAAAAGAAGGAGGCTTAGTTGCTTTTGGCGGGAAGGACAAAGATAAAATAATCGGAGTTGGAGACATAGGTAAGAATTCTGAAACTCTGATTGAAAATGTCCTTCTGGTGAAAGGTTTGAATCATAATTTGTTGAGCATAAGTCAATTATGTGATAAGGGTTTTAAGATTATTTTTGATATGACTCACTGTTTTGTCATGTGCAAAAATTCAAATGAAATCAAATTCATTGGTAAAAGGAGCAACAATGTGTACACCATTGATCTTCATGATGTTTCAGTTGATAATGTGTGTTTGGTAGCTAACAACCATGAGAATGCATGGCTATGGCACCGCAGACTAGGTCATGCTAGTTTTGGAGTGATCTCTAAGTTGTCTAGACATGACTTGGTGATAGGTCTGCCCAAATTGAAATTTGAAAGCGATAATATCTGTGAAGCTTGCATGAAAGGCAAGCAAACACAAATCTCATTCAAAAACAAAAATATTGTTTCTTTCGCTAGGCCATTGGAACTGTTGCATCTTGATCTTTTTGGTCCTACTAAAACATCTAGCCTAGGAGGAAAATCCTATGGCTTTGTGATTGTTGATGATTTCTCCAGATTCACATGGGTGCTGTTTTTAGCTAATAAAAGTGATGCCGTGACGGAGTTTCAAGTGTTTTGCAGAAAAATTCAGAATGAAAAGGGTTACCTCATCACCACAATCCAAAGTGATCATGGTGGTGAATTTGAAAATCATGAATTCAGCATGTTCTGTGAAGAGCAGGGGTACACACATAATTTTTCATCACCAAGAACGCCCCAGCAAAATGGAGTAGTAGAGCGAAAGAATAGAACGTTGATAGACATGGCCCGGACCATGCTCAGTGAGAATTCTCTACCCAAGTATTTTTGGGCTGAAGCGGTAAGTATCGCATGCTACATCATCAACAGGGCAATGGTAAGGCCCATTCTGAAGAAAACTCCATATGAGCTCTACAAGGGTAAGAAGCCAAACATCTCTTATCTTAAACCCTTTGGATGCCCTTGCTATATCTTGAACAATGGTAAGTCCAATCTGGGTAAGTTTGATGAAAATAGTGATAAAAGAATTTTTCTAGGTTATGCACTCAATTCTAGAGCTTATCGATTATTCAATAAAAGGACTTTAGTTGTTGAAGAAAGTCCTCATGTTATTTTTGATGAATCCGAGTCAAAACTCACAAAGAAAATTTCTTCTATCTTGGATGCAGATGAAGACCCTAAGAACTCATCAAATGTTAAAGCCAATGATGAGCCATTGAAGGCAACTTCAAGTAAAAATGAGGAAGATGAGGATCCTCCAATTGAGACACTGCAAGAACCACAAGTGCAGCATCCTGATCTGCCCAGCTACTCCACATTTCTAAAGGATCATCCAACTGTGAACATCATAGGTAATCTGGAGGATGGGGTGAAAACTAGGTCCTCTCTAAGGCAGGTTGAACAGGAGGACCTGATGGCCCTACTCTCTCAAGTAGAGCCCAAGGACATTCATGAAGCTCTTCAAGATGAATCCTGGATTCAGGCGATGCATGAAGAGCTGCATCAATTTGAAAGAAACGAGGTGTGGACTCTCGTGCCGCGTCCTAAGAACCATCCTACTATTGGAACTCGCTGGGTTTTCAGAAACAAGCTAAATGATGCGGGATTGATTGTGAGGAATAAGGCTCGGCTTGTGGCCAAGGGATACAGCCAGGAGATGGGAATTGACTTTGATGAGTCTTTTGCACCAGTTGCTAGACTTGAAGTAGTCCGAATCTTACTGTCCTACGCTTGCTCTTTAAACTTTAAACTATTTCAAATGGATGTTAAATCTGCATTTCTTAACGGCTATATCAAGGAGGATGTCTTTGTAGAGCAGCCGCCAGGTTTTGAAGATTCCAAACATCCACGACGCGTGTACAAGCTCCAAAAGGCCTTGTACGGACTAAAACAAGCACCAAGGGCATGGTATGAACGGCTTACTTCTTTTCTTGCTGAAAATGGGTTCAAGAGAGGTAAGGTTGATCAAACACTTTTCACAAGGAAATTTGGTAAGGACATTTTGGTGGTTCAAGTGTATGTGGATGATATTATTTTTGGAGCTTCTGATAATGCCGTATGCGAGGATTTTGCAAAGACCATGCAAGGAGAATTCGAGATGAGATTAATGGGGGAGCTAAATTTCTTTCTTGGATTGCAGGTGAAACAAACTTCGGAAGGAATTTTTATAAATCAAGCAAAGTATACTATGGACTTGCTGAAGAAATACGGGATGGCGGAAGCAAAACCCATATCAACTCCCATGGCCACCACCACAAAGCTGGATAAGGATGAAAATGGTAAAACAGTAGATTCCACACTATTTCGAGGTATGATCGGATCACTACTATACCTTACAGCATGCCGCCCTGACATTCAATTTAGTGTATGTCTCTGTGCCCGTTTCCAGTCATGCCCTAAAGAATCTCACTTATCAGCTGTTAAACGCATTTTCAGATATCTAATTGGCACTATTGACTTTGGCTTGTGGTTTCCTATTGGTAGTTCTTTTGAGTTAATTGCGTATACCGATGCGGATTACGCCGGATGCATTGTAGATTTTAAAAGTACTAGTGGGCACTGTCAGTTTCTTGGCGGGTGCCTTATTTCATGGGCCTCTAAGAAACAACATTCAGTAGCTCTCTTAACGGCCGAGACTGAATATGTAGCCGCCGGAAGTTGTGGAGCCCAAGTACTTTGGATCAAAAATAAATTACTTGATTTGAATGTTGAAGTGGATTGTGTGCCGATCTTCTGTGATAATACGAGTGCAATTAATCTATCCAAAAATCCTGTTCAACACTCCAGAACCAAACACATTGACATTCGGCATCATTTTTTGAGAGATCATGTAGGCAAAGGGGTCTTTGAGTTCAAGTTCATTGATTCTCTTAACCAACTGGCTGACATCTTCACAAAACCTCTAAATCAGGATCAATTCAATAAAATCAGGCGAGAACTTGGCATGTGTAAGGGTGAGGGCATACGCACTTAAGTATGCATTAGGTTGTTTCTCTTTTTGTTGGGTAGATCATGTGAGATGCATGCATTGTGTGTGGTTCACTTTTATTGTGTATGACTATACCTAGCATGTGTGCCTGTACTTATATTTATATACACTTATTCCTTGACATTTTTCTACAACTGAATATTCCTTGATAGATAAATGTGGACTAGTGATCTAGTGCTCTTAGCAGTCTCCATTCAAGGGTTTCCGTAGTCGACTCATGCTTGATATCATTCATGGGTTAGCAAAAGAAAAGAAATAAAAAAAAAGAAAGAAGAATGATCTGTGAAAATGGGGGAGTCCAAGGGTCATGGAGCCCACTTCTATCTCCGGTAGTGGCTAGCTAGGGTTCTTCCTCTCTCTCGGGGTCCTTTTTGGGATTTAGGTCCCAGCGGTCGACCGCTGGCTTCGTGCCTGTCGACCGCCAGCGGCTAACCGGCCCGGGTCAACCGCGTCCGAACCCTACTTTAAGGGGGTTTTCTTCCCCCCTTTCTCATTCTATCACTCTCCCTTCTCTCTCCCTTATTCCACCTCCACTCTAGCACATCTCCCTCCCACCTTTCAAGCCCTAAAAACCCCACACCGTTTCTACCCAAGCACGATCCGGTCGATTGGTTTCTATTTCGGAACGTCTCCTCGCCGGCGTTCGTGCACTCGTGCCAACCTTCCTTGAGCTCCAGAGCGTGGAGACGGTGTTCTTAGTTCTTCCCGATGTCTCCCTCTCCATCCCAAGGTAGAGGTTCTACCTCGGTAGAGGATACTCTCTTCAGCGGGTTTCCTAGTCTAAAATGGCACCTCAAAGGAGTGCTCGGCGTCTTCTCCAAGAGGAACCTGGTGCTCAGAGACGTGAAGCTCCGGCCGCACCTCCACCACAAGCTCCGGCACGCAGGTTACCTCCGAGGTCTATCATCGAGCCTCGTCTTGTTGATTTTCAAGAGTTGAATGAAATCCTGCCCGACATCTCTACAGTTTTTTCAATGCAACCGGGGTGGCTTGATTTTGTCACTAGATACAATCACTTCTATCCCTATCTAGTACAACAGTTCTATGGGAATTTGGTTGACAGAAATGGAAGCTTGTATACAATGGTTCAAGGCATTGAGATCCGCATTAATGCAGAATTATTCCATAATGCCCTAGGTGTTTCCTCCCATGGTGTAGACATGCTTTTTGGGCATGGTGAGGTTGAGGCTAGTTTTCTTGCCATGACGAGTTGTGATTTTGTTCGTGGTGTGAGTGACCTCATTGAGCTGAATGCCAACCACTTTCCCGCACTACAACGGGTTATTCATTACATGTTTACTACACTTATTTATCCCAAGAGTGGCAGCCGAGATGAAGTGACCGAAGTGCACCGTTTCCTATTCTATCATGTTATGAATGGCGAATTGGTTAATATGGGATGGCTCATGACTCAATTGATAACTCGATGCCATACACATTTACGGCGATCCCTGCCCTATGCCTCTCAGCTCACTGGAGTGTTCATCTTTGTCGGGGTCCCATTAGAGAATGAGCAGTCTATTCTAGTCCGCCATGATGACATTTACAATGAGCATAAGCTTTTCTCCAATATGGGATATTACAGGGATGCAAATGGTGAAATTCGCCGTGCTGTCCCAGTTTATGGGGAAGAAATTGGCAGTGAAGAAGAACAACCACCGGACCCACAGCAAGATAACCAAAATGCACCTCCACCAGTTCAGCCTGCAGATGTGCCTCCTCCAGCGGATCTCCCTCCTCCACCGCAGCACTTTCATGGGGAGTCTTCTACTCAGGGTGCTGGGCATTCCACTTGGGGGGACTATGAGGCTCTTGACAGGCACCTTTTTGGCATGGAAACTCGGCTTGACTCCTCCCTTGGGCGTTTGGATACTTTTATGGACACCATGACTGGACGAGTGGATACCTTCACTCTTGCTCTGGATGATCTTTCTCTCCACATAGCCACTCTCTTTGCCAGCCATGAAGATAACCGTGAGGCCTTTCGCACCACCAACCATACCCTTCTTTCCCTCCGTAACCAGCTCCGTCATTATGATGACATTCTCCATAACCTTGAGGATCGTCTTCCTCCTGCTCCTGCTCCTGCTCCTACTGGTTCCCCCCATGGTGATGGTCCACCGGATGGTGTTCATGACGACGAAGCTGAGGATCACCCTACTATGTAGCTACTTTTTGGGTCTCTAGTGTCCCTTTTGTCCACTTTTTGTATCCCCTCCCTCTCCCTTTTGCTGATGTCAAAGGGGGAGAAGTAGGCTATTAGGCTTATATATATATATGCTATGTGTGTTTGGTGTTTTCCTGCTTGCATGCCTGTCTATCTCTTGCATCGTAGTTTGAGCATATTGTATGCATTAGTGGTTGCATTCCTTAGCGTGTAAAGCTCATTTCTCCCTTCTGCATTCAGTGTACCTTGTATGGATCAAATGAAAATGAATGGAAGAATGCACTCTTTGACGTTACAAGATTGGCTCATTTCCTTCTCACCTCTTGTCAATACGGCAAATAAGTATTGAATGGTCGGTATGAATTCGTTGACATGCTTGTGTTGGTAGTGATATGTTTGGTGATATGAGCATTTCGAATGCCTTCAAATCGTGAGTTTAGAAGATTCAACTTGATGGATTTCCACGTATCTCATATGTGATTGCCGAAGCTTCTAAAACTCTTTCAAAAGCACATTTTTGAAAATGCAATTCTACTGCCTAGGTTTTATCATCATCAAAAAGGGGGAGATTGTTGAACATATCCGAGTGATTTTGATGATAACAAAACCTAAGATATTTCTCTCCCTTGTATCTTGTTTTCAAGCAAAGCTTCATGCTTTAAACCTTCAATTTTCACCCCATGTCAATTATGTGGTTATGAATCCTTCCATGTGTTTATTCAAACATAAATCAACTCATACACAAGTCCGTTTCAATCATCGAACAAATGGATAGCTTCAAGAGAGCTAACACTTGATTTTTGCAGGATTGAAGATTGGCGGTCGACCTGTGGACCCCTGGCGGTCGACCTAAAATAACAGAATTGAAATCTGGAATCTGAGAAAGCTGGCGGTCGACCGCCAGGAGCTAGCGGTCGACCTATTTTCCCAGCAGCCAAATGGCTACAGGACGGCCAATGGCGGTCGACCGCTGGCCTTTGTAGGTCGACCGCCAGCCTCGAGCTGCCAACAAATGTTGACTTTTTGTCACTTCGAGAAATGGTCTTTCTCTTGGTATGGTTTAATTCCTAAGCAACCTAACTCTCCAAAAATTATGGATCTGGTCTGGGGGAGTCTTTGGACCATTCAAGAACTTATAAAACTTATACAAGAGGGTTTGGAAAACCCTGATGCTCAAGGAAGATCAAAGGGAGGCTGCCAAGAGGAAGAGAAGGGATTTGGCACTGTAGACGTGAACAGTGCTCCGAGAGGAAAGTTCTTCATCCAATCAAGTGTGAATCAGTCCAAGGATTCAAGCTGCATCCAAAGCATACAATCATCCACTAAGGGGGAGCAAATCAAGATCCTTCTCTTATGTTTTGAATTCATTTTTGATCTCTCAAAGCTTCATCTGTAATCCTTGTAATCTTTAAACATTCCAGAGTGTGTGGATCCTCTTAGATCCGTGTATGTGTGTGGTTGTGTGTTCTTGGTTGGAGGTGTGTGTGTGTATTAACGTGTTCCTACACCTTCGTGGGAATCTTCCTTCCTAGTGTGTGAGTGTTGTGTGTGGTTGATCTTGTAACTTCCTACAAGATAGTGTGTGGTTCCTCACTGTCCGTGAGGGGTGGACGTAGGTTGCCGTTGTGGCATCCGAACCACCTAAAATCGCTGTCTCTGTGTGGTTTGTTCCTTTTCCTCTATCCTCCTTCTGTGCAAATCGTAAGTGTGTTAGTTTAGTTCAGTTTTTATTCTCTTTTATCCTGCATAATCCTTCTTCACCTTATAAAACTTGCTTTGTCTGTGGGCTTTAATTATTTCAGGTTCTCTTGTTAGCTTCTTGTCACACATTTTTTAAAAAGGTGCAAAAGTTTCATTATTTCTACCATCACCCAATTCACCCCCCCTCTTGGGTGCCATTTAATCTCGGGACTTCATTATTCAGTTTAGATTGACTGGCTATGGGGCCTAGTAAGCCTTGTGTGTGTCTGGGATTTATGGTTTTGCCCCAGAACATAGAAATTAATATTATATTCACATAAGCACATGGAAATTGGGCCATTTCGGCCCTGTGAGGGCGATGGTCACCTGAGAATGGATTCACGTAATATGAGGTTTATGGATTTCCCTATGGTGGGTTTGGCCATACACAGCTTAGTTTCCACGTGGCTTGCATGCCCGTGGTGGGTTATATACTGCGTGAGTCCTGTGACCATGGAGGGTCATATCCATGTGAGTTCTATGATCGCGATGAGTAGACCTTGTGTGAGTTTAGTGGGCCAGTATCCACTAGTTTTCATCATCCTATCGTGGGTAGTTTTCTTAGCACCCCGTGGTGTCATACCGTGGTTTACGGTGGTTTGCGTGCGTGTGTACACCATTCTCAAGATTCCTAAGAGACCACAGATGATAGTGTTATATGGTATATTCCCGTGAGACCGCGGATGATAGAGTATACGGTGGATTTCTGCGAGACCGTAGAAGATCGTGTTTTGTGGTTGCTCTGCCTTGAGGGCATTTTATGTCAGGCCAGGTGAGGACAGCCTCGTGGCCTACCATGGTCAGACCGGGTGAGACTGCCTAGTGTGTACAACACTCCTTGTGCATAGGCGAGACCACCTGAGCATATGTACCTTGGTTAAGACAAGAGTACGTTGTTGTCGGGTGTAGTGGAACATACCCCATGTCAGGTAGCTGGACACGGCCATGGTGTGGGATGCAGTGGCACAGATCCTAGCTAGTCCCAGGGTGTGGTGTGTGTGAGTGTCGCCTCTGCTCCGCCGGAGACCCGATGTGGGTAGTGTGTGTGCATATGTGATCTTGGCATAGTATAAGATGTCAGTGGACACACCTGGCCTTATTGTGTATACTTGCTTAGCGGACCCTATGCAGGTAAGGTTGAGTTACCGATAGCGTTGTCGATGGCCCTTCCGACAGATGGGCTGGTGTCGCAATGTGCATAGGGCATGGTTCTCTCACTAGTCCTAACTCAAGACCGAGGTTTACCAGTGTCTAGATGTCCTCCTAAGGGTGGAGGTTACGTGTATGGCCGCGTGGCCTTGTTAGTGGTTCCGTCATCCAGGACGAGTTCTTACGACTGCAAGAGTAGGGTAGAGTAGATGCTCCGTGGTTCCTCCACTTACTGTTCTTGTCGTTCTGGGCACTATTCTTTACTGTTGTTATTTTATTACTATTGTTTATTGTTGTTACTGTTGTTACTGGTTACCACTTTTGTTGTGGTGGTGATCCGCATGACCCCTACTGAGCCAATGAGATGAGACTCACTCCCTACTTTTTCAGGTGTAGTGCTTCTCCTCAAGGTGGTGCATCTCGGTCAGAGGACCTTTAGTCGCCAACTTGCCGGTGCCGGGGTATACCCCGCAGTAGTGTACGTTTCTCTTTTAGTTGACTATACTTGTGGACTGGACTCTGTAGTTATGTTATTTGATATAAAATGTAATTTTATTTCTACCAAATTAGTTGATTAATTCTATAAATTAATTTCCCACAATTATTTTAAATTTTCATGCGTAATCACAACACTCTAAATAACCCTTCCAAGCTTTCCAGCTCATGGGTGGCGGTGTAGGATCTGAATGGTATCGAGTTTGACTCGGTTTCCAGATCTTCAATCGTTACACCTGGGTCGCGATCCAGATAGACGCGGTCTATCTAGAGGTCGCGTTCATTCAAAAAATATATATGTTTTTGAAAAGCAAAAGGGCTACAAGAATGTGGTCTATCGTGACACCACGTCCAGGGATGCGGCCCCTGTTAGCACCACAATCTGAAATAGTAACTCATCTTCTGGTGAAATTCGACACACCTCGATTCAAAAACCATGATCGATACAATCAATAGAATTTTAGGGAAAATGTATCAAATGAAAGAAGACTTAAAAATGCACATTTTGATATATGGAATTAAAGGTTAGGCCTGAGCGAACACCTACCTTTGATGATCTAAGGAGAGGAAGACGATGAACTCACGGAACCATTGACGACCTCACCTCCACTGTCGAATCCTCCCTCGATCACGCATGCCACCACCCTTTAGAGCAAATAAGGTTTGCTAGGAGGCATGTCCCTTTATTTATAGGGCTAGGGTGCCCACTAGAATCCTAATTCGACCAAGGATTATCAAGGGAGAAAGTTTCGCCCAATTTTTAGGGTTAACCTTATCTAGCGCCACCAACTAAAATTGGAGCTTCTAGGGTTAGGGTTTTTGGGGTAGGGTCGACCATCAACGATGGGCTAGGATTTAGGCTTCGATTTGAGCCCATTAGGTCAATGATTAAGGCCCAATTAGCCTAGTTATCAGTAGGTTTTCCTTAAACTCTGAGTTAACCCAATGAACCCTAATTTCTTAGCCCAATAATTCTATTACAATTTTTTGGGGGGTTTTCACTTCAGTAATTAAGTTAAAATTTTCTTTTCTACAAGAATTACATATTTTTCATATTTTTTACTATTTTTCTCGCTTCGAATTCGAGAAGGTAATTAAATAATCTCGATTTATTCATCATGTTATTCCGGGTTTCTACAGATGGACATCAGTTTCTCGTCTAGAAACTCTAATCAAATAGGATCAAATCTTGGAGGAAGATGATGGGCAAGATGTTCTACTATGGCATAGCTTTGAATCATTTTTTATTAAATATAGATGATGTCGGATTGAGAAAGGAAGCTTTGCCATCGTGCTAACCTATCAATCAGTAAGGATAGATTTTTTGAGAATGAACTTGATAGGGTTCATGCGAGCAACTAGATGGACTTCATGAGCTAGGAAGTAATACTTCAATTTCTACACCACCCAAACTAGAGCAGCGCAAGTCTTCTCCATACTCATATACTTCTATTTACAGGGGTTGAGAAGTTTAGACAAGTCGTAGGCTACCCTCTCTTTACCTTCTTCATCTATTTGCACAAGGATAGCTCCTATCGAGTCATCCAAGACAGATATATAAAGAACCAGTGGTTTGCCTGGAGTAGGTGGCCTCAGGACAAGAGGATTGGTTAGATAGTCCTTCAATCCATCAAAGGCCGCCTGACACTTGTCATCCCAGTGGAACTTGACTCCCGACTTGGTGAGTTTGTAGAGCGGCCTACACCTTTGGGAATGCTGGGAGATAAATCGGCGAATAAATTGTAACCTCCCGATCAAACCTTGAACTTCTTTCAAATTCCTAGGTGGCATATCTCTTATTGCCCTCACCTTATTGGGATCATTCTCAATACCCCTTTTGCTAACTATAAATCCAAGCAGCTTGCCCGATAAAACACCAAATATTCATTTCTTGGGGTTCATCTTCAATTGGTATTCTCGTGCTCTTTGCAAAACCTTAGCAAGATCCCTGGGATGCTCAACCCTAGTCTTCGATTTCACTACCAAATCATCAACATACACCCCTATATATATATGTGGATCATATCATGAAAAATTGACATCATAGCCCTTTGCTAGGTGGCTCTAGTATTCTTGAGTCCAAACTACATGACCACATAACAATAAGTACCCCAAGGTGTAGTGAATGAGATCTTCTCTTGATCTTCCTCTACTAGGCGAATTTGGTTGTAGCCTGAGAAGTCATTCATAAATGAGAGAGTCTCATATCGAGCCGTATTATCTATAAGTATGTTGATTTGACGTATGGAAAAATCATCTTTTGGACACGCGCAGTTAAGGTCCCATAAATCTATGCAAATTCTTACCCTTCCATCCTTCTTCATTACTGGGACAATCTTAGTCACCCAATTAGGATAGAAGATGACTCTCATGAATTTGGCCTTGTGGAGCTTATCGACCTCTTCTTTCATCTTCAAACCATTTGAGGGTGGAAACGTCTTAACCGTTGTTTTACCGGGACAAACCCTGACTTTCATGGTAAGCAGTATTCAACTAGTGTAGGGTCCAGACCTGGCATATCCTCATAACTCCATGCGAATGTGTCATTGTACCCTTAGAGAACCTTAATAAGTGCCTCCTCTTCGGATGGTGGCAAATTTTTACTTATAAGGACTATCCTAGGGTTTTCCTCGGTTCCCAAGTTAACCTATTTGGCAAGTTCTTCTACTGAGGATGATGGCTCATCAAATCTCCTCATTCCACTAGCAAAGGCATTAGCCTCATCCTCATATTCCTCGAAATCCTCATCCCCTTCTTCAATCGGGTCCTCATCATTCATAATCTAATAAATGCCAAACCTTTTACCTCAGGAGCAAACTTCCTCACATTCTAAGTCTGGCAAATGAATCGGATCCTCTAACAACTGCGGAATTTCTAGGCATGCTTGGCATCTTATGGCTAAATCGATCAAGAACCTACGGGGGATCTGCTTGCACTAGGATTTTCTATTAGCTACTACCCCTAGGCTCTCACTATCGCTACAGACTCGATTGCCCTGACTAGAAGAACTATCCTGACTACCATATTCTAAGGAAGGAGGTGAGGGAGGAGAAGGTATAAAGACTGGAGATATAGATGAAGAACCCTCAGATAAGGGGCAAAGGAGATCCACTAACGGACCTTGGATGAGCGCTCCTTGGGTCGGGGCACACTCAGAAACAAGATAGGAGGTCTCCACAAAAGTGACAGAAATGGAAGATTCAAAAATTTGGAAATTGCCGTGGGAGGGAGGAGAAGAGGGCGAAGGTGAGGAAATTGTCAACTGAGAGAATTGATGGAGAATAGATTGTTTGAGAGATTGAGGAGAATTGGAAGATTGAAAGAGAACATGAGGGAGAGAAATCAGGTGATGCAGGATGACGAGGGAGACTCGATGCCAAATGATGCGAACCTTGGACTCTATGTGACGACGCGATGAATTGGACGACGCGACCAAGGACTACACGACCATTAGAGTGACCTCGGCTCGACACTAAGGGCTCTTACGGGTATATGCCTTTAACAGAAAGGCAATCTCACGAATCGTCCCAAGCGAGGGAAACACGGATCCGCGCGGTTGAGAAATCGGAAGAGTCAAGGGTGGTCAAACTCACTCCGTGCTCGGATTGAGTCATGGGACAGGTTCGCTCTCTCTCCCACAGCGGTGATTGAAATGATTTAACGAGCTAGAATTCTAACACACTCATGCAGCGGCATATAATCATATACTAAGTAAGCAAATGCCAAGGAGGAGAGATCGTTACCTCCACGCTCCGGGCGTGGGGAAGACAACCCCGGCCAAGATCGTACTCCTGGTTAGATAATTACCAAATAAATTATAGAATTTGAATTCTTTTGCCCACTCCACGCAGGGAGGTAAAGGGCTACAATGGGACCAGGGAGTAACGCTCTTGGGTTGACAGGCAGTGATTTGGACAGCTCTAATGGTAGCGCGTGCCAACAAACATGGGGCCCACTTCCTGGTCGGAGGGCTGATCGGGCTGAGAGTGGAACCACTGCGGTGGGGACTCATCGGGGGATGATCCCGAGGAGGGGGATGCGCTGGTTCACCTTGTGGAAGGTGAGGCGGCCCGACTGGGAATGATGTTGCTTGCTGCCCACGGACCTGTTCTACAGTTTCAAGGGTGCGCGACTCGGCGATAAAATTTGCTGTGATCAGCCCCGACGTAAGATCGATGTTGGATCGACGCGAAACTAGCGCCGCTGCGAAGCCCTCTCAGAGATCTAGGACCATAGGCT
This sequence comes from Amorphophallus konjac, assembly GCA_022559845.1. Lineage (NCBI taxonomy): Eukaryota > Viridiplantae > Streptophyta > Magnoliopsida > Alismatales > Araceae > Amorphophallus > Amorphophallus konjac. Next base: position 35,530 of record JAHNEJ010001127.1, on the reverse strand, counting down.
GTTATAGGAATTTTTATGGCCGTGGAATTTTCGTGGGGTATTTATGAACAGGCTGACCCCTGAACTCAAATCTGACAGGGCAGATTCAGATTTGCCTGATGAAGCATGTTGACCGAGGCTGAAACTTGGGATCTGGGAGTTGGAATTTTTAGAGAAGATAGAGGGGGAAGTAAGGAACACGATCATATTTTATTTGTAATTTTCTGAGGTGGGTTGAGTGGGGTAATGGATTTTATAGCAGTGGGTGGTCGGATCTGGACTATGGGAAACAGAACAGGGTCCGATTTTTGCAGTGGTTTTTAAAAAGGGTAAACGAACTCCAAAAATCTTAAAAAAATTGTGGGATGAGGGTTTGGTGGATAGAAGTCCCAGTTCAAATTTCAGCTCGATCTGAAATTGGAAAGGGGTTTGAATGGGTGAAGAGTTGGGCTGCTGGAACACAAGTCTGCACAGGGGCAGATTGTGTAGGCTGTGGGACTTTAAATGAAAAGGGGGGAAAACAAAGTTGGAAAAACTTGAATTGTTTTTGTGGGACGTGGGATCAACAAGGGGAACTCACCCTGAAAATTTCAGCCTGGTCAGATCTACATGTTAAGAGCGAACATTCGGCCTTTGGCTTGCTGTCTCGGGATGGACAGAACTCCAATGACGGGCGGTGGTGGTGCAACGATGGCGGCAGCGGCAGCGATGCTGAGCTTCACACTCTGATAGGGGAGGCTTCACACCTTAGAATAGTAGCCTTCATAGTTGCAAGGGGAGGGAGAGGAGGGAGAGAGGGGGCGACCTTGGCCTTTGAAGCAAAAATACTGAATTTTCTTCTATTAATTGTGGTGAAAATAGAAAATACAAGGCTTTTATATGAAATGGGAACCCTAGGCAAATGACCAACCTTACCCTCAGATCTAGGGTTAGTGTAGGGTACATTGGGGATGCCAAATTCTATTTTTCCCCATGTGGTCAAAGCCAAAATAAAAAAATTGCCTAATAGAGCAAAAAGAGGGGGCGCCCCCTTTAAAGTAGGGAAATTGAAATTCTCTTCCTTGGTCCAATGGTCCAAGTCCAAGGGGGACCATGGGCCAGCCCTTACGGGTCTCGAGAAGTTAGGTGGCCCAATGGGGAAGAGGGTGAGGGGGGGCCGCTGGGCCTAGGTGGCCCTTTTACAAAGAAACCCACTTATTTATCCTAATTACACTCTATTAACCCCAAATAAAACCAAATAAGCACACATTACACACCAAATAAAAACCCCCAAAAATACTAAAAACACTAGGAATCAAGACAGAGACTCCAGACTATCTCCAAGCCATAGCGATGCCTGTGTAGCTCGAGTGGTGCTTCGCATTCGGTACCGATGGCTCGTCAAATCATGCTTCTCGCTCGCACTGGTGTCCGCACCAATTCTCCCCGGGTGGGAGAAACTCGACCCTGTCGAGTAAGGGTCTGGATCACTCTGGTAGCACTCTTGTAGGTCTGGATCTATCCTTTGCAACTCTGCCTGGGTGATCCAAGTATCATCGGTGGTGGGTCACCTTCTCCATCACACTAGGTAGCGCGGGTAGGATCCACTCCGAGTAATAGTCACCTGCTCATCTAGTATATGATCTATATGCTTACGCTGCCGTGAAAATGAGGCTGGTGGTGGACACTCAGGTGTATGATCACTCTCAATGGGAGGAGATGGCTTGAAAGGCTCACTAGGGATCACCGCTGGGTCCCTATAAGCAACTAGATCCGACACATTGAAAGTAGAGCTTATCCCATATTCCTCGGGCAAGTCCACAACATACACATTGGATCCGACGTGTTTCAACACTCGAAATGGACCGGCTCCGCTAGCTTGCAATTTCTTTACAGTTTTAGAGGGAAACCGTTCAGGTCTAACCCTGATCATGACATAATCACCCTCTTGGAACTCACGGTGGTGTTTGTGGGCATCGACTAACTCTTGGTACCGTACATTGCTGGCCTCAATGTGACGACGGATGTCATCATGCAGACTCCTAACATGCCTAGAAAATGACTCAGCAGACTCCGACACTCGTGCATGAATGGGCATGGGAACAAGATCCACTGGTTTCCTAGGCCTATGACATGTGACAATCTCCAAAGGACTCATACCTGTAGACCTATTGACTGAATCGTTATATGCAAACTCAGGTAGTGGTAACATGAGATCCCAATCCCCTACACGGTCCCTAACAAGACACCTCAAAAGGTCACCTGGACTCCTATTGACCACCGCGGTCTGACCATCTATCTGGGGATGATATGCAGTGGAGAACTTAAGGTGAGTACCTAACATATGCCATAGTGTCTTCCAAAAGTAACTGGTGAACCTAACATCACGGTCAGACACTATGGTACGAGGCACACCACATGAGAAAGGAACATGCGGGCTACCCTCGAAGCATCCGAAGTCTTAGAGCAGGGAATGAAAAGAGCCATCTTCGAGAATCGATCTACTACCACATAGACCGAATCATGCTTCCTAGAGGTTCGTGGTAATCCCAAGACAAAATCCATGCTAACATCATGGCACGAGGCATTAGGTATGGTAAGAGGCATATAGAGGCCTGAGCTTTGCTTCTTCATTTTGGCCGTAACACATGTACGGCACTGGGCCACAATGTGAGCAACATCTCTTTTCAAGCTCGGCCAATAGAACCTGTGCTCGACAGCCTCGATAGTCTTGTTCCGACCGAAGTGGGCAGGTCGACCTCCCGCATGAAGTTCCCAGACTAAGAAGTCGTGAACCAAAGTTCGGGGAACACAAAGCCTGCCTCCTCGAAAGTGGTAACCCTTCTGAAGCACATAATCTCTATGATCTCTCGAGGGTCCTGCCTAGAGAGTGGCAAAGATCTGACCAAAGTCAGGACAATCAACATAAGCCTCTCTCATCTTCTCTAGCCCTATATCCTCGGCACTCATGGTAATCAGCGGACATGCACGCCGACTCAAGGCATCAACCACCTTATTCTCCACTCCAGCCTTGTGCTTGAGCACAAATGTGAACTGCTGGAGATACTCAACCCATCTGCTATGACGCGCATTGAGCTTCTTTTGGGCATGGAGGAATTTCAAGGCCTCATGATCGGAGTACAACACAAACTCCTGATGTAATAAGTAGTGCCTCCAATGCCTAAGAGCCTGAACAACTACATAGAACTCTTTATCATAAGTACAGTATCACAGTTTCGCGTCATTCAGCTTCTCACTGAAATATGCAATCGGGTGGGTCTCCTGACTCAACACTCCTCCAAATCCTACACCCGACGCATCACATGAGACCTGAAACACCTTCGAAAAATCTGGTAATCGAAGAACCAGTGTCTGGGTCATGCGCTCCTTGATGTCCTTGAATGCAGCTGTAGCGGCCTTCGTCCATACAAATGCGCCCTTCCTAATACAGTCAGTGATCGGGGCAGTAACGGAACTAAATCCGCAGATGAAATGATGATAGAACGTCGCGAGGCCATGGAAGCTACAGATATCATGGATTGTGTAGGGTTCCGGCCACTCAACAATGGCCCGGACCTTCTCCGAATCAGCGGAGACCCCAGTGCTAGACACAATGAAACCCAAGAAGGTAATATGAGAAGTCATAAAGGCACACTTCTGTGGGTTTGCAAACAATTTCTCTCGCCTCAAGAGTAGGCAGACCTGCCGAAGATGATCCAAGTGGTCCCCCATAGTGCGACTATAAATGAGAATATCATCAAAATACACTACAATAAAGACTCCAATGAAAGGTCGAAAGACCTGAGTCATGAGTCGCATGAAGGTACTGGGGGCATTGGTTAGCCCAAAGGGCATAACCAACCACTCATATAGACCATCCTTGGTCTTAAATGCAGCCTTCCAGTCATCACCTGGCCTAATCCTTACCTGGTGATAGCCACTCTTAAGATCGATCTTCGAAAATATAGTGGCACCTGCCATCATGTCAAGCATATCATCCAGGCGAAGAATAGGGAACCTGTACTTCACGGTGATTTTGTTGATGGCACGACTATCAATACACATCGGCCAAGTGACATTCTTCGTTGGGGCGAGTAACGTGGGCATAGCACATGGACTCATGCTGTCCTGAATAGATCCTCTCTGCATAAGCTCATCGACCTACTGCTTTAGCTCAGCGTGCTCAGTGGGACTCATGCGGTAGTGGGGAAGATTGGGCAATGAGGATCCTAGAATCAAGTCGATAGCATGCTGAATATCCCGCATAGGTGGGAGTCCCTCGGGAAGCTCTTCGGGGAATATATCAGTAAACTCCTGCAGAATGGGAACAACATCGGGTGGGAGTTCACCCTCGGATTTTCGCTCCACCTCACGCACCGTGATAGCAAACACAGTGATGGGGTCATCACCACCCGATCCAACACTCAAGGCCCGTGTCCTCGCCCTGGATGCATCCGGCATGGTCTAGTTATTTATTTTTGAGTCCAATGTAATTTTTATTTGAGTCTTGTCATTGTATTTTCCTTTTATTTGAGTAAAGTACCTAGGTTAAGAATCATTTACATAAGTCATATGTCAATTGGGCCATTAGATTAGCTAATTGGACCCAATTCTATGAGCTAGGCCCATGGGCACCCCCCTTCCCTTGGTTTCTTGTTATTAGTCCAAAAGTCAGGGACTTATGTTTAAATGTGGGATTCCTATAAATAGGACCACATTCCCCCACTTGAGAATGAAGGAATGATATTTTGAATTTAAGCTTCCACAAAAATTGTGTGAATTTTCTTCCTCTAGGGAGTGATTCCCTCTCTCTCTCCCCTCTCCTTCTCTCTCTAAAAGGGGTGACCCTTTCTCTCTCCTCCCCTTAAAATTTTGAAATTCCCCTCTCTCTCCTCTCTCATCCACCTAGGCACCACCTCCTCCACTCTCCACTTGCCACCTCACCCACCTCTTCATATCCCTGGATCCCCATAACTCCTCCTTTCAATTCCCACCCTCTTCCAAGGTGACTCTTGGCACTCCTCATACACCCCCTCCTTCTCCCAAGGGAGAATCCCACCTCCCCAAGCACCTCTCCACATCCCCAACACACCCCTTCCCCTTCCCAAGACCACATTAACCAACCCCCCACTAAACCAAGTTCAAATTCCCCTCTCCCTCCAAGCCAACCTGCGCCCTCTCTCTCTCCCTCTCTTCCCCACCTCCAGCCGCAACCCTCTCTCCCTCTCCCCTAGTTGGGACTCCAGCACCCCCCACACCCCTCCATCACTACTAGATCCCTCCATTTCCATTCCACAACCTCCATTAGCCACCCTTGCAAGCTTTCTTCCCCTCTCCCACCCCACACACACACTCTATTTCTTCAATCTATTTTCAGGTCACCAGAAGCTGAAGATCCATGGGTTCCAGAGCCTGCCCCGTCTTCCTCTCCAAGTTCCTGAGGACACACCCTATATTTCTGGAAAGATCCTCCAGTCAGCTTCGCAGGCGAGGCGGTCCCGCCTCGATCTGAGTTCGGAGCCCCCCAGGAGGTTCATTCTTGTCCGATCGCGTAGCTGGCATCTGAGCAGAGACCAGAGCCCCAGTGCTGAAGCTACTGCGCCCACATCCTTGCTCCCCTTGGGGCGCCGTTTGACCGAGACAAGCTTCTACCAGTCCCCTGTCCAGCCCAGCAAACGGAGCCTCATTTGGAGTTCGGAACCCTCCGTTCCAATTATTCTCCCTCGGGTGCGCAGGTCAGTCCCGACACCCCCCACTCTTCAGGATCTTTCTCGCGACTCCGACCTCCCATGGTCTAGTGCCCCAGAATTTATATAAATAATTTTTGAATTTTAAAATAATATTCTAGAATTTATGAGGGCTAAAAGATTTATAAAAGGATTATTGAGTTTATTAGTCATTATATGGCCCAATTATGTTAATCAATTAACCTAATCCACTTAAACAAAGCCCAAAAGGTTTAAAGACCAGGCCCATTTAATTTGACCAATATTCTAGAAGGTTATTAAGCCTATTCATGGATTTCAAAGGATAAATACCACTTAATAGGATAATTAGATCGATAATGAATAAAAGTGTTTTATGAAAATTTAAATTCTGAATGCGTTGAATGTAACGGTCCATCGAGAGACCGCCACAGCCTTGTAACGCGTATACCCTAGACCGATACACTCTGTGAATTCGTAAGTTGAAGAACTTGTAAAAAGATGGGAACTTGGTGATCCTATCTACAAGTGACCTAATTGAAACGATGTATAAAGTCACTAGGGACTCTTGGAGATCAGGTTTTGACAGAATAAGGACTCTAAAATCGATCTAATCCTCAAACCCTAGCCAAAACCCTATAAATAGGACCTAGTTCTGAACTGTGCGACCCTTACTTTTGCTCACGTGGAATCATGGTAAGGAGTCATAATCTCGGGTAAGTTATTTAGAAGAATTTGTTTACAATACTTTAGACTAATTACTCTCAAAATTTCACGTCTTTAGGTCAAGAGGTAGTGGAGTTAGAGCCCAAGGAAGTTACTGAAAAATCTCAGGAAGAAGACTAGGGCTCGTGTGTTCAGACCCTAATTGGAAGTTTAAAGCCTAATTAAGAGGTAGGTCATCTCATGAACGGCAAAAACAGCTTGATAGGAATAAAAGCCCTCTGGTTTGATTGAATTCCATGCATGATAGATCATGAATTTCATGTTTTAATAGTTCTATGCATTACATACATCTCTTAGCCCTAAGTAGAAAATTAAAAGATGTTGTCTATCTATTCACTGATACCTATGCATGTAGTTGGCCTACACTTCATTAACATGTCTAGGACTACATGATGTTTGATTTACAGACATGATGTGAGTTGATCTCTTAGATTTCATACTGTTTTCTGTTAGCAGACTCTCTGACGCATCAGCATAGGACCGCCACACTCATATAACGGCCTTGCGATAAGCCGTCACAGTCTTGCTGTCTACTGCTCTACTCTGTTATCTCTGACGCATCTATGCAGAAGCGTTACATTTATGTAACGGCTGTTCGATAGACCGTCACAATCACTGTGACGCACCATCTATAGACCGTCAGAGCCCTATCTTCTGACAATGCTAGACGGAATAAGACTTTCCAGATTTGCTTATTATTATGCCTAGTTATCTAAGTTGTAACCTATTATGTGACCCTTAAGTTATTTGATTACTCATGATAGGTATTGCATGATTTTGATACTTTAATGTTATTTTAAGTTAAGATAATTTCATTGCCAAAGTTTTATAGTTTTGTATTCTAAATCATGATTTTTAAATGATGTATTGATAGAGTTTTATCTTGATTTCCATATTAATACATGTTTCCTCTCTCTGTCTATAGAGTCATTTCTTTAAGTACATGGCACATACTCCGGTATGTTGTCCATTAGTTCACTTTGCACTATAGGAACATTATTCTTGGACTTGAGGACCTGTCTATTGGATATTCCTTCCAATGGACTAGGAAATCTTGTTTCAAGGCCTTTGTAATTCTCCGCCAGCCTGGGATTCCCACTAGGACACCGAGTTGGTTGTACCATTAAAGCCCATTGATTAGACTACACTATCGATGTTTTCGGATTCTCAGTAATGTAACAGCTCTGTTTTGGACCGTCAGGCACATGTAACGGCCCAATATAAGACCGTCACATTCAGCTGAGTTTGAATTCCTGATTCGGGGTTCAGACTAATGTAACGGCCTAATCCTAGACCGTCACATAATGTAACGGCCTAATGCATGACCGTCACCTTTCTCTGAGTCTATTTTTATTGTTCTGGACTCGGATCATTGTAATGGCCCACTATTGGAGTGTTACATGATGTAACGGCCCATTAAACGACCGTCACATTGCTTAAGTACTTAACCCAAGGGTTGATATTCCAAGGGTTCTAGATGGACTAATGATAGTCTAGAACTTATAATGTTGATCAAGAAACTTAATATAATGGAAAGAGAAAAGAATGTACCGTTATGCTGTCGATTTATTTCCGTGAGCATGACATTGTTTAAGTCTTTTTCTTGATCTCTCATACTCTAAATTGAAGCATTCATTCATTGATTGTTGTTATCATGAGTTATTGAACTTATTACATTCTTGGCCATACTTTATTGTTACACTCATGGAAGTGGCTTGATTTATACGTGAAGATGCAGTTCGGGCGCTGATTGTGTCCAAGGGCTCTATGCTAGTCCCCACGGCTGATTGCCGGAAACATACTATTTTATAAACCATGGGGTATGATGCTACGGGCGTCGCATTGCGCTGGGAGTACTTTCTTTATAAATAAGTGAAATCCATGAGCACTCGTGAAAATCTAGTGAATTGCTACATGATTGACGTTCTCGTGCGTAACCTTTATGGTTATGAAAGTGAAAGTGAAAGTGCATTCTCGTTACATTCTTGTTCATGAAAGGCCAAATATCATGTTCTTGTTACATTCATCCTTGTTCATTCTTGTTCACTCTATCTTACATGATTATCATGTTACTTTGGTTTAATCGCATGATATTCACATTCGCATGATTTTGCCTTACTTCTTTAGAGCTAAAATGTTAATTACTTTAATAATGCCTTCATGTTGATGCGAAGATACCTACTGGGCAAGTGTGCTCATTACCTATTTCCAATCTTTTTCAGGAAACGAAAGTGAGTCGGATTCAGATTCGGAAGGTTCAAGTAGCGGATCCGAGAGTGAATAAAGAATGAGCGAAGACCTACGAAGTGTACATTGTTTAGATCGAGTCACTGTAATTTCGTATTTCTTGAGTCTAGTAGAGCAAAAGATGATGGAAAAATAATTGTATTTAACTATTAATCATTTATGAAATAAAGTTGGAGTTTGATTAAATATTGTACAATTACATTTATGTGTGTGATTGTCTCGCGCTCTAATCGTTCTTGCTTGCAAGAGGCTTACCATGTCGGTTGTTCGCGCTTCCCGAGTTAGTCTTCTGCTGTAATAAAGGCTCGGGGCGTGACAGTTAAGTTGGTATCAGAGCCTTAGTCTCAGGACTTAGGGAGAAGAGTTATGTCATAGGATAAGTCTAAGGATTAAGGACCCCTACCTATGAACTAAGGAAGAAACTTCCGCACCCACGTGAGGAGTGGGTAGAGCCCGGGATGAGATAGTTATATAGAAATTACCTTAGGATAAATCTTCCCGACTCTAAATAACTAAAATGTCTATGATTCTCAGGTACCTTGATTCTTAATGGCTCATCGTATAAACTGGGACGAGATGCAGCAAGCTGTTGCAGGACTTACCCAAGCCCTACAGACAATGGCCCAAGCCGGTGGAAGGGCTGGCGCGGGTAACTTGCATGGCAACTTCCGAAGTTTAAATCCTCCACGATTCTCTGGATCTCCTAACCCGGATGAAGCAGAAAATTGGATCGACGAAATGAATCAAATATTCGATGTCATGCAATGCACCGACCAGGAGAAGGTTCGACTTGCCACGTTCCAACTCAACAAGGATGCTCGTACATGGTGGAAATCCATTCCAACGCCACCTGCAGACGCACCTCATACATGGGAGGGTTTTCTTACACTTTTCTGAGCCAAGTACTTTTCTGAGCATGTGAAGGAGAGGAAGGCTATGGAATTTGCCTCTTTAAAATAGGGCACGATGTCCGTGGCAGAATATGAATTACAATTCTCTTGACTAGCACCATATGCTCCTCATTTGGTCAGCACAGATTTATTGAAAGCCAACCGATTTATGGATGGTTTAAGACCCGGATTCATCCAACAACTTGGAACTCAGAATATCCGCACCTATACTGAGATGGTTCAAAGAGCACATCTATGTGAAAGAACCATGGAGAAAGTGGAGAGGCTCCGAGGAGAGAGGTCAAGCCGAAAACATGATAGGCAAGAAGAGAAAGAAGTGGATGAGGGTGAAGACCGTCACATTAAGAGGTCCCGTAATGGGAACAATAACGGAAAAAGAAATGGAAAATGGAAACGGAAAGGATAAGAAAGTTAAAGAAGAAGATAGAATGTAAGTCTCCACGGTCTGCTCATTTTGTGAAAAATTTGGGCATTCGGTGGAAGAATGTTGGAAACGTCTCGGCGCTTGTCTTAAGTGTGGAAGCCAGGAACATTGCTTGCCCTTGTGTCCTCTTATCAACGAACAATCTTCAAGAGATAACAACGGACGTGGGAAGCGAGGCCGATTAAATGCCATTCTAGACAAGGGAGGTGAGATGATTAAAGGTACCCTCTTAACCCACTCGCCTTACGTTAATTCTTAATACATTAAAATAAGTACACTCTCCATAATCCATATATTGAATTTGGGGACCAAATTCTCCTAAGTGGGAGAGAGTGTAGTGCCCCAGAATTTATATAAATAATTTTTGAATTTTAAAATAATGTTTTGGAATTTATAAGGGCTAAATGGATTTATAAAAGAATTATTGAGTTTATTAGTCATTATATGGCCCAATTGTGTTAATCAATTAACCTAATCCACTTAAATAGAGCCCAAAAGGTTTAAAGACCAGGCCCATTTAATTTGACCCATATTCTAGAAGGTTATTAAGCCTATTCATGGATTTCAAAGGATAAATACCACTTAATAGGATAATTAGATGGATAATGAATAAAAGTGTTTTATTAAAACTTAAATTCTGAATGCGTTGAATGTAACTGTCCATCGGGAGACCGCAACAGCCTTGTAACGCATATACCCTAGACCGTTACACTCTGTGAATTCCGTAAGTTGAAGAACTTGTAAAAAGATGGGAACTTGGTGATCCTATCTACAAGAGACCTAATTGAAACGATGTATAAAGTCACTAGGGACTCTTAGAGATCAGGTTTTGACAGAATAAGGACTCTAAAATCGATCTAATCCTCAAACCCTAGCCAAAACCCTATAAATAGGACCTAGTTCTGAACTTTGCGACCCTTACTTTTGCTCACGTGGAATCAAGGTAAGGAGTCATAATCTCGGGTAAGTTATTTAGAAGAATTTGTTTACAATACTTTAGACTAATTACTCTCAAAATTCCACTTCTTCAGGTCAAGAGGTAGTGGAGTTAGAGCCCAAGGAAGTTGCTGAAAAATCTCAGGAAGAAGACTAGGGCTCGGGTGTTCAGACCCTAATTGGAAGTTTAAAGCCTAATTAAGAGGTAGGTCATCTCATGAACGGCAAAAACAGCTTGATAGGAATAAAAGCCCTCTGGTTTGATTGAATTCCATGCATGATAGATCATGAATTTCATGTTTTAATAGTTCTATGCATTACATACATCTCTTAGCCCTAAGTAGAAAATTAAAAGATGTTGTCTATCTATTCACTGATACCTATGCATGTAGTTGGCCTACACTTCATTAACATGTCTAGGACTACATGATGTTTGATTTACAGACATGATGTGAGTTGATCTCTTAGATTTCATACTATTTTCTGTTAGCAGACTCTCTGACGCATCAGCATAGGACCGCCACACTCATATAACGGCGTTGCGATAAACCGTCACGGTCTTGCTGTCTACTGCTCTACTCTGTTATCTCTGACGCATCTATGCAAAAGCGTTACATTTATGTAACGATTGTTCTATAGACCGTCACAATTACTGTGACGCACCATCTATAGACCGTCAGAGCCCTGTCTTCTGACAATGCTAGACGGAATAAGACTTGCCAGATTTGCTTATTATTATGCCTAGTTATCTAAGTTGTAACCTATTATGTAACCCTTAAGTTATTTGATTACTCATGATAGGTATTGCAAGATTTTGATACTTTAATGTTATTTTAAGTTAAGATAATTTCACTGCCAAAGTTCTATAGTTTTGTATTCTAAATCATGATTTTTAAATGATGTATTGACGGAGTTTTATCTTGATTTGCATATTGATACACATTTCCTCTCTCTGTCTATAGAGTCATTTCTTTAAGTACATGGCACATACTCCAGTATGTTGTCCATTAGTTCACTTTGCACTATAGGAAGATTATTCTTGGACTTGAGGACCTCTCTATTGGATATTCCTTCTAATGGACTAGGAAATCTTGTTTCAAGGCCTCCGTAATTCTCCGCGAGCCTGGGATTCCCACTAGGACATCAAGTTGGTTGTACCATTAAAGCCCATTGATTAGACTACACTATCGATGTTTTCTGATTCTCAGTAATGTAACGGCTCTGTGTTGGACCATCAGGCACATGTAACGGCCCAATATAAGACCGTCACATTCATCTGAGTTTGAATTCTTGATTCGGGGTTCAGACTAATGTAACGGCCTAATCTTGGATCGTCACATAATGTAACGGCCTAATGCATGACCGTCACCTTTCTCTGAGTCTATTTTTATTGTTCTGGACTCGGATCATTGTAACGGCCCACTACTGGAGCGTTACATGATGTAACGGCCCAGTAAACGACCGTCACATTGCTTAAATACTTAACCCAAGGGTTGATATTCCAAGGGTTCTAGATGGACTAATGATAGTCTAGAACTTATAATGTTGATCAAGAAACTTAATATAATGGAAAGAGAAAAGAATGTACCGTTATGCTATCGATTTATTTCCGTGAGCATGACATTGTTTAAGTCTTTTTCTTGATCTCTCATACTCTAAATTGAAGCATTCATTCATTGATTGTTGTTATCATGAGTTATTGAACTTATTACATTCTTGGCCATACTTTATTGTTACACTCATGGAAGTCGCTTGATTTGTACGTGAAGATGCAGTTCGGGCACTGATTGTGTCCAAGGGCTCTATGCTAGTCCCCACGGCTGATTGTCGGAAACATACTATTTTATAAACCATGGGGTATGATGCTACTGGCGTCGCATTGCGCTGGGAGTACTTTATTTATAAATAAGTGAAATCCATGAGCACTCGTGAAAATCTAGTGAATTGCTACATGATTGACGTTCTCGTGCGTAACCTTTATGGTTATGAAAGTGAAAGTGAAAGTGCATTCCCGTTACATTCTTGTTCATGAAAGGCCAAATATCATGTTCTTGTTACATTCATCCTTATTCATTCTTGTTCACTCTATCTTACATGATTATCGTGTTACTTTGGTTTAATCGCATGATATTCGCATTCGCATGATTTTGCCTTACTTCTTTAGAGCTAAAATGTTAATTACTTTAATAATGCCTTCATGTTGATGCGAAGATACCTACTGGGCAAGTGTGCTCATTACCTATTTTCAATCTTTTTCAGGAAACGGAAGTGAGTTGGGTTCGGATTCGGAAGGTTCAAGTAGCGGATCCGAGAGTGAATAAAGAATGAGCGAAGACTTAGGAAGTCTACATTGTTTAGATCGAGTCAATGTAATTTCATATTTTTTGAGTCTAGTAGAGCGAAAGATGATGGAAAAATAAATGTATTTAACTATTAATCATTTATGAAATAAAGTTGGAGTTTGATTAAATATTATGCAATTGCATTTATGTGTGTGATTGTCTTGCGCTCTGATCGTTCTTGCTTGCAAGAGGCTTACCATGCCGACTGTTCACGCTTCCCGAGTTAGTCTTCCACTGTAATAAAGGCTCGGGGCGTGACACATGGGGCCCTTCTTGGTTGTTGATTGAAGAAGACTCGGCCACGCTCACGTCCGTTTTGGTACCGCATCATTCGGATCTCGAGAGTGTTCGTGGCAAGTTCTTCTTCCTGCTGCAGTACTCTGGAACCAGTCCGAGCCAGAACAAAGCCGCCCAGTTCCAGAACCTACCCCAGCTGTCGGTGATGACTAGAAATTCCAAGAAAATTTAGGAGTCCACCCTGTTCAACCAGTGAAAACTTGGCGCTAATTTCGATGACTTCCGAGTCTGGGACATTCCGTGGCGGGGACAACAGCGAGTACCTATCAGGCAGTCACAGAAGCGGGCAGAACCGGCGAAGGGATCAATCGCCTACTTCCTTAGCTACTCTCCCTTCCCCGCCTGGCCGGCTTAGCACCCCTCCCTACGTGGAGGTAGTGTTTGATTGTACCCTTATTCTCCCCACCCCGAGTTCCCCCTTCTGCGTGAGGAGTAGTTCATGTAACTTATTAAACAGGGAGAAGCTTCACCGACGCAGTGTGCGGGGAAGTGTGATTGTACCCTTATTATCCCCACCCCGAGTTCCCCCTCCTGCGTGAGGAGTAGTTCATGTAACTTATTAAACAGAGAGAAGCTTCACCGACGTAGTGTGCGGGGAACCCACACTTCCCCGCTCGCCAATGTCTCCGAATAGGGTCGATTTTTTCAAACCGACCGAGTAAGCACTAACCCCTTGCTCTCATTTCAGTGCTTGCTTATTTAATATCCGTAGAATTGCTCGGCTAGCGGTGAGAGAGTGCCCGATCCACCGTGGAATTATGAGAGAGAGTGACCCGGTGCCCCCTTAGGCACCTAGCCAGCCCCTTGATTGTGGGCACCATACCCTTGGGAGGGCAACTCTAGCCCTGCTGGCCCTCTACCAGCAAGGGTCTTGCTCCACTACCTCCACTCGGCATCACCGAGTCACCCCAGGAAGCGAGTGCGCACGGTGGTTCGGTATTTCACGTAAGTCTCCGCTCTTGTGCTTGTGTTTGCGTGGTAGGTCCAAGGGATCACAGTTTAGCTGTTGCATTCTTATAGGTGGTGTCACATCACACAGGACTCCCCTTACTAGGCTCCCACTCCATTTCTCGGGAGCTAATCAACATCAACCTCCTAGATGGGGGCTCGCCTGTGCCAGATGTAACGGTCATGGCCCGAGCTGGGGATGGGGTACTGGGTCTAGGGACGGAAGGCTCCGGAGTACTAGGACCAGTAGGACCCCTAACTGAAGGACTCTTGGGCTAAGAGGGGTGGAGGGTAATCCGCTGGCCACCATGGTCGAAGGTACATGTGTTTGACTGGCCATGGAGTGTGGCATCCCGATCAAATAACCACGGCCTACCAAGAATAATACTGCCCACCTCCATGGGGAGGACATCACACCATATCTCGTCACGGTAGTCATGGAACTGCAATGGGACCGGACACCGCAGCCTGATCGGAATGGAGGTGGAATCCACCCATGATACTCGATAGGGGCAAGGATGGTCAACGGGAGTAAGACCAAGACGAGAAACAGTGCCCGTGGAGATTACATTAATACAACTCCCACTATCGATAATCACCTTACAAACTTTCCCGCCCAGCCTACAGTATGTATGGAAGATAGTGGTCCGATGCCAGTCATCACTAGCCTGTGGCTGGGTGAGAATACACCTGACGCCCCCAAATGGGTATCGTCTAGATGTTGGGCATCCTGGCCGTCACCTTCATTCTCAAAGAACTCGTCAGCTAATTCCTATTCCGCCTCATAGCTGACTGACACAAGCTCAGAAGATGAGGCATTCCCAACCTGTGTGTCCCCAATGACTAGAGATTGGTGAGTGTGACACTGGTTTGCAAAGTGGCCAAACCCATTGCAGCGAAAACTCTGTTGTCGTGATCCACTAGGCTCCCCAATCAAAGGTCCCTTACCCTTATCCTCCCAACGGACAAGAGGTGTAGGCAACAAGGGACGGGCAAGAGGTGCAGGCGCCGTTGGGCGGACAATGGGTGTAGGTTGTTGGGGTCGAGGAGGAAGATCTCTCAGTGGGGGAGGGCAAGGCCTTGGAGCGAATAGCTCCGGACGGGTGGGCTCCAGAGGTCGGGCCATGGGGGCCCTATGATATGTGCCTGAAGAGCTGCGGGGCTCGACACTACGAAGAGGGAAGGGGCCCAACCTATGGGTAGGCTCGAACTCGGCCTCAAATTGCTCCAATTCGAGAGCAACCTGATACGCTTGTTCCAAAGTGGCCACATTGCGGCGAAAAGTTCATATTGATAGTGTGGCCGCAAACCTCTTCGAAAGTATGAGATGATCATGGTGCTCTCTTCCGTAACTCCACACCGCAAGTAATACTCATCGAACTCAGCGGTGTACTCAGTCATGGATCGGTTCCCTTGGGTGAGACTCTGCCATTTGTCTATGAGACGCTGGCGATATGTGGCAGGAAGGTACTTCTGCCTCAATTTGGTTTTCATATCATCCCAAGTACCGATCTGGGGTTCATGTTGCTGCATCAACAGGGTCTCCACATTAGTCCAATAGGTTTGCGCCTGCCCTTTCAACTTCATCTTTGCGTAGCGAACTCTTCGGTGGTATGTTATCTCAAACCACTCGAAGTACCGATCCATGTCGGCCTCCCAATCTAGATAGACCTTTGGGTCCAAGGACGCGGTCCTAAGAACGCGGTCCTCATCATCGTAATCACGATTCCGTCGTTGGGCTCGACGGTCATGACCATAACCCCCATGTTCATTATTGGATTCATAGTCATTTACCTCGGGCACTCGCTGCCTCCTATAATCTACCCCTTGGGCCCTTTGAGTAGCAGGTTGCTGAACCGGCTCCTGTTGGCCACTGGTCGGCGCGGGCTGCACAGCCTCAACCGGGGCCCTCTCTAAGATAGCAATTCTCCCCACCAGACCCTGGATAGACAGGTCCGATGCTTCGGCCCGATCCTCTAAGGCTTTCATCCTCCCTTCCAGATGCGTACCTACGCCATCTACATGCATACTAAGCCCATCCATACGCGTATCAAATCGATCCATGAGAGACCGGAACATCTCAGCCACCGAAGGCTCATCTGAACTACGGACTCGGGGATCTGCCATAGGTGGTGGTGGTGAGTATTGGGTACCTATACGGGTGGGCATGCAAATGACACAATGACTGGGATACACGGACTAAAGCAATGATGATGAACCTAGACTTAACCAATCTCTAGTACATGGCGGAGGTTTGATCCGAAGATCGCACTCACGCAAGTGTGCTACCTTCCTGATAGGAGTGACCTATCGTTCCGGAGGCACCTTTTAATATACCGGGTAAAGGGTGCAATGCAACCTAAGACTTAAACCGTGCTATGATGGACTACCCTAGACTCAACGTGCTCTAATACCAAACTGATGCGGGACGACGAGGGAGACTCGATGCCAAATGATGTGAACCTTGGACTCTATGTGACGACGCGACGAATTGGATGACGCGACCAGCGACTACATGACCATTAGAGCGACCCCGGCTTGACACTAAGAGCTCCTACGGGTATATGCCTTTAACAGAAAAGCAATCCCACGAATCGTCCCAAGCGAGGGAAACGCGGATCTGCGAGTTGAGAAATCGGCAGAGTTAAGGGTGGTCAAACTCACTTTCGCACTCCAATTGAGTCACGGGACGGGTTCACTCTCTCTCCCACAGCGGTGATTGAAATGATTTAACGAGCTAGAATTCTAACACACTCATGCAGCGGCATATAATCATATACTAAGTAAGCAAATGCCGAGGAGAAGAGATCGTTACCTCTACGCTTCGGGCATGGGGAAGACAACCCCGGCCAAGATCGTACTCCCAGTTAGACAATTACCAAATAAATTATAGAATTTGAATTCTTTTGCCCACTCCACGCAGGGAGGTAAAGGGCTACAATGGGACCCGGACGTAACACTCTTGGGTTGACGGGTAGCGATTTGGATAGCTCCGACGGTAGCGCGTGCCAACAAACATGGGGCCGACATCCTGGTCGGAGGGTCGATCGGGCTGAGAGTGGTACCGCTGCGGTGGGGACTCCTGGGGGGACGATCCCGAGGAGGGGGACGCGCTGGTTCACCTTGTGGAAGGTGAGGCAGCCCGACTGGGAACGATGTTGCTTGCTGCCCATGGACTTGTTCTGCAGTTTCAGGGGTGCGTGACCCAGTGATAAAATTTGTTGGGATCAGCCCCGACGTCGGATCGATGCGAAACTAGTGCCGCTGTGAAGCCCTCTCAGACATCTACGACGATAGGCTGTTACAGGAATTTTTATGGCCGTGGAATTTTTGTGAGGTATTTATGAACAGGCTGACCCCTAAACTCAGATCTGATTGAGCAGATTCAGATATGCCTGATGAAGCATGTTGACCATGGCTGAAACTGGGGATCTGGGAGTTGGGATTTTTAGGGAAGATATAGGGGGAAGTAATGAACACGAGGATATTTTTTTTGTAATTTTCTGAGGTGGGTTGAGTGGGGTAATGGATTTTATAGCAGTGGGTGGTCGGATCTGGACTGTGGGAAATAGAACATGATCCCGTTTTTACAGTGGTTTTTAAAAATGGTAAACAAATTTTAAAAATCTTAAAAAAAAAATTGGGATGCGGGTTTGGTGGACAAAAGTCCCAGTTCAAATTTTAGGTCGATCTGAAATTGGAAAGGGGTTCGAATGGGTGAAGAGTTGGGCTGCTAGAACACAAGTCTGCACAGGGGCCGATTGTGTAGGCTGTGGGACTTTAAATGAAAAGGGGGGAAAACGAAGTTGGAAAAACCTGAAATTTTTTTGTGGGATGTGGGATCAACAAGGGGAGCTCACCCTGAAAATTTCAACCTGGTCAGATATACGTGTTGGGAGCTAAAATTAGGCTTTTGGCTTGCTGTCCCGGGATGGGCAGAACTCCGACGATGGGCGGTGGTGGTGCAATGGCGGCGGCAGCGACGGTGCTGAGCTTCACACTCTGATAGGGGAGGCTTCACACCTCAGAATAGCAGCCTTCACAGCTACAAGGGGAGGGAGAGGAGAGAGAGGGGGCGGCCTTGGCCTTTGGAGCAAAAATGCTGAATTTTCTTTTATTAATTGTGGTGAAAATAGAAAATACAAGGGTTTTATATGGAATGGGAACCCTAGGCAAATGACCAACCTTACCCTCAGATCTAGGGTTAGGGAAGGGTACATTGGGGATGCCAAATTCTATTTTTCCCCATGTGGTCAATGCCAAAATAAAAAAATTGCCTAATAGAGCCAAAAGAGGGGGCGCCCCCTTTAAAGAAGGGAAATTGAAATTTTCTTCCTTCGTCCAATGGTCAAAGTCCAAGGTGGACCATGGGCCAGCCCTTATGGGTCCCTAGAAGTTAGGTGGCCCAATGGGGAAGAGGGTGAGGGGGGCCCACTGGTCTTAGGTGGCCCTTTTACAAAGAAACCCATTTATTTATCATAATTACGCTATATTAACCCCAAATAAATCCAAATAAGCACACATTACACACCAAATAAAAACTCAAAAAAATACTAAAAATACTAGGACTCAAGACGGAGACTCCAGATTGTCTCCAAGCCATAAAGATGCCTATGTAGCTTGAGTGGTGCTTCGCGTTTAGTACCGACGGCTCGCCGACTCATGCATGTCGCTCGCTCTAGTGTCCGCACCATCAGGATGGTGGGTGGCCTAGGTATGTCATGAATGAGGAATCTAGACCATATTGGCACCAGTAATAGAGAGTGTGAATAAGAAAGAGGCCAGTCCCAAGCCTATCTACGGTGAAGCCCTCCTCAAAAGGTGTATCCGACTCCCCGGTATCTGTATAATCACTTAACCATTGCCTCTTGTCGGTACAGGCTGTCGACTTTTCCAGAACATCATGTATCAAAGTAGGCCACTCTGGGTGAGTTGGCATAAATAGTCTGCTCAAAGCTATTGTAACGTTGTTCATGTCAAACCATCAATATCACTCACACTTGGGATCATCAATCTTTCTTATCTTGTATGGCCTTAAAGATTCCAAAGCTTTGTAAGTAGCCAGTGGTGCCAAGTGACGAGTAAATTGCTGGGCATGAACATCTTGTGCATCTAAAATTGATGTGACTACCACAGTTTGTTCTCCAATTTGTTCAGTGGCCCCCTTTACAAAATGAGAGTACAGAGACCATGTGAGGGGTTGTCTATCAGTTTTTAGTGTGGAGGTCATCGTGGCCCATGGTGTGGCTTCACCTTCTGCATGCTTTTCTTCTTTCGGCCCTTTGTAGCCAAGGCCACCTCGAGGAATGAGTTTCTTATCCTTAATTGACTTCAGCCTACCCTGCATCATTGCTCTCGAGCCTTTACTGGGCCTATAGCCCATCCTCATCATAATGTTCCACCCCTGAGTGTTCATAATTTATCTTTGAAGAGGCGTAATCTCACGCTGATTCTAAGCCGTAAGATCCTGGGGGAATCCTTGATCATGGCCACCACGCATATATAATCTGCAAGATGGGAAACAAATCAGGGGTGCCCAGGGATGAAACCCTGGGGAAAACCCTCCGATGCCTAAGGCATCGAATATGATAGAGCACGGGTGCAAAGGAAGGTGGTAAGGGAAAAAGAGGGCGCGAGGTCGTTCTCCACCAAGAGGTGTGTTGGTTCTCGCTCAGGATCGTCTCTTACCTCTTCGGAGGGTCTCCCTGGGATTTATATAGCGATCCATCTAATTTAAGAGCCCTGGGAGTCGAGGGGATTCAGGGGGGTTACGTCCTTATCGTGGACTCTTTATGGCATGAGGACTCTTGCTCTCCCTTATCCCTTGGGGTTCCCTGCTCCTAAAGGATGTGTAACGGATGCTTGGATAAGCTTCCAACAGTCCTTCTGAGCCTGGGGCGCTTGCTCGGAGTTTCCTCAAGAGAAGTGGGTGCGTAGCTCGGATAGGTCGCGCTGGGTCCCCGCAGGGGCCTTCTCGACCGATCTGTCGCTCGAACTTCCGAACCCGAGGATCGCTAGGAAGTGCTGCTCCGAGTGAGTTTTGGGATTGAAGTAAGTGGGCCCCAAAATGGGACAGTCACTTTGGAGAGCTGGGCCTAGTTTGGTCAAATTGGACTTAGTTGGGCCGTGCTCTTGGGCAGTAGATTTTCCCCCTCTCCACTTGTCCCCCTCCTACTCCCGAGCCAAGATTGGGCTCGGATGAGTAGCACTTGTGGAGATTGTGTTGGTGGCTCGATTTGAGCGGGGAATTATCTCCGGCAGGGGCCATTTCATGCGGCTGTCCTGGGAATACGCCTGTGATGATGACTTTTTTGAGTTGATGCGATGAGTCCCCTTTTAGAGTTCAGAACGTCGCACCGCCTCCTGCCAAGCCTCTGGCGGTATAAATATTACGCGTGCTTGCGTTCCACGCCTTCTTCGCTTAGGGTTTTCTCTCTATCGCACTTGTATTCTGAAAGGGCTCATGCGCCACGAGGGTGATCAGGAGGAGCAACGGCTCACGGAGGCCTTTGCGGAGTTAGCGGAGATCACGGCGGCGGCGATTCGTCAACTTCTACCTCCTCTTGAATCGTCCGACTTGGCACTCTCCTCCTCTTCTTCCTGTTCCTCTCATCCTTCCATGGTGGAGCAGCACCCTGCAGCCAAGGTGCAGGAAGCCGAACAGGGCGCGGGGAGTCTGGTGCCGTAGCTTGAGCACCCTATGCGCATCGAGTTGGGCGAGACTGAAGTGAAGAGGATGGAGAGACGTTATGGGCTGCCCTGGCAATACTATTTCTCTCCGTCTAAGCCTCACGAGTGTAGTCTGGACACTCGTTCGGGCTTTTTCTGCACTTTTCTCTTGGGTTGGAAGTGTGGGTTTCGCATGCCTCTCCACCCCTTTATCACGCAGTTGCTTTAGTTTTACCGACTGGCTCCTACGTAGTTGGTTTCCAACTCGTATACTTTTATTTTTTCCTTTATCTTTCTCTGTCGCTCGTGCGGGCTTCACACTTCGTTGGAGTTTTTCCATTCTTTCTTTAAGTTGACGGAGCAGACCCATGTGGGTAACGGCTTCTTCTATCTTCAGGCGAAGAGGGGAAGGAGCTGCGTGTCCCTCTCTGCTAAAGATTCCTCTCACAAGGGGTGGAAGACCCAATTTTTCTGGGTGGGCTCATCCAAAGGAGGTGTCCCCTAGGACTTCCCGATGGAGCCCAATTTCCATCCGTCTCTCCCTCCGAAGTAAGCGGCAGTTTCTCGAGATAGAGGAGGAGATCAAGATTATCCAGGAGAATTGCCAGTCGACCGCCGAGTTGATGACTGCGGCCAACATCAAGGATTATCCCTCCCACGCGGTGCCACCTTAAGGTAAGAACCCTAATAGGGTGTTTGGGAGTACTTTTTTTGAGAACTCTTTCTATCTCAAAAATTATGTGGTGTTAATTTTTAACTTAAATTTTAAAATTAATAAAAATTGATAACATCTGTTTGGTAAAAATGATGTAATTTTTAAAATTTATATAGAATTGTTTGGCATCTCGGAGGGGGGAGCCGGAGGGAGGGGAGGAGGCTGTGCAGGGGGGGCCGGAGTCGGAGGGGAACCGGACGGAGGGGGAGGGGGCTTCGCAGGGGGGAGCCGGAGCCAGAGGGAGGCGGGACGGAGGGGGAGGGGGCTTCGCAGGGGGGAGCCGGAGCCAGAGGGAGAGGGGGCTGCGCAGGGGGGGAGCCGGACGGGGGGGGGGGGGGGGAACCGGAGGGAGGGGAGGGGGGTGCGGAGGGGGGAGCCGGAGGGGGGGAGGGGGGGTTCGCAGGGGGCGCCAGGGAGGTGAGGGGGGCCGCCCGGGAGGGGAGGGGGGTCACTGGGGAGGGGAAGGGGAGGGGGAGGGGAGGGGGGGTGCGTAGGGGGTGCATGGGGAGGTGAGGGGGGCATCAGGGGAGGGGGGCTGCGCAGGGGGTGCCGGGGAGGGGAGGGGGGGTTCCCCTGGGCCGTGAGGGGGAGGGGGGCTACGCAGGGGGCGCCGGTGAGGGGGAGGGGGGGTTCGCCAGGGAGGTGAGGGGAGGGGGGCTGCACAGGGGGCGCCGGGGTGAGGGGGAGGGGAGGGGGGTTGCGCAGGGGGCGCCGGTGAGGGGGAGGGGGGTTCGACGGGGAGGTGAGGGGAGGGGGGCTGCGCAGGGGGGCGCCGAGGAGGAGAGGGGGGCCGCGCGGGGGGGGGGGGAGGGGGAGGGTGGTCACCGGGGATGGGGAAGGGGGGCTACGGGGGGGGCGGGGGAGGGGAAGTCTATGAGACGTGGTCGGTGTTTTTAAAAAAAAAAATTGGTCCAACCTTTTTTTTTTAGGAAGATTTACATAGGCTGAGATTCTCTCCCTAAAATTTAAGAGAGGATCACCAAACAGGGTTAAAAGATCTATTACTCTCTTTTTTAAATTTGAAAGAAAAAAGAGGTAAAAAGGAATAACCAAACACCCCATAAGGTCCTACATTGCTGCTTCTGGGTCGGGCAGGTAGGCCTCCTTCTGACTATTTGACTTCCGTTGTTCAGATTCGAGGCGGACGGATGACGAGGGGGAACCGTGGTTGGAGCAAGAGATCGTCGACTTGGAGGAGACACCTACTCCGAGTGAACCCAGAGCCTCTGGGGGCTCTTCCTACACCCGAGATAGGGGCAAGCATATTGCCTGGGGTGATACCCCTGAGCGATGTGGGGCCAAACGTAAGGACCCTGAGGAGCGACTGCTATTGTCTTCAATGAAGGCCTTGACCGCTGAGAAGAAGCAGTTAAAGAAGGTGGGGGTCACCCGCCTGGTTGAGAAGCGTGCTCGCCCGGTTGAGGAGCCCTTAGCCAATAAATTCTGTTGTCTGGATCTCCCGTCCATCGAGTCAGAGACGGCTACCGACGGTAGGAAAATCGCTGCCGAGCCTGCCAGACCGCAGGCAGAGGCGGTAGGTTCTGAAGTCCTGTCCGAGGCTGATGGGGCACAGGGCGAGGCAACGACCCAGCCTGAGCCGAGCATTGCCGTCCCGAACATGGGGACGCTCGGGGGGAACGCTCCAGTCCCTATTCCAGAAGGGACTCTTTATGACGCCCCGACGTGGAATATCGGAATGCGGCAATTATATACATTCAGAATAACAGTATTAACGAACATAATTGCAATAGATAAGAATAAGCTTAAAGGAAAAACACCAACTTATTTATAAACCGGAGGATAACAAATGTTCAACATCCACCTTCTTACGTCATGACTCAATTAGAAAATAAAAAGAAGATTACAACTCGAAATGACCAGACTGAATCGACTACATATAATGACTCATAGCAAACCACATGACCACATAGATCACATCCTATGACATCAAGAGGGTTCACGCCTAGCGGGGTCCACTCTAGATCTTTACTCTTGCCCATCCCCGTCCGTTTGCGTTCCCTCATCAGAGCTACCTGAAAATGGGGGAAACTGGGTAAGGGAACGCTCAGTAGGTAATAGCAGGCAAAGTTTAAGTAGTTAACGAAATTAATTGACTGTCATGCATGCGAACTAAGAACGATAAAACAAGTTAACATAAGAATTTATGGAAACGAAAATAATTGAATGAATTGAACATAGATATATCAATTTCCAGGAATTGGCTGATCAAGCACGCAAACAAGCAAGTCATATCGAGATAAATTCCATGTAGGAATCTAATAAAGTGTACAGAGAAAATGGATGAATGTCATAGACACACACTAGTCATGCACTCGGTGCAATGCCTCACCATGTCATTGCAACTCCCCAGGGCACTAGTACTTTTCGGGCGCTCCTCCCAGGACCAGACCGGGCCCTTATGATGCGTTGGCATTGATTTGGTGGATCCAAGATCCCAAGTAATATCTAGACATTCATTGGAATCGGCCAAGAATTCCAAGGTCAAGCTATTTAACTTAATTTCTAAGATCAAGAGAGATTTCAATAATAGACTGCAAATCCATAAGATTTATGGCTTGTAAAGGACTAGAACAAAAATCAGGATTTTATTATAACTTAAGCCCATCTTGGCTCAGCTTACCAGAACACACAAGAAACACGTCAAACGAGCTTCAGGCTGAGTTATGGTCATATATGGGCCACGACAAGAAAAAAATAGTCTAACAGGGACCTCTACAAGCAATAGTGGGCCAGAAGAACGAGACCCAGAGTCAAGAATTAAAACGGTCTCTTACTGGGCCGCCCCATCCAGAAACGGTGCTTGGACGACCTCTTGGAGGATGAAAATGGTCAAATGACAACTGCAACTATTATGGGCCTAGCTAGACTGAAACAGTCGACATAATGGGCTCCCAGCCCGCCCAAGACATGATGGAACTGAACCAGGGTCCATCCCACACCTCTCAGGTCGAGCCAGAGATGATTTGGTCAACTTAGACATGGCTAGGTTGCTGGGAAACAAGGAAGATGACCAGCAGAACCTGGCTCATGGACAGCAAGAAAACGGTCATGACTAGACCGCTTAAAGCACCAGGCGGTCTAGCCCAGGGCCGCTTTTAAGCTAAGACATACCCGAACTCCGGGCTGTAAGCAGGCGATTCGATCGAGTAATTGGGTGCAGGTCTTGAGGGTACAACCCGCCCGGCATCCTAGTGGGAATCCCAGGCTCGCGGGGTCTTATGGAGGTCTCATAATGGAGGTCCTAGTCCGACGGAAGGAATATCCAACGGAGAGTCCCAAGTATTACAAGATTAAAGGTTAAATGAAACATCAGAAAATGGTAGACGATCGGTCAGTCAGTACCACCGAAGTGGAGTGACTGTCAAGCAATCCTAGATAATTTTCACATTTATTTCACCATAATTATTGTGACATGTTGATACAACCTTCAATTTTTATAACCAAGAGAACGTATTGTGATGGAGTGGAAGGGAGATATTAATCATGAACATAGTTAGATCAGTTCATATGTTCCATAATTTACCAATTCCTTGTGTGGGTTTCTTTTTTAATAGAAAAACCTAGCCTAGGGATCAATGGGAGAGTGCACCCCTTACCAGAGGTAAGGAGAAAGCCACTCCACCATCGTGTCACTAGGAGGCAAGTATTATTCCATTGATAAATTGAAGAATGACATCATTCTAACACTAGGCAATCCTAGTGAGTCCAGCCGAGCAACACCTTTTATAATAGAAGGGAGCTCGTTTAAAGAATAGAAAGAATTACATTTATTGGTGCAAGCTAAAGAAGCAAGTAAATCCGCCACAGTGTTTCCTTCTCTGAAAATATGAGAGATAGAATCTAGCTGAGATAAAAGGCTCCAGATATCCCTGACATAGCTGAGAATGGACCAGGGGCATTGATACTCTTTCTTGATAATCCGGACAAGAGTGAGTGAATCACATTCAATGAGAGCAGGCTTGTTGTCAACAGTCTTCAAATATTTGATGCCATCAAGAAGTGCACGAGCTTCAACAATAAGGCTGTTGGATTGTCTATAGAAATGAGAGAAGGCCAGGATGACCTTACCTCTACAATCCTTGATAATACCTCCTCCTCTAGACTCCCTAGATTGTTTGCATGCTCCATCAGAATTTAGTTTTAAAGAAGGCCAAGGAGGAAACAACCATTTCACAATCTTCAGATTTTGTCTGCAGGGATCTTCAAATCTGATTCCTAATTGTTTCAAGACTTCCCGATTTTTAAATTTCGGTTCCTTGAGAGCAGCAGCCGAGCATATCTTCTTCACTTGGGCAATAATATGATGAGTAAGATTTGAATTAGATATAGCTTTATCATCATACTTGCAAGAATTTCTGTTCTTCCAAATTTCCCACAATCCATAGCCAATAGAAGCAAGACAGAACAGACCATAGGCTGAACCTGGTTGAAGAAGGTACATGGAGTTCAGAACACATTCCCTAACAGTTTGTCCTTCAAAATAAAGACCCACTGCTGTTAAATCAGACCAGAAACCATTGTGTGGGTTTCTGACCTACACATGCAATCTAGCCGAGGTAATCAATACATACAAAAAGGAAAACAGCGATACGAGACCGTCTAATTTGGACCGCTAACAGAGACTAGCGGTCTATCGAATAATCGCTTAGGGTGACGATCAACATAACTGAGAGATAGGTGAAAATGGTCTATCGAGCGACTGCTAGGGACCCTTAGATGGTCATTTGACAGGCCGCATAGCCCAAAACAGTGCAAGGTGAAACGGTCTATCGTTCGACTGCTAGGGACTCGGCGGTTCCTGTTACGATCGCTAACAGGTCGACAAGCCCGATCTCCAGCGATCATTGATAGACTCTAATTGCGAGACGAAATTCATGATGTACAATGCATAATATTTGGGAAAAATAGAACTACTAGAAAGAGCACAAAATTTTACATAATGAGGCATGTTTAATTTGATTTTAGCCCGCTAGATAACCTATGATCAGATCAAAATATGAAAGCTAAGCATGGAAGAAACCCTAGTTGACATGCTTCTACTAAAATCTATCACACGATCTCTATACAGGATGAAATTTGGGGCTTTTAATATAGATCGAAAGAGGACTTGCAGACGCTTCTAAGGGTATATTTTATTATGAATTTGGTCTACTATCACCTACCTTAATCGAAGGAAGAAGGGGATGCATGCCACCAAGATCGCACGAAGAACACCCTCCACAACTCGACGAATTCTCCTACTAACGCGCTCCTCACCGGCCGCCACAGCAAAACAGCGTTCTAGGTCGGGCTAAGGTCTGATTTATAGGATTAATTGAACCGTAGAGGCGTCGATTAGGCTGGAAGAGTCCACGAACTCCTATCGCGTGATATTCGCGCATTGACCCGGTCACACCGCCGCCTCGCCTCAAATTCGAATTCTAGAGTTAGGGTTTCGGCGTGGAATGAGAGGGCTAATGGGCTACCGATCGAGGCCGATCTAACGGGCTTGATTTGGGCTCAAATGATCACGATTTGGGGTCGAATTAAGTGATCCAAGATCTAGTTACTTAAAGGTCCGATTTTAGCCTCAATTCCTTAAATTTAGCTTGGTTAGAGTTTTAATTAGGGTTTGACTCAGAAGGACAATAGTCTAAACTTTTTGTCCTCTACAGATTATCTTTTTTCCAGATTTTTATGAATTATTTGAGTTTCTCCCGAAAGAAATTTTTGTTCCTTTTAAAATTTTAATTCCACCATTTAGTTCTAATTAAATTCTCGGGATGTTACACTCTTCCTCCTTTCGTCGGTGCCTCCACGGTTCGGGCTTCTCTATACCAAAGGTGCCGATCTTTTGTGCCCTCATTGGTTCGGGAGGAGTTCAGACGTGGTCCCCCCCTCCCTACTCTTGGAGAAGGTCATGGAGGGCGGCTTGATCGTGGCCCAGCTGGGGGCCGAGATAGTCGACTTCTTCGCGCGACTAGATAGTGAGGAGAGGTCTCTCTCTCGGGTCTGGCTGAGTCCGATCGGAGGATCGGTCAGTTGACTTCCGAGCTTGAAGTCCTTTGGCGAGAGGCAGCCTTGCTTCGAGCTCAGACTCAGTCGAGCCAGGCGGAGGCTCAGACACTAGCCGAGCAGTTGGCCCAGGCTCGCTATATGGCCAACCTGAAGGGTGAACTCCTGGAAGAGGAGCGTCAATCTCAGGTCGAGCGCTACGAGCAGTGGAAGACCGAGCGGGAGGAGCTCAACAGCCAGGTCCAAGGGGCCTAGCGAATGTGGATGGAGGCCAAGGTCGCGCGGACTTAGGCCGAGGTGAAGCTGTCCGAGGCTGGGATGAAGTTGTTCGAAGCCGAGCAGAGGGTGGCCGAGCTTGAGAAGGAAATGGAGCAAGCTCGGGCAGAGGCGATCGAATGATATAGAAGCTCGTAGGGCTATCACGTAGCTCTTCAGAAGCCCGCCTTCTCATAATACGAGCCAGGCTACCGTCGAGGGCTACGGAAGGGATTCGCCCAAGGCTTCCATCGGGCGGTCATTGAGGCCCAGCAGTAGGTGCTCGACGAGCTCGTTTTTGCTTCCGGGCAATGCTATGACTCGGACGAGGATACTACGGATTCTCCCACTCTAACGTTGAGGGAAGGAGGGAGTAAGGATGCCTCCGTTTCAGTAGAGGGATTGCCAACTCCGGTTGCCTCGGGAGGGCACACGATCAAGGAAGTTCCCACACAAGTGGGGTCAGTGCCTGGACCGACCGTCACCGAGGATACCGGGGCAGGTCTCTTGGCGCTAAGGATCCTTCATCCACCAAGTCTCAGGAAAGGCCAAGGGCCTCTCGGAGTCCCCCATCTCCATAGATTAGGAGGGAAACGGGCTCGATGTGTTAGCTCTTTTCTTTTCTTTTTTTTTTGAATGTTGCTATGTAAGATTTTTCCTTTCTATATATATAATGGAAGTAGTATTTAGAACTGGATTGACTATTTCTTATCACCTTTGGCACGATTTTGCCATCGTATCTACAGTTGCTAGTAAAAGCGGAGATTTTATACGTTCTGCAGGCATCTTCGGGTCGCATGCTGATTGGCCAGCTCACAGGGTACTGGCGCCTTTCCGCCTTTCCATGCTTTGAATGACTTGCCATTTTGCGTGTCCCTATGGGAGGGCCATTGAGGGAAACAGAGTAAATTCCCCTTGGGAAGGGTTCCTGCCTTTCGAATTTTTTCGAGGGGAGAGTCAATTAAGGCGAGGGGTCCCCCTTTCGGCCTATAAAAGGAACCGAAGGGCTTCTCCACCTCTCTTCACCGCTTGAGGCTTCCCTTGCAGTTTTTCTTATTTCGCCCTTTTCGCGAAGCGTCCATCTTTTGTGCTAGGGGATTATCAGCGAAACATGGAGGGCGATTCGGAAGATGATGACCTTGGCTGCCACTGAGGTGTTCATGCTGCTCTGGCGTAGGAGAAGGAAGGAGGACGGGGCGGACAGCATAGGAGAAAGAAGGAGGCCTGGAGACGGGCTTGCTTCTAACTTCTGGACTGCCGCCTGACGGCATACGAGAAAGAAGGAGACCTGGTCGCGGGCTCTCTACTACTCTCTGGGTCGCCGCCCCACTTGAGGAGGACTGATGCCGCAACGTCGTTACTCCTCCTTTCTTTTCATCCCCGCCACCCTTCTCACCTCTTCGAGGGGGTGCTCGGTCTCTCCTCCTCTTCCGCTCTTCAGCCAACTTCTTCACTCATTGGAAGATGCCCTTCTTCTCTATCCTTGCTCGCACCACTTGGAGGTGCTTGCTTTATGTTCACTCTCTAGCCTTGTTCCCTTCCAAAGAGTTGGCTGAGGAGGCCTTTACTTGTTTTCCAGATAACGGGGCATTCCTTCCTTTTCTTCCTCTCTTCTTCTGATACCTTTTCTCCGAGCTTCTCGAGAAAATAGGGTCAACCATCCTGTTATCTGAACCGATTTCTACACTAGGTAGAGTCAGTGGCTCGGCGTAGGGGTGCTAGCCGTGTCCGCACCAAGTAATCAGCTCATGTTATAGTACCAGTGGATGTAGTATCTTTATTTTTGATATGCATTGTATTGGCCGTGGCCTATCTGATGTATGACGAAGCATTAATGAAACAAAAATTATTGCCATATGTTGCTTACATGTTTGAGAAAAGCTCAAAAATAGAACTTTCGTAGTGTTGTAGTGTTCCATGTCCGAGGCGTTCCTTCCATGGTAGACAGTTCATACGCCCCCTTCCCGAGCATCTCGACCACTTGGTAAGGGCCTTCCCAATTAGGGGCCAGCTTTCCTACCGTCTCTAATGGTGGAGAGGCTTCAGCTTTCCTTAGGATGAAGTCTCCTATGTGGAAATGTCTATCTTGAACTTTGGCATTGCAATATCGAGTGATGCGCTGCTGATATTCCGTGGCTCGGATGCTCACGATCTCTCGTATCTCGCTTGCCATATCGAGGTTCTCTAGCAGCTTCTGCTCATTCGCCTCGGGCGAGAAGTTGATGACTTGGAGAGATGGGCTGTCGACTTCCAAAGGAATCACGGCATCTGTGCCATACACCAACTGGAATAGAGTCTCACCGGTGGCGGTTCTCGGAGTAGTTCGATGCGACCATAGTACGCTTGGCAATTCCTCGATCCAACTACCCTTGGTGATGGGGCATCAAAGGCGATTTCCATACACGGGTGAAGTGTATTTGTGTGTTATGGCTTGTATGAAGTTGTAATTGTGTAATTTCTTTCTTTTGGGCTCCTTGTAAGGCTTATATCAAGCCAATGGGCCATTTGTTATGTCAAGTCCAATGTTAGATTGCCATTAGTAGAGTCCATTAGAAAGCCTAGTTCATATTGGACCAAATGCTACCCTTATGGACCATATTGGTCATTTATGGCCCAATTGGGCCACTCCCTCTCATGGACCACCAAGACTTGGAAGGCCCAAGTCTAGACATGAGTTAGTGGATTGGGTTGGCTGGCCTTGGACCAGCCTAGGCCCAAGAGAGGCCCATGAAGGGGGCGCCCCCTCTTTTGGCCATATTAGGCTTGGTAGGTGGTGTTTGAATAGATTTAGTCCAAGGTTGAATAAGAATGGTCAAATTAGATTAAACTAATGTATTAAATGTGTGATTCACATTGTATCCCAGCCCTTCAATCCAAACCCCTAGATCCAAGGGTTGAGGTTGAGTTTGGTTGGCATCCTATATAAGGTTGTATTTTTTCATATTGAATGAATTAATGAAGAGAAAATAGGCATTTGCCCCCCCTTTGGAGTTTGCGCCCCTCCCCTCCCTCTCTCTGTTTCCTCCACCTCCAGCCCCCTTCTAGAGTGTAATTCCCCTCCCCCTTGATCCCCTCTCTCATCTGAAGAAGCTCCGGTGATCGCCGCCGCCATCGTCTCGCCGCCGACGCGTCATTGCCAACGGTTTCGGTGGTTCTGTCCACTCAGGACAGGTTCCTCTTCTCCGAATTGCTGCTATCACTCCCTTCATCTTCTGAAGCTCAAAATTTCAGGGTTGGTTCCCCTCTAGAATCCTTATCCCCACAAAAACAATCACGTCAAAATTCGTCCTTTAGCTATTTTTTGATTTTCGTCCAAGTCCAAGTTCCAGATCTGTCCTGGTTCTGTTCACTGTTCATCAGCTCTGAGTCTACCCCATTCGAACCATCTTTTGATTTTTTTTGGGACGCCCAAATTTACTAGGAGTTCTGTCCACATCCCTCTACCATAAGAAATTTTCTTAATTTTTGGTTCACCCTCCAAGTATTTTACCAAAACCTTCCAAGTTCCCAAGAACAGTCTGCCCACAGTTTCCCAGATCCGACCCAGGTCTAGTAAAAACATCCCATAAAATCCATTTCTTATCCAATCAAAAAACCAAAAATAGTCCCGGATTCCTCTCTCAGAGACCTTCAACTTTCCTGAAGAAGTCATTTCCAGATTCGGAGGTCTTCTCCCCGGTCAACATTGATCTTCATCGAAGATAGATCCTGCCCCTGCAGTTCTGGCCAGATTTCAGCAAGATTGTAAATTCAATAATCAGAAGTACGGATCTGATTATTTTTTTTGAAGACCCCTATGTCGAAGTATTCTGACTCAGTTTTCCAACGGCGCTAATCTCGTCGCATTCCGATGACGGGGCTGATCGCAGCAGCAGTTTTCTCCGAGTCACACGCCTGCAAACAGAACTTTCAGGTTCGTGGCCGAGTTCCCAGCGAGCGTCGTCCGAGGGCCGCCCGGCGTCCGGCGGTCGTTCTAGCAGCTCGCCATCCCAGGGGAACGCTTTCCAGGTGTCTCCACAATAGAGGAGTCATCAGGCCCCACACGACCCCTCCAGTCAATACGTGGCCCCCCCCACTAACACGAGTACGCGTGAAGCCGAAGCATCGTCCGGAACCGCCCGTCAACCCGAAACTGGTCCTCCCGGGCCCACTTGTGTCGCCCTTTACCTCCCTGCGTGGAGTGGGCTTAATTGCATTGCTGTAACCATAATGTATTAAGTTCCCGGTGGTACGAGTTCCGGCCGGGTCCCATCTTCGCCATGCCGAGAGCGTGGAGGTATCGCCTTCACCCTTACACTTGGCATTAGCTTAATTCTTTATATGCTTTATATGCCGCTGCTAGAGAGCATGTGTAGGGATACCTAGCTCACTTTTAATTTATAATATCACTGCTGCGAGAGAGAGCGAAGCCGTCCCGTGACCCGATCCGGACACAAGTGAGAGCCGACCACCCTAGCTCACAGCCGGTTTCTCAACCGCGCACATCCGACGCTTCCCTCGTTAAGGGACGATCGCGAGCTTGTCGTGTCCTTGGTCCCGTCCCGCATCAATTTGGTATCAGAGCGAGTTTGAGTCTAGGGTGTCAAAAAGAAAAAAAAAAAGAGTGTCATTTACGTCTAGTCATTAGTCGGCCTAAGTCGTGTTTAGGGTCATCACAAAAAAAAGTGTCTTTTTGCATTTACATCCCTTTACTCGGTATATCAACAGGTGTTGTCCGAACGTTAGGGTACGCCTATCGGGAAGGTCGCACACTTGCGCGAGTGACCTTCGGGTCGATTACCTCCGCCGCGTACCGCGTTTAGGTTAAGTCTAGGCGCATCATTTTGCATCAGTGTGTTTTGCTTTAGTCGGCGTCTTCTAGTCGGTGTGTTTGCAAGCCCACTCGTCGGGGTACTCAGTACTCACCCCCACCACCACCACCTATGGCCAACCCACGGGATACCTCGGGAGACTTCCACTCCCTACAAGAGGCGATGATGGCCATTATGGCTAGGTTGGACCAATCCGATGCTAACTTTCGGACCTTCTCCGAGAATATGGATGGTCGCCTTAGGGCCATGGAGGGACGCATGGAGACCTCCGATAGGTCGGTCCAAGACCTCGTTGGGCGGTTAGATAGGATGTCACACGGGGACCCTCCTGGGGCAGCCCAAGGTCCACCCGCACCTCCTCCCGCGGGGGCCCAAGTCCAACCCGTTCCCATGGCCCAAGTCCAGGCCGCTCCCGCGGCCCAAAACCAGCCACCACTGGTTCCTCCACCCGCCCCTCCTCGGGTTCCCCAACTACCACACCGTGACCTTGGTCTCGAGGACTATGGGTCCGACAATGCCTACGAGGGGTATGGTCAACGCCGTCGTGGTTTTCAGCCACAATGAGATGAGGATGATGATCGGGTCCTTAAGACCGTGCGAGCGGATCCTCCCGCTTTTTACGGGTCTTTGGATCCGAAAGTCTACCTAGATTGGGAGTTTGGCATGGACCGTTATTTTGAATGGTATGATATGTCGGAGCGTCGAAGGGTCCGATTTGCCACCATGAAACTTATGGGGCAGGCACAAACTTATTGGAAGAATGTGGAGAGCCTGCTACTTCAGCGGCTAGAACCCCCGATCGACACATGGGCCGAGATGAAGAATAAACTTCGACAAAAGTACCTTCCTCCCACATACCGCCAGCGACTCATCGATAGATGGCAAAGTCTTAGCCAGGGAGACCGGTCCGTCTCCGAATACATCACGGAGTTTGATGAGTACTTTCTACGATGTGGTGTCACGGAGGAGAGTACCATGCCCGTGTCCCGCTTTCGACGTGGTTTGCGGCCACACTACCAGTATGAGCTTTTCCGCCGCAATGCCAAGACGTTGGAAGAGGCATATCAGGTTGCTCTCGAGATGGAGCAATTTGAGGGAGAGTTCGAGTCTAGCCATCGGTTGGGCCCCACCCCTCTCCGTAGTGCCGAGCCCCGTCACTCCATAGGCCCGCATCAGCGGCCTCCCATGGCTCGACCTCAGGAGTCCACCAGTCAGGAGTGTAGACACGCCAAAATTGACGTTTTGTTGATCAAATCTCATGTTATTATATAAATGCCCCAAGTGGACTTCAATATTCCTATAATATGAAGTTTTTCTATTTTTGTGATTTTTCCTGCATTTTTCCTGCATTTTTGTGATTCACGACTTTGGTAAGGGCGTTAATTTATAAAGTCACGACCTGTAATAAGGCGTTTTCACAGAAAGGACGACCGTGCGACAGGGCGTCAATTCTTGGTATTATACGCTAATTTCTGGAATTATCATAAAAGGCATTTTCTGAGTAACGCCTTTCCTCAAGGCGTGTTTTTAAGAAACGCCGTAATCATAGGCGTGTTATATCAGCGTTTAAACAGAGCAAGTTTTATTTCTAAAATTAAATCCAGGAAGAAACGTCCTTTGATAGGTCGTGTTTCAAGAAACGCCTTTGTTGCGGTCGTCAATTCATCAAGAGACGTCCTCGATTAAGGCGTGTTTCGCTCCAGAGTCCTTCCTTTTTCGAACTTTCCCTCACAGTTCCCTATCGTAATTTGGTCTCTTGCTCGATCTTGATCCTTCCTTGAATGCCTCATTACCCGTTCTGATCTTACCTTGCTTGAGCACATCCAATCGAAGCTATAAATTGAAGCCTTGATCGATCGAAAAAAAGGTTGAAGGGTTGAAGGGTTGAAGGGTTGAAAGGTTGAAGGGTTGAAGGGTTGAAGGGTTGAAGGGTTGAAGCGTTGAAGCATCCGTAAAAGAGGTTGAAACATTTGTAAGAGGGTTAAGCATTTTTTTTCACGAACAGAGCCTTCTTCATCCGGCTTCATCCATATATTTCTGTCGTCTTCATTCATTTTTTTCCTTTACTGTCGCCAGGGACAGCAGGATTTCACCCCTTTTCATCTCTTTATTTTATTTATTCATATCACTCCATTCATCATACACGTTCATCCTTTATATTTATTCACACTTTATTGTCATACTCCCCCTCCCTTAAGTCTTGTTAAGGGGTTTTAAAAACAACCAAAAAATAAGGTGCGCATGTGCCTTTCTTTCCTTCATTATTACATGTCTATTTGGATAGATGCTACTGCGTTTTGGGCTGACCCCTCTCTTCTTGTTTGTGTTTATTGTCCGTTTTGCAAGGTAATCAACTAAGAAGACCCACTTCATCGGCCGGCCGATTGAAGTTGGAGGAAGAAATCCACATCCATCCCGCGTCTCAAATTCCACCAGGTATACGCGATCACTTTTCTTCTTATTGAGGTAATCCCTCTGGCGATCACAACTCCTTTTAAGCACCTCGTGCTTCATCATATTCATTTTTTTTATTTTATTTTTATTTCTATTCTTAAGTGTGGATTTTAAATA